>CM060983.1:22593890-23001390 GCA_030765065.1 Deroplatys truncata
GGGTAAAAACAACAACGTTTCATATCTAAAACCGTATGCTTTTTTAATTTTTTTGAGAAAAACCATTGCGTTGAGAGTCCATTAATCTCTCTTGTTGACACCAAAATTGATTTTTTAATGCTTGAATTGTTTTACTCATGTCCATTACACCAACTTCATATTTTCTTGCAGGTTTTCGATTCCATCAATTTTCTTTATCATGCTCTCATAATCTTCATTCTGCACATCCCACAAGCATGTGGTATATGCTTTTGAACATGACAATGTTCTTGTTACAGTCCACATTTTCCAAAATATCAATTTTTTTCTTGATTTTATCTGCACACAACTGAAAGGAACTGCAGTAGGTACTGTTGGTGCCATATACCTTCAAACCCATACAGACCTGTGTGTTTATGATTGCTATCACACTTGTTTTCCATCTCGGATGGAATCCCCCTCCCCAAAAAAAAGGAACATCAGCATACTGTTCACAAACATACATATAGTTTTCAATGGATTCTATACATGTTTACTTGTTTGTGGGCAATTGTATGCAGGTGTGGACTATGCCTTATGTTGAGGCTTTGATGAAAATAAATATTTTATCACTAAACTTGTGGAACACTGCAGTTCCATCTTTTCCTTTCTAAACAACTTCATCACATTTTATCAAAATAAGTAGTTTGCAAGGAACCTGAAATTTCTTGATTGGATTTTTTGCTATTTTGTTTTTAAATGGAATTATAATCTTTATTTATTTCTGCAGCATTTGCATGTCAGAATAAATAGACTTTATGATAGCAAAATTTAATGAAATGTCATATATAAAATTCTTTTTACAAAATTTATTATTTTGAACTTTTCATGTGGCATTTCACACAAAGTATCAATTGATTTCATTTCCACATGTGGCTCCATCAGGAAGTCCACATTCTAATTAAATGTAGTGATTAATAGTGATTTATGTAACAAATTCCTTCCATTTCCTTGCAGCCAAAAAGAGTTCAGTATAAAGAAGATTTCAAAGGCTATTCCCAGAAAATCGAAGATATACACTTTGTCATGAAAATAGCTTAAACATAATATGAATTTTAATCACAAAATCACTAGTAATTTTTAAGAAAATAAAAAATTATGAAAAACATTTCATGTAAAGGGTAGTTTGGGATGGAGGGATTTTCTTCAAAATCTCCATGTCGCATACTTGGAAGGTCTTGAACTTTCATACCAAGTTTCGTGTTTAACCAACTTTTTGTTTTTGAGTTATGTTGTTCACAGACACACGCACGGACCTTTTTCTAAAAGTTCTTCTTTTGGGTTCGAGGGCCTAAAACATGTATTTGCAGTGAAATCTCGGTATCAAACTTTTGCATGTAATGCAATCAATACCTTCTCTACTTACTATATATGTGCTAGAGAACGCAAAAAGGAAGAATATGGAGAGAAAGTAAATTGGATGAAGCTGTGGATCCGGTATCACAAATGTGAGCTGTAAATGAACTTTTTTAAATACTCAGATGATGAACCATAATTTCACATCCTTCCTACGAGATGCAGCAGCTTATGAGGGTCCTCAACACATCAGCACAGAGAAGAAGAAAATTTGTTTGCACTACACAATCTATGAAGGAATTTTCCAAAAGGGGAAATCCACTATTAATGTTCTACACTCCTGTATAAACCATATTCTTGAAGCAACAAATAATACACAGCGAGCTGTTGGCCTCTTTTTAGAACTTTCGAAGGCATTTGACACAGTAAATCATAAAATACTATTAAACAAACTAGATAAAGCAGGCATAAGAGGCATAGCAAATGACTGGTTCAAGTCTTACTTTAACCTAAGGATGCAGTATGTGGAAGAAAACGGTAGTCATTCTATCTCAGCCCCTCTAAAAAATGGGGTACCGCAGGGATCAATTTTGTGACCCATTTTGTTCCTAATTCATATATATGATTTGCCATCAAATCTCAAAGAAACACAAAGAAGTTTATTTGCTGATGATACTAATATCTTATTATTGTATAAATGGCTGATAGGAAATAAGCTGCACTTAAATATTATTAAGACAACCTTTATAAATTTCAGTCCTAGTAAAATACATAAAGAATTGCAGATCAACATTAATCACCAACCCATAAATGAAACAAAGGTAACCAAATTCCAGAGCTAAACTGGAATGCACATATTGATTATCCGTCTAGCAAACTATCCTGAATCTGCTTTGCATTCAGAGTAACGTGTAAAGTATGCACCACTGACATATTAAAATCCATGTATTTTGGTTATGTTCACTCAGTTCTAACCTATGGGATTCCAGTATGGGGCATGTCTTCAAATCTATGTGTAATATTCAAACTACAAAAGAAAATACTAAAAATTATAAGGCAAGCCCCTATAAGAACATGTAGTA
The DNA here is from genome assembly GCA_030765065.1 of Deroplatys truncata. Taxonomy (NCBI): domain Eukaryota; kingdom Metazoa; phylum Arthropoda; class Insecta; order Mantodea; family Mantidae; genus Deroplatys; species Deroplatys truncata. Next base: position 22,596,287 of record CM060983.1, read on the forward strand.
AAACAGTATTTAGAGATTTAAAAGTCTTACCTCTCCCTTCTATATATATTCTTGAAACACTCTGCTTCATACACAAAAATAACAATCTCTTCAAAACAAATACAGTGGAATCTCGTTAGCACATTCCTCATTAACATGTTTTCCCGTTTATTACGTTGAATTATAAAAGTTCCGGTACCAAATCACCAAATGTAATAAATAAAGTTTGCTTAGTGCGTTTTCCCGATCCTGCTTACTACGTTTGAAGTTTGACGTCCTCATTCGCTGTTTTGGCCAATCCTTGGTCAGTCCAGTGGGAGTAGGCGCTTAACACTTTCAAAGTTTGATGTCCTCCATTTGCTACTTTGGTCAATCCTTCGTCACGGGATGGATACCAGCACCCAATCACATGCATGTATGTAAATATTTGTGTGATACAATTTATGTGGGCGGGATAGAGAATGCTTTACCTGGCGTGGTAAATGCCAACGATAGTTTCTACTGTTGAGTGTTGACCAAACATACGTAGATTGTATTTTAACTTTTCATTTGCAATGAAAAAAAGAAAGTGTAGTAAATAACCAACACTGAAAAACTGAAAATCCTTGAAGTATACCACAATCCAAATATGAAACATGTGGATATAATGCGGAAGTTAAACATTCCTCCATCAACCTTAAACACAATTGTCAGCAAACCTAAATCGATTGAAACTGCTTTTAAAGAAGGGAAAAATGCTAAAACAAAACTATCCTCTTGGAAAATAGGATCAGAAAAGGATCAAAATGAAATTTGTTGCATGGAAACACCTACCGTATTCAAATCGTATTGAATACGCCAGAGTTACTATCGTCTATTGTACTCGTAACACGATGCACACACATAATTTTGTTTTCTTTTTTTAGCGGAAATTGTTATCATATGTGTAATAAAACACACAGCAAAGCCACTATTGTCGCTTCCATAATTCACAATTTATTTTCTCAAAAACATTCATAACCTCAAAAATCCAAGTTGACCAACATAAAAGCTTGAATTGTTTATTCTCAGGTTTTGTGTACCCAAATCCATTTGAACACATATTGAATTTAACATGGAAACACGGACTGCAATCAGTATAAAATTGTACTTGAAATCTATTTCAACTGCCCATGGAGACGTAGTAATATTTAGATTTTATTACATAACTATGTTCTTAAATTGCAGATTTTGTATTTTCGTTAACACGTTTTCCCGCCTATGACGTCCAAATCCTTAGGTCCCTGCAAAAACGTACTAACGAGATTCTACTGTAGTATTTATCATACGCACGAAACCAGATCGTCAAATCATATACATGCTACATTCTGCCGTACAAATAAGAGTCGCAATAGCATCACCCACAGTGGAACTTATTTATACAATGCATTATCTGACCACTACAAAGCATTGCCCTACAGCAAATTTAAACAGTCATTATCCAAAGTTCTGTTACAGCATATACCTTTTAACATCCAGGAATATAAAGACATTAAATTGTAAATACTTTTACTCATTGTATAATACCACTACTTGTAAACATGTTACTCTTTACAAAATTGTATTAATCTGTAAATATTGTTATTGTATAATACCACTACTTGTAAACACTCTTAACTAATTGTAAATATTGTTACTTGTTATCTAATTATATTGACGAAGCCATGATTTATATGTAAATCCTATGGTGAATAAAGAATCTAATCTAAGGACATGACATCTTGCCCAAGATAATAAAATGGGAGAAAGTTTAGGGGAAGTTTCAGAATGAAAATCATAGCTTAGTGTTTCCACTGCATGTGCTGTGTTTAATACATGTAGTTAATTTCACTATTTATGTCAAAAAGTTCCTAAAGTTTATCTCCTTGACTGTGATTAGCAATGGCATTTTAATTTTGTTCTACTGCTTCAAATTTACTGAGTTTTAAGCTAAGGTTTAGATTTTGTGAGTGAAAAGTTTTAGTGCGGTAATACCAGAATAGGCAAAGTGCAAGTTAGCCTTTGGAACGGTACTCCTTCAAATAGTTATATCCCTTAAAATATAAGTTGCATAGAGATGTGGTTACCCCATCGCCCAGTGTCTAACACTGCAATGAGCCTGCCAAGATAAGTAGTCACCCCTATCAGCTTCATGAAGGCAGAGGAGCTGATAGGGAGGGTCCCATATTACCCTGGGGAAGTAAAAGAAACCCTAAAAATATGAGATAAAACATTCTGCTGCCTTACAAAAGCCAAAGGCTAAGAGATGGATACCCTGACAGAAAACCAAGGGGTGAGAGAGCTCCTTAATGGGGATAATCATGGTCTCTCTAAAGGAAGAATACTCTGAACAAAAATCACTGTATGCCAACTGCAATAATAATACACTGACTAGTTTATGACCGAAAATGTTTGACAGCTATTATAAGAAAGCAGCTAGCTCTAATAGTTAACATATGCTTTGTTGAGAGGAAAAGTATCCCTTGCACCCCTAACAGCAAGCCAGGGTTGTCTCAAGTTAAAAGTGTTGTTTTAGCCTTCTTTGTGGATAGAGTATGTTACAAGTGGTTGCACATCTTATCCCTATTTGTTTCAACAATGAGTGCTAAATGTAAGAGGAAATTTGTCCCATTAAAGGTGAAAATACAAGTTTTAAAAATACTGGATAAAGGGGGAGACAATTAAAAAGCTTACAGCAGAATACAGTGTTGGGAAGTAACAGTTGGAAACTGACGATGAAACAGGGATAAACTGGAGAATTATTCTTCAACAAAGTGTTTAGATAACTCTTTTAAAAGAAAGTGTATGAGGAGGCAGCATACAAAAAAACTAGTGAAGCATTGTTTATCTGGTTCATTCAACAAAGGCAGAAGGGAAGTCCAATGCTGCAAGAAAAAGCATTATTTTTTTAGAAATGAGTTTAAGAAGGTGAAGGCCTTTTCAGTGCGAGTGTAGGTTGGTTACAGAGATGGAAGAATAGGTATGGTGTACAACAGCTTGAGATTTGTAGAGAAAAGCTTTCCAGTGATTCTGAAACTGCAGTGAACTTCTGTAAAAAACTTTGAACTCATAAAAAGTGAAAACCTCACAAATGATCAGTTATACAATTATAAGAAAACATGGCTCAACTTTAAAATGTTACCTTCTAAAACACTTGCTTCTTGTGAAGAATGTCATGCTCCTGGCCACAAAAAAAGTAAAGAAAGAGTGACGGTACTCGCTTCATCAAATGCATCAGGTAGACACAAATTAAAGCTTGTCGTCATAGGAAGTCCTCGAAGCTAGAGCTCTCAAAGACATTTCCATTTCTCACTGCCTAGCTCTTACAAGAACCAAAAGAATGCCTGGATGGACAGAGAAATATTTGAAAAGTGGTTTTATGAAGAATATGTGCCGGAAACTAAAACATTTTTGAATAAAAATGCTTTGCTTAGTAAAGCAATCTTATTGATGGACAATACTGGATCACATCCAGGCGAAGAGGAACTGCAGTATAATGGAATTCGGGCTTTGTTTTTGCCGCCTAATGTCATAAGTTTGAATCAACCGAGGATCAGGGGCTCTGGAATGCTTAAAAAAAAACGTACTGATGCTGCCTGTTGCAGCCACTTCTACAAGCAGCGGAAGAGGATGGAAACATCACTAATTTTCTAAAATGAGTAACCATGAGGGAGGTTAGCAGTCATGGGATGAAGTGAAGCCTGAGACACTTGTGAAATCGTGGAAGAAAATTTTAGAGAGCAAATCGACTGGTGAGAGTGAATTCCATGATGTACCCCTGTCAGAGTTAATCGCACAGCTACCAGGTGGTAGTTAAAGTGAGGTTACGGAGTGGATGAATAGTGATGAACAGTTTGAACTTACGGAAACATCAAAAGTTGAGATGCTGAATAAGCTGACAGAAGAAAGCAAGGAGGAAGACATACAAGACAGAACACCAAAGACGTGTCATAATGAGGGTTTTGCCTGTGTTGGAGGCAGCACTGTGCTATGTAGAACAACAACCAGAGGCAACACTGTGTGACACCATGTTACTCAAATGATGGCATGACATTGCTGCGCAAAAGTGATTCAGCACCCTGAAGCAGAAGAAGCTCCTTGATTTGTTATGGGTTTTATTTCGTCTTTAATGGGTTTTCCTATGGTGCTCCATACAGTCCCGAGTTATCCCAAATCCGAGGTACCTTCACTCCCCATTACCTCAGATTAGCAAGACACTACTGTATCTGCATGAAGCATTTTAGTTATATTTTTTTTAATTTATTTAGTGATATTGCAGCCAAGGATAAACCTAGTAAAGCTAAGGGTCAATTACCATTGTATTTTGATATTGGCGAAAGAAGTTTTATTCATTTTTTTTTCTTTCTTAAAAACCTGGACATAAAATGCAGAGAAGCTTAAATATTCATGCACGTAAGTCCTAAAACTACATGAAACATTATACTAACAGGGATAGTAGCATGTTTCAGTTGTTATACTTGTGTACTACAAACGATGTTGTCTGCAAGTTAAATGCAGAACAATATTTTATTTAGATTAACATAGCTCTAATCTGCACATAAAACCATTCTGTCTATAACAGGTAAAGGGTATCTGCATGTGGCAAAATGTTCCTTCCATAATGGCGAAGGGATTAATATGACAAAGTGCATTTATTGTGAGCACGAAACTCTAAACTGCTGATCCTAAGCAGTCATGTACCCAGAATCTCTGGATTAGTGCTACCATGTCAACCACAAGACCAAGAAAATGTAACCTTCACATTTTATAAGCTAACTTACCCATAAAAGAGACAAATATAGCAAGGAAGACTACAATTGTGAGAAGTTGTTGAATTATCTTCAGCCATTTAACTGTGCGGCCAGGGGATTTATTGCCAGAACCTGCCATGTATCCTTCAGCAAATGCCAGGTTCACACGCCGCTGTTCTTCTGGGCTCAGATTCTCAGCATTTATGAGAACTGAAACAAAATTAAGAGAATAAATATCACATCATTTATATTCCATAAAATTATTACTTTAGGGCTTTTAGTTTCCTATAATCGTGAGTACAAACCCAAGTTAATCAAAACCTTGGTTAATAAACTTCAACATTATGTCTTCACTGGCAACAAGCCATTCATGAATCATGAAGTTACAATGGAAGAATCAGGGAGAAGAAAACACTGTTGCCTCATTGATTATTGTAATGAGTAAGTTTTGAGAAAAAAAAATTTGTAAAAGTATTTTATGCAATCCTAGAATTATAAATAAGTTATGAAGGTCAAAACCCATGTTTAATTCTTTCTAGCATGGAGCCAAAATTGTTACATAATAAATCTGTTGAAACATATGCATTTATAATTCCCTCTCAACCCACAAAATTCCAAAGCCTCATGTAATATCACCCTTTTTATTTGAACTGGCAATGGAAACGATTATGTTCTGTCTCAAAGAGAAAACATTTGTATCGCATATATAAAATAACAATCAAAATCTTCATTAACCGACATGTTGGCATGAGTTACTATAAATTTAACACTCATTTCTACTATTATTATAGGTTACTTATAGTTTTCTCTTAAACGAACCTTTCACTCTTGGCTGAATCAATGAAAACTAGTTGCAAACTTGAAGTACAAAGATTAAAGACTGATTTGAAAAGTTGTTGGCTTGCTGCATATTTATCATAATCAGTAAACAATTTGTTATAACCATACTTGTTTTGCTCTTCTCCACTCACAAAATTTGACAGAGTTTCTCTCACATGATTGTTTATATTTCTGTGCTTCAGCTTCCTTCAATAATTCTAAAGGAATATCTTCATTCATTTTGTACATAAATATACAAGACGCGCTTCTCTCTGTTGCTGTGTAATCATGACATTTTTTCTGCTAATAGGAAAATATATCTAATTTTGGAATTTATCATCAATATTGCTAGAAATTAAATTGAGTTTTATTTACGGACGCTCTTTAATTGCTGTGGTACTTAGCGTCCCATTCTATATTGGGCGTGAAAGACCTGTAATTTTGCTCAGAGGCCTCTTTATCAGGCTTGAGGTTCTTTAACGTGCCATAAATCTATAACACAGGACCACCGGCTTTAGTTCCCTTCCGAAGGAAGCCATGCTTAGGAGTTTTACACCCGAAAAAATCCATCGCCCTCTGCTGGATTTGAACCCACGACCTTGGGAACTAGAGACTAGCATGGTAACCACTACACCACAGAGGACGACTCAATAATGCTAGGTTTGCATAAAATGTTGCATGCAACTCATGTATATATTTATATGCCACTAGTGAAAATGTGCACCTTTGCTGTCACTCATGCATTTAATATTCACTCGTGTCACAACCTAAAGGATTAGACATTGTTACATAAATAACTTAACAAGGGATGTGGAATTAAGTTTAAAAAGCATCTGTGTCTGAACTTTCTATTTATGATACAGTAGGTTTTCACTTTTTCAAGTAATTTGAAAATGCATTTTTACTTTCCCTACCATGTAGAGAAAGTATTGCATTCCACTGATCTTTTTCTAAAAATGCCTTTTTTGGATTCAATGGGGTCTCAAAACATGTATTTCCAGTGAAATCTCGGTATCGAATTTTTGGATGGAATGCAATACTTCCCCTACTTACTATACGTAGTAGAGAAAGTAATATGGGATCCATTTTCTCATTTTTAGTCTGATTTGAAATGGAATAGCCCGCATGCGACATTAAGAGTTTCAAGAAAATCCTTCCACCCCAAATTACCCTTTACATGAAAATTTTTGTTATTTTTTATTTTAGGAAAAATGGGCTAACATTTTGATTAAAATACTGTCATGTTTAAGATATTTGCATAACAAATAAAACATATAGTATTTTGAATTTTCTGGGAATGCCTGTGAACTCCTCTTCATTCTGAATGACTTTTGTGTAACTGGTAAACCGTAAGAGAAAGAACAAAATTTTACTACATAAAAAAATGTAGATCTCGTTAAAGCACACAATTTGCGTCAAGTAACATTTTTTTCTGGCATTACCCATTTCCAAGATATTCTTTTTATTGGTTTGAACTTTCAAATACTCGTACTGTTTTCAAGTGGAAAATCACTATTTGTGATTTTCTTGTTGTAATGCAAGGAGAATGGAATTTCAAAGCCGTTACATAGCAATTCACTTTTTAAAAATCTGATGTGTTACACTCACATGACTTTCTCTACTCTTGTGCAAACTATTTTTACAAACGTTATTCTCCATATGCTTCATGTTAATCGAGATGTCAATCTTATTGCTAATTTTCTTGTAGATGCAAGGGGAATGCTTTAAGCGATACTCAAATATTTTAAGAGCTGGTTCTATGTGGAGTATTCCATTCTCTTTGCATGTCCAGGAAAAAAAAAAAAAAAAAAAAAAAAAAAAAAAAAAAAAAAAAAAAAAAAAACAAATTCCCATTTGAGAAGAAGTAGAAGTATTGGAAAATTTAAGAGAATAACAAGCAATAACTCGAAAATGGTTCACCCAACAAAAACAAAAACAAAAACAAAAACAAAATGTATGTGACATAAATTGTGTATTTTAATGCGATCTACATTTTTTGTGTAGTAAAATTTTGTCTATCTCTTATGGTTTACCAGTTATGCAAAAGTCGTTCACAATGAAGAATACTTTTGGAGACATTCCCAGAAAATTCGAGATATACATTTCATGTGTCATGAAAGTATCTTAAACATATGATATATTAATCAAAATCATTAGAGCCATTTTTGAGAAAATTTAAATTTTCGAAAACTGTTCCATGTAAAGGGTAATCTGGGGTGGGGGGATTTTCTTGAAAACCTTCGTGTCGCATCTCTGAAAGATACTGAACCTAAATGCCAAGTTTGGTGTTTATCCGACTGTTCGTTTCTGAGTTATGCTGTTCAGAGACACACAGACAGACATGTTTCCAAAAATGCCTTTTTTGGATTCAGGCGGTCTCAAAACATATATTTCTGGTGAAATCTTGGTATCGAATTTTTGGGTGGAATACAATACTTCCCCTACTTACTATACGTAGCAGAGAAAGTAAAAATTGGGTTATCACTTAAGCCTATTACATTCCCCTTGTATGCAAAAGTATTAAGCTTTGTCTGTTTGGCAGCCCCTACTTTTGGGAAAGCTGAAAGTTTTCTTTCTAAATAAAAAATAACAAAATGTGTAATAAAACCATTTCTGTAAATAGCTAACATGAAATAGATAGAAGAATAAGCTTTTGTAAGAATAGTTTGCAGCAGAGTGGGTGGAGAAAGTCAAGTGAATGTAGCACATTAGATTTTTGTAGTTATGGATTTGAAAATGAGAAAATTTTGTTACACGCAATTAATGCAATGACCCACTCGCATAAATTTTTATCAACCACCAGTAATGAAAAAAAAATTTCTAATGTTTTACATTCACATGATTTTTTCTATCCACTGTCCATTTATTTTTATAGAGCTTCTACAAACTATTCTTGTGAAAGCCTTATTCTTCAATCTGCTTCATGTTAATTGAGAGAGACCTTTGCAGAAATAGTTTCATTACACATTTTGTTGTAGGTAAGTATAAGGGGAAGAGAAGAAACTGGGTCAGTTTCAGATGTTTAAAAGCTAGTCGCTAAATGCTCCTTCCATGACATCAAGAGAAACAACTGAATAACAACAACACTAAAACGATAAATATTGAATGATTCAAACCAATGATAATGGATATCTTGGAAATGTCTGATGCTACAAAAAAGGTTATTCCAAATAGTGTTTTAAAGAGATCTACATTTTTCAAGTAGTATTTTAGTCTCTCTCTTAACATTTACCAACTACACAAAATTCCTTCCAAATGAAGAGGACTTTGCAGGCTATTCACAAAAAGTTCAGAGATATGCATTTTATTTGTCATATAAATATCTGAATACAAAATGGTATTTTAATCAACATTGTTAAAAGCCATTTTTGAAAACTTAAAATAAAAAAAAAAAAAAAAAAAATTATTGGTAGATTTTCTTGAAAATTGTGTCAAATCTTCAGAAAATACCGAACTTAAATACTGAGTTTGGTATTTATTTGACTTTTCGCTAATCAACTATGCTCTTCTCTCTCTCACACACACACATGCACGTCCAGACATTTTTCTAAAAATACTTTTTTTTTGATTCTTGGTGTCTCGAAACATATATTTTCAGTGAAATCTCATTATCAAATCTCTAATCTACTAGGTACATGGTAGAGGAAGCAGAAATAGCCAGCTACACAGTGGCAAAATAAGTTCCACAACTTTGTACTAAAATGACCACTCCAGTCAGGTATAACCGTAAAGTCCTGATCAGAGATTATGTTGCATTACAAATATGTATATGATGGGAAATCTTGGAACCATCCCTGCTTTCAATTTCCAATAGAGGACAATACCCACTAGAAAACTTTGGACCAATCGGATTTAATTATATTAGTGAGCTCTTTCCATATGCATGGGAAAGACATTGAAAATGTCATTTTGGAATATATAATCATTAGTGTCATGGAAAAATATGTGATTATGAAGGAGCAAATTCCTTTAACATGAATTAAGTGAGCAGTAATTATAATTAGTATTTACAGTATGATGGCATATAATATGTTGTGAGTTTGCTGGTGCATGGCTGAATGTAGAAAAGTGAGGAACAGGAAAGAAGGGGAGCATTGCCTTGCTGCTTAAAAATGTTTGTAACAGAACAAAGCATCACGAGTTGATGCAAAAGAACCCAAGTCAGTCAAATACCTGAGAACCAAGAGTATTTTGTTTTTATGGTATGCATAAATATTTGTGGAGTTACTTAATTGTTATTTTGGAACGGTTATTTGGAACACGGTAATCTTTTGGAACTGTAACTGAAAAATCAACAATTTTAAAACTTGAAGAAATTTTCTTCATAAAAATGATCAAAACGTTTATAAACATGCTATTTTGTTTATTTACATTTTAGGTTATCAGTAGGGCCAGGATGTTTAGGCACTACAACAATCAAAATAGGCAGACAAAGAAGGCAATAAAAATGTAAAAAAAAAAAAAAAAAGGCAATGTAAATTTAAAAAAAGATTATGTATTTTAAAAAAGTCACAATCATAACCATTTAATAACCAATATTTGATTTAAGAATTATACAATTTTATAGTTGCACATTACCGCAAGGTATTGCTGTAAATGTTCTTGTGTTACTCTGCCAGCATCAACTAATGATTTACAAAAGTACAATGAAAACTGTGATTGCTAGATGTGACAATGGCTGTTGGAAGTAGCCTATTTCTTTATCACCACTCTTTGAAGAGAGAGCAGATTTGTTATTAACACATGTTGATTGATAAAATGCTTGAAAACACATGGGCACCAAATCCACCGTTGTCCTCTGTGGTCTAAGGGTACCATGCTAGCCTCTAGCTACCGAGGTTGTGGGTTCAAACCCGGTGGAGGGTGATGGATTTTTTTCAGCATAAAAATCCTTAGCATGGCTTCCTTTAGAAGGGAAGTAAAGCTGGTGGCCCCGTGTCATAGATTTACGGCATGTTAAAGAACCTCAAGCCTGATAAAGAGGCCTCTGAGCAAAATTTCCAATCTTCCACGCCCAATACAGAATGGGACACTAAGAACTATAGTAGTTAAAGAGCATTCATAAATAAATAACAAATAAAAAAAAAACTAAACCAAATTCACTAACATAACTGTGAAGTTTACTTTTCATTGATTGACTGGCTCAAAACTAAATGGTGTTATGCGACAGTAAATGACCACTGTAAATGTTTTCCTGATACATGGGGAACCCACTTTCAAAGAGAAATGTTCAACTAAACATTACAAGATGGTCACATTCCAACGTAAAGGTTGTCCATCATCTTTTAGTGTTTCCTGAATGTAATTGAGACATTGAAAATTAATTGAAAACATTTACATTAATTTAAAAAAGGCAAACAGTGTCATTTGTAATTCAGATAGGCAACTAGACCTTAAACAGGCAGAATAAAAACTGGTTCTATCACTTTAAAATACCTCAAACACAATAATTATAACTTTTGATTATGGTATTGTCCCATACTTACCTAAAGCTTTTAGTTTGTGGTCTGACCAGCAGAGGGTGCTTTGTGGCTACGGTAATCCATGAAGTTGATTCTGAACATCAGCCAACATTTGAGCAACAAGTACCGTAAGATGAATATGATTTATATTCAAGAGTGTCAGTAAACAAAGTAAAGAAAGCAAAATATAAAGGTGAAAAAAAAGAGTATGAGGCAAGCTAAGGCCACAGCAAGCCGTAGTAAATTGACAAGGTCCTCTGATTTTGGGACTTACCTGAGATTAGGTTTAAGTTAGTGTGTGTGTGTATATATATATAAATAACTGGTATACCAGAAACTGTGCAGTAAATGAGGCCAAAGTGAACATTAGCTGCTCGACTAAATCTTACTTTAATTATGCATAGAGATAAATATTTATAACAAGTGTATGTACAAGATGCACATAACATCGCTATTTTCACAGATTACACCAATGTGATAGGTTTGGCTGTTTCCTCTGAGCTTGCGCAGCAGCAACGAAATGGAGTACTGTGTTTATCTTTTGGTGTAAAAGAAGTTTTCTTAAAAAGAGAGGGCTACAGCTCTTCTAAGTGTTCACATCTTCTCCTGAAGTTACTGTTATTTTATTTTCTAAAGTCACCACTTTTCACTATATTTGCTATTAGGTAAGTATAGAACTGTTACCTTTGATTTATTACCACCCAGTAAAAGAGCATTTTGTCTAACATCCTGACTCTAGTTATCAGTTTAAGTTAATGAAAATATCTAAGTGTACACACACCATAAGCATGAGCTTATGATACTGCCCAGATTACAACCAATTAACTTTTGCTGCAGTTGGTGAGTCACACAGCATATTTTTCCTTTCCAATCAAAGCAGCATATTCCACAAATGACTGGCTTAAGGAGTTATTTTTACCTTTAATCTTTTCTGTATCTGTTTCTGGATGAATTGGTCCAAGCTTTTCTGTGGAGGTGTTGACAAGTAAGGGATGGCTTGGAGCATTGCTTGCTGAAAGTCCCAAAGCATCTCGTATCCGGACAGCTAGACTTGGGTTTCTTAACCGCTCTGCTTCAATACTGCGTTTTGTTTTAAACCCACGAACTTGAACATCTGGAAATATAAAGCCAAACTCTTTAAGTTATAACCAATAGACAGCTCTGAATACCTGTGGTTGCTATTTGATGGCAGAAATCTAACCTTATAAAATAGCAACATGGTTAAAGACCAGTTTGAAATAGATTTTATTAAATTCAACTTTTCACTCCATTTCCAAAAGATCAATAAGATATATGAACTCAAATAAATAATAATAATAATATGTCCTTAATTTTACAATTAAAAGATGTATTCAGTTCTACATGCCATAAAACAGAAGAGAAAATGTGTCTACTTACTGAATAAAAATGGCCGGCCAAAGACTACACTGTGCACCAATTTCCTTGCAAAGCTTCTTGAATACGTAAAATTTGAACATTCTAGAGAGCATAAGTGTGATAATCCTTGTTTATTTTCAAGGAAAGACTGTGATGATGTGTATGTCAGATGCCACGGTGACTTAGACAGAGGTTTGGATGTCAGTTGCTTCCAAAACAGCCATGATGCTAATTTTTCTACTGCTGCATTTGTTGATTTTGGTAAGTGCTTGCGTGTGAACTCACTACAGTTTTCAACTGCCTGAAAATCAATTAATACTATTAGGTACCTTACTTTAATACTAATTTGATTATATAACCGGTTAACCTATAGCAGCTATTCTTGATTTAATTTCTTTCTGACAGTTTTAAGTAGATGTTTTGAAAACGGTGCACATTTTAATTTCTCTACGTCAGTCACTGACAGAGGACTGGGCACCTGATCTGATCTACGTCCTATATACTCTAGGTGCTTATACTTACTATCTTGAAACTTTCATTACAAGTAATGTCATTATCCTCTTCATTAGTCTGAGCAGCTGTCTCTTTTTTATTTGATTTTGACGCAGAAACTACATGTGAACGGGGACGTTTCGAGGTGAAGGCGGCTGAACTCAACTGCGAAAGGTGAAACAACACCTGCAACAAATATTTTATTAGTACGAAAGACGAAATCGAAGCTCTTTCCATTCACAGAACATGTAAACGTTCTTACCTGATTATGATTCTGTAAAGTGAACATGGAGTGCGGGCACTGTCCAACACGCCTAAATAAAACAAAACACTTAAAACAACCAAATGTAGTCTTCTTTGCAAATTTTAAAGGATTCCCAAAGCTATTTCATGATGAAATTAATTTGAGACGCTGTAGCCTGCACTCACGTATTGTTGTAGCGCAAATACTCCTTCTTTTGTTATCATACGCTTTGCTTATTGGCTAGCTGTCGCAAAATGCAGGAGAGGCAACACTTTGATGTGAATAATTTCTGAGTAATATACTGCAAAATATAATAATTTGCTAATGGCTCAAATTAAAGAGTAGTTCATTAAATAATGTAAATTACTGGAGAACTGAAGTAGGTTCGAACAAAAATTGTTATTTCTTAACACTAGATCTTTATGTTGTTTATTATAGTCGTGCACTTTCCCTAGTTTTTCAACGTTTTACTTGTGGTATTTCTGGACAATGAAACGATAATGAACAGCAGACTGGTGAGAGGCGAAAGTCCGATGATCACTAAAATAAAAATAACAAAATCAAACAATTTCTACCGCAGTAGTATAATAAAATTTACTGATGAATCGAACCCGTTCCTTTGTGGGAACTACTTCTACAGTTCCCACTCCACACTCGGAATCGTTTAAGGAAATAGTTCGATCTTTGGTGATTGTCGGGTACGTGGGTACGATTCAAAGGAACGCACCGCTTCTTTCGGAGTTCGTTCCATGTATTAAATACAACATACATAAGAATTAATTCAAAATGGACAGGATAGTCATTTCATAAGTATCTACATTATGAACCCTTCACTTTCAAAAATATACATTTACTTTTGCTTTCTTTCTTTCAAGGGTGTAATTATGGATTCGTTTTCTCAATAAATTTTGCTATTTAATTAGTAACATTTTGGAACTCAGATTTTCTCCTTTTTTTACGCAAATGCACTTTTCAACATTACCAACATCTTTAGTTCCACTCTGCAAGTTGATGGAAAAATGTTCTTGTTTCTTATATTAAATTGTCCAACTAAAATATTCCGGAGTGCAAGAAACCCAACGCAAGAGAATACGAGTTATCACCATTGCCAATAGGCAATAAGTTCCAAAAGTAAAGGCCGCCGATAAGACCAATGTAGTTAAAAGCTAAATGGAACTAATATACAGGATGAGCCAAAAAACTACGAACCGCCTGCGCAGTTTTTTTCCTGTCCGCGTCCTCGGCGCTCGTTGCCGTCTGCGTTATAATAGAAAGGCGCGGATGAAACCATACATCATTTTTAAAACTACTTTTAAAGGCTTTACTTACCAACTTTATGAAAGGAAATGCTGAAACTGGCCACCGTCGTCCATACATTTTTGGCACCTCTTTAGGAATTATCTATCTATCATAGATACCTAGACTAAATCTTACTACATAAAAATATCTAGATCTCATTAAAGCACACAATTTAAATAGTTTTAAATCTTTTTTTAATTAAACTTTCCGAGATATTCCTTGTTACTGGTTTGAATGTTCAAATACTTACCTTTCTCAACTGGGAAGTCGTTATTAATTTTCTTTTTGTGGTCCTGCAAAGAGCATAGAATTTCAAAGCAACATACAATTTAAAAATCTGACTATTGCTTTACCTATCACATCCTACAATGAAAATAAATGTAAATTGAAAGTTTATCTCAATTAACATAAGGAGATAGAATAATAAGTTTTAGCAAGAATAGTTTGTAAAATAGTGACTAGGGAAAGTCATGTGAATGCAACACATCAGATTTTTCAAATTGTTAACTGTAATTTGATAGATGTCTTCACCTAGGCATGACATCCAAGAGGGTAAAGAAATTTAAAATCATTCATTACAGAAATGTATAACATCATTAAATTCACCATAAGAATATACAATATTCATGGCTTTGTCAATCTTAACTAAAGAAATACAATTAATGATTAAGTTACATGATATTCATTCATTCATTATCTGTTTACCCTCCTCTTATGTAGGACTTACACCCCCAGGACTTACAGGCGGGTGCCTGGGGTCAGAGGCCCGTCGAGGAGCAGACACTCATGGATCACACAGAGCATCCAGGATGGGGGATCAGCCCGATGCCTGGTATGGGATGAAGAAAGTAGATGAAACGAAATGTAGGTGAAATGGATGAAAGGAAAGGTGATGATGGAGCAGTTGGTGGAATGAATGGCGGGGGAAACCGGAGAAAACCCGCCCAGACGCCGCTTCGTCCACCACAAATCCCACATGCAGGTCCTGGGATTGAACCCGGGCCGCCTCGGTGGAAGGCGAGCGGTCTAACCACTCGGCCACGGCGCCGCCAAGTTACATGATAAATACAAGTAAATACACTCAAGTCAAAAAAATTTAATTTACACATTTTTTCTTTTTCTAATTAGCTAAGTACTCCTATATAGAATAAAAACATGCCTCACTTAAAAAATTGTGAAGCTTATGTTTGAAAGTGCTCATTTTATCAACCTGTCTTATATGATGTGGCAACTTATTATACAATTTTGTGCCATTATAAGTAAAGGAATGTTCATACAGAGTAGAATTATGACTAATTATTGATAATTTTGAGCTTCCTCTTGTATTACGCTGATATGTCATTGAATAAGTCTTAAAATTGTTTATACTGGGTTTAACATGAAATAGAACATTATATATACAAACATTTATTTATTTATTTTATTGCTGTACAATACAGTGGCAGAGCACAAAAGTACAGTGTCAAGATTCATACACACTCACACGTAAGAAATACACATTCACCCATAAGTATGCACACAATCACACCCACATATATACATTCATATATGCTATAATATGCTTTTTCTATTAAAAACCTTTTTAACAACACATTAAATTTATCATTTGTACACAGTGTTATGTTCTCAGATAGCTCATTGTAGAATTTTATTCCCATATAACTAGGCAACCTTTCAAAAAGCCGTAGTCGATGACTGGGGATTGCTAAGTCATCTTTATATCTTGTGTTGTAGTTGTGCCTATCAGAATTAGTTCAGGAAGAGAGTTGAATTTTCTTAAGTGTAGTATAGTCTGATAGATATATAGACTGAGTAGGGTTAGAATTTTCAATTGTTTAAATGTTTCATGACAGGATTCATTGTATTTGAGGTTACCAAGAAGTCTGATCGTTTTTTTTTTTTTTTGTAGTATAAATATTTTATTAAAATTTGTAGTTGTGGTATTTCCCCATAGTTCTATCCCATATGGCAGTCGTGAATGGATTAAAGAGTAATACATAATTTTGGCCGTGGTTTTCGGTACATATTTAATTAAGTGTTTAAGGGCAAATAAAATTTTGCCTAGCTTGTCAATATGATTTGTAAACACGAATGTTTTGTCTAGTGTGAAACCCAGCAATTTTGCACTTTCCACTATATTAAGTAGGTTGTTACCAACGTTCAGTGTTATTTGTAAATTTGTGCTTTTGGCTCCAAATGGCATTAGTTCACTTTTGCTAGGGTTCACAATCAGATTCAAATCATTAAAATATTTCAATAATTTACATGTAGTGTCATTTAGGGTTTCCTTTAGCGTATGTGAATCTTTATGGCATACAGTAATAGTGGAATCATCAGCATACTGAAAAAGTCTGGTGCTGGTGGGTATAAATTTATTGATATCATGCATATAGAGAATAAAAAGGAGTGGCCCTAAGATAGAACCTTGCGGTACGCCATGAGTTAGTACTTGTTGGGGAGACATAAATTCATCATATTCAGTTTTTAACATTACAAACTGCTCTCGATTAGTTAAGTAAGATTTTAGGATTTGTTGTGCATGACCTCTGATGCCGAGGTCATAGATTTTATGTAGCAGGATAGTATTATCCACGCAATCAAAAGCTTTAGTTAGGTCCAATAGGACTCCAACAGCATAGTTACTCGCATCAATGTTATTAATGATCTCTTCCATACAGTCCGACACGCATTTGATAGTGGAACTATTTTTCACAAACCCATATTGACATTGTGGTAGTAAATTAAGGTTTTCCAAATAGCGCATAATTCTTTTGTATAGAATATGTTCTAGGATTTTGGAAAGAGCTGGTAATATGGAAATTGGCCAAAAATTATTTTTATCTACTTTGTTACCTTTTTTTTGGGATGGGTATAATTTTTGCAATTTTCCATGCATCCAGAAAAATTCCGGTTTCTAAAACATGAGTTTATTATGTCTGTAAGGGGATCTACTATTGACATTCTACATGCTTTAATGACAGAAATGGGTATGCCATCATTGCCTACACTGTTACTGACATTCAAAGACTTGATCACATCTAATATCTCCTTGCTGTCTGTAGGATATATGTACATACATGGCAGAGTCATGATTAAAAGTTCTTTGAAATATGCTCTGCAACTTACATATGATGGTTGATTAATTATAATTCTTATGACTCTTTTTTGCATTCTAAAAACCTTTTCGGACATCTTTGAATTGCCCCAAAAAATGCACTATAGTACAAACAACAGGAAATTTAATTAAAATGTTTAATTCTAGCTGTAAAATTAAATCTTAAAACTAAATTTGAAGCATATAAGCGCAATGTCATACCTCACTTGTTTTCTATAGATGAGATAAGCTGGTAAGCATGATGTAATCATTCTCAAAATCAGTAGATGGCAGCCTAATAATGATACTAGTCCTAATGTGACCTTGTTTGTGGGAGGACACAAACACAGCACTCTAGTGCTTGGAGTTTTGTCCTTCACAGATGGGCTCTGTTTTGATTAAATGTATATTAATTCTTATAGAGTCTTAAAAGTAGTCTTGTTTACTGAAATATTTATGTTTTTGAAACCAGATACAATTTATACAATTTTACTTTCTCTACTACGTATAGTAAGTAGGGGAAGTATTGCATTCCACCCAAAAATTCGATACCGAGATTTCACCGGAAATACATGTTTTGAGACCTCCTGAATCCAAAAAAAGCATTTTTGGAAACATGTCCGTGTGTGTGTCTGTGTGTGTGTGTGTGTGTGTGTGTCTGTGTGTGTGTGTGTCTGTGAACAGCATAACTCAAAAACTAACAGTCAGATAAACACCAAACTTGGTATTTACGTTCAGTATCTTCCAGAGATGCGACACGAAGATTTTCAAGAAAATCCGCCCACCCCAGACTACCCTTTACATGGAACATTTATCGAAAATTTTAATTTTCTCAAAAATGGCTCTAACGATTTTGATGAAAATGTCATATGTTTAAGATAATGTCATGAGAAATGAAATGTATATCTCGAAATTACTGGGAATGTCTCCAAAAATATTCTTCATTATGAACGACTTTTGCATAACTGGAAAACCATAAGAGATAGACAAAATTTTACAATACGAAAAATGTAGATCGCGTTAAAATACACAACTTATATCATATACATTTTTTTTGTTGAGTGAACCGTTTTCGAGATATTGCTTGTTATTTCCTTAAATTTTCCAATACTTATACTTTTTCTCAAATTCGTTATTCATTTTTTTATGTCCTGGACATGGAAAGAGAATGGGATGCGCCACATAGCAACCAGCGATAAAATATTTGACTATCGCTTAAAAGCTACCATATTCCCCTTGCATCTACAAGAAAATTACAAATAAGATTGACATCTCGATATCTCGATTAATATGAAGCATATGGAGAATAGGCGTTTGTAAAAATAGATTGTACAAGAATAGAGAAAGTCATGTGAGTGTAACACATCAGATTTTTTAACGTGTGTTGCTTCAATATTAATTTGCAAGCTCCCTGCCAAAAATGAATGGGTGTTTAATTCAAATTCCCAAAACAATAAAAAGCATTTTTCATATTTTAGCGACTTCTGCTTGTAGAAGTCGCTAAATAGTTTATAATTACTCAAACATTTTTGAAATGAAGTAAATTCTTAATTTGTTTAAATACGTTAACATATTTTGATTTTACACAAGTCTGAAAAGTGTGCTCTTAACACACCTATAGATGAGTTACGAATAGTGAATACTTCTGTAATCAATGATATAATATTTGTAACATATTGTAGATAGAAAGAGAAATGTTTAAGAGCTGGATGCTATACACTGCCCTTAAAATTCCATACTGTTTCCATGCAACTATGAGAAACATTTGAATATCGACAGGACTTTAAAAGAATGACAAAGAATTGAACAAATCAAAACATTAATAACTAATATCTAAGAAATGGCAGATGCCACCAAAAAGGTTATTTGAAATCAATTGTGTGTTTAGAGACCTACATTTTCTGTGTAGTATGCTTTTGGGTATCGCTTAATGTTTATCAGTTATACAAGATTATACAAAATTCCTTCTCAATGAAGTGGATTTCAAAGGCTATTTCCAGAAAATTCAAGATATACATTTTATTTGTCATGTAAATACCTTTAATTTGTGGTATTGTCACAACCCAAATGCTGGGTGTGATCGGGAAGCGTAGGTGGATAGGATCAGAAGGCAAAGACACTCGCTTAAGCTACTGACTGCATTATTGTATTTTGGAGGAAAACCCTGAGATGGTGATGTACAATTATTAGGGCAATGACTTTGGTAACTACATGACACAGTTAGTAGAATCAATTACTGATAATACCCTTCTGGGCTTACCTTGGAGATATGTTGGTTATGCAGGAAGGAGCTGCAAGTTGATATCAATCATGACCAGCTGTACACAATACCCATCCACAAGAAGAGCAAGAAGACCGAGCTGGCCTCGCTCGCTTGCTTATATAGAAGCCCGGCTTCTACTGGGGTCCTCATATTGTCCGAGCAGCTATTACCTTACATGGTTCGGAGCTGGCCTAGAGTTATGCAAGAGCACATGACTTTCCCGGATACACATATTCATTTCTGGAACATTGTTCCATGAGTTTCCATGGGGAAGCTGACGTCACTGTAAAGTCCGAGAAACACTCCTAGGAAATAAGCAACCACTAGCGTCCGGTCACGTACACAAGATTAATAGAAATGTCATAAACTAAGAAATAAGTAGAATAAGATTCTACATAAATTTAGAAGAATGTAACCGAATATTAAGATATCACCAATTGGTGTGTAATAATAAATCCAAGACCCAGCTCCTTACCGGTATAACGTGACATAATTTTAGTCAAAATTTTTAGAACTATTTTTTAGAAGATTAAATATTTCGAAAAATGTTCCATGTAAAGGGTAGTTTTAATTGGGGGGATTTACTTGAACATCTTTGTATCATATCTTTGAAGGATACTGAACTTAAATATCAAGTTTGGTATTTATCGGACTTTTTGTTTTTGACTTATGCTGTTCACACACACGTACATGCACCTTTTTCTAAAAATGCTTTTTGCTTTCTCTACCACATACATAGAAGGTAGAGAAGGCATTGCATTCTACCCAAAAATTCTATACCGAGATTTTACCATGAATATATGTTTTGAGGCCCCCTGAGTATAAAAAAAAACAATTTTTAGAAAAATGTGTGTGTTTGTGAACAACATAACTCAAAAACGAAAAGTTGGACAAATACCAGACTTGGTATTTAGATTCAGTACCTTCCAAAGATGTAACACAAAGATTTTCAAGAGAATCCCCCCATCCCAACCACCCTTTACATGGAACATTTTTTTGAAAATTTTGAGTTTTTAAAAAATGGTGCTATGAAACGGCTCTAATATGATTAAAGTATCATATATTAAATATATTTACATGACAAATAAAATGTATATCTTGAATTTTCTGGGAATAGCCTGTGAACTGCTCTTCATTCGGAAGGAATTTTGTATAATCTTGTATAACTGGTAAACGTTATGTAATTGACGAAAATGTACCACACAAAAACTGTAAATCTCTTTAAAACTCACACTTTACTTAAACTAAATTTTTCTGTGTCATAAGTCGTTTCTAAGATATCAGTTATTAAGGTTCGAATTGTTCAATACTTGTCTTTCTTTTTAAGTCTCATCGATTTTCGTTTGTTTCTCACAATTGCATGGAAACAGTATGGTATATAGCGTCCAGTTCTTAAACATTTGACTGTCACCGTTCTCTTGGTAACCATAACAAAATGTGAATGTAGCTATTTTTGCAAAGGTTTATTTGGATTAAAATGTAGTAGATAGAAAAACAAGCTTTAGTAAGAATAGTTTGTATACCCACTAATAAAGATAAAGGGAAGAGAAAGTCATGTGAATGTATCACACCAGAGTTTTCTGGATTCAGGGGAGCTGTAAACATATATTTTTGATGGAATCTCGGTATCAATTTTGGTTGGAATGCAATACTTCTTCTGCTTACTATAGGATAATGAAAATACGTTACTGAAATCACTGCCTTATGTGAATTTGTTGATTCTGGCTTGTATAAAGGTTTCTTTGGTCTGTTAAAAGGTTAATTTTGTAGAGAAAAAATGATGTCATCTTATACATTTACAGAAATGGTCACCCTTCCTGCGCTTGTTATGCAATATATTATTGTTGTTCTAATACTTTGTTTTGCAGATACCAGTAATCTCAAAGTGGATTCAGTCTACTAATGCAGCTTCAGTGTCCTGTGATGCTGAAACATATGCACCTCATCTACTTCTACAGAGATTAATCTGTGTCTGAAAGATGTTTGTGTATTAAAGGTGAAGAGATATTTCTGCTATGTTAGACATTTGTTGTTTTGTACCTGAATGACAGTCTTTTATCTATGCAGATGCACAAACCACACATGGTGGTGGTATTATTCTCACACTAAAACATTGGCAAATAAAATTATTATTGGCTCCCCATATGAATCACCATCCACAGGAAAAGTTTGTGAAGTCGAAACTTTGCAAGTGACTGGTGAAGAAAAAATTGTCATTAAAGTGTTAAAAATGGAAAATATTTGGACCTGTACTTATGTTAACCTCTCTGTGGTAACATATTGTTGTTGTAACATTTGGCTTTATTAGGAATTAACTCCAACACAGAAATGGTATCTTTAAGACAAGAGAGGTGCACAATATCTATAGCAATATGAATGAATGAATAATTTATTGTCTACTTTGAACTTACATGTAATTTATAAAATGTATATAATACAATGGAGTTGCTTATTATTTCTCTTACCCTTATATTCAACATTCTGTTGTATATATAATGGGGAAGTCTAATTTTCCTCTATTTACTTTCTTGCCTTGTTACCCTTTTTACGTATTTTCTCCAATTTGCTTCTCGTCTCTTTTAACCACTTTAACCTAATTTTTCCTAAAGATTTTCCTGATTTCTCAATATATTCATTTAGTCTTGTATCAAAAATCTTCTTAATTTTTAGCTTTGTTGGTAAATTTTCTCTAGTATTAAATTCTGTCTTCCTTTACCCGTGTCCTTGCATTCCAGAATATAATGCCATTTGTCATGTAATCCATTACATTTGTACATCTCTCCCCCTTCTTCTCCTTGTTAGAGCACTTAAATTCATTACACCTGTCCTTGTCCATGCATACCCCATTCTGGCCTCTTTGTGGCATATTTCGATGTATCTTTCTTTTCCCCATTCCATTTTAAAATATTTATAACCTATTAATGATCTTTTTTCCCTTGAAACTACTTATAATTTCTTTCCAATATCCTCCACTCTTGTTCTAATTTCTTTCCAGAAACTCTTACTTTTATTGTTTCTTTCTGCCCATGTTTTCCCCATTCCTATTTCTTCCAATATTGTCTGTATCTTGTGCATCCAAGTTTCTTTTTTCCCAATTTTCTCCTGTACAACCAAGCACTGCTTTAGTATTTCATTTTCCTCTAGTAGCTTTATTCTGAACCAGTATTTGATTGCCCTTTCTACCATTTTGCCTTTAGCTCCCACCCTCCCTAGTTCTGCTCTATAGCAATAAGAATAGTACAATAATACACCATATATGTCAGGGAACAAGAATTTGATTCAGTTTGCTTCTAGCAGTACTGTATAGAGCTGATAAATTGCCTTGTTGTTGGGTTGTGTTGAGTCCTGTGCAGTCAAAAAGGTGATTCGAGTATATTACAGATCCAGGTCTTTGCAGATAGCACAATAGCAGATTCTTCCGTTGGGTCTTTTAATTCTGTCTGGACAGTCATGTCCTGTTTTCAGTCACAGCTTCTTTCCTCGGTTTATTTTTATTTTTGTCCCATAGGTTGTTTATTTTTTCCCACTCTTCTTCCCAGGAAGTTGAGTAATTTCGTTCTTCCATGTTTCAAAGGTTCTGTTTGTGATAATCCTCTTGATTGAAGTGACTGCCAGGGTTTTGTTCCCATGCAGTGTGTAGTGCTCATCTGCTAGCTCATTGCCTTCAGCTCCAGTATGCACAGGACCCATTGCAAGTTAACAGTTTTCTTTAAGGTTTTCAATTTTGTTAATTGGTGTTTAATGTCTTGGACTTGAGAAGAATGGGGTTTGCTATGTGAGGATACAGCTTGTATAGGAGCCTGTGAATCTGTAAGTAAACTACTTTTTCAAATGATTTGACTCTATATATCAAATGTTGTAGGGCTATATAGATTTCTCCATTAAATTTGTTATAGCATCTGTCCACTGGAGCATAATGTGAAAATAACTGATGAAGCACTCCAGCCCCTGCACCTTTGTCATCCATCTGTGAAAACCTGTAGCCATTGATCCTCAGAGTATTTTTCGTTTAGCATGCTAAGTGCAGAACATCTCAACATTGCTGGAATGCTGTCTGTCTTTTAGAGGTTATCTGGAAGAGATAGGTTGATATCAACTGATGTGAAATTTAATGTATTTATTGCAAAGGTGGGCAGAAGCCAGTTTTGTGCCAACAATACAATGCAACCCTCACAAGAAACACCGAAGTGAGACATTGCTGCAAGGGAAGGGGGAGTTACAGCTGATAACAGTTCACTTCACCATTATATTGTGTTTAAGTTGACTTTCTACATTTTTTGAAAGATTTTTGATCTCCTTGTAATGGTTCTTCAAATAAATTAATATTATTAAAATTGGAAAGTTCTTGAGGTCACATAATTTCCACAGCTTTTGTCAGACATAGTTTCAGAATTCAGCCAATATTCAGGACTTTCTGAACAATGTTCTTTGCAGTTAACTCCTGCAATAGTTTCATACATTTAATTCCTAAAACAAATAATAATATTAATAATAATAATAATAATAATAATAAGAATAATAATAATAAAAACTATAACTTCACAATGCAGCAAATACCTTTAATTTCACCATATGAAGCCTTACATCTATCGTAGTGTCTTCAGATGTAAATACGCCGTGTAATGTTTTTCAGCAAACTAAACATTTTGCATTCTCTCCTTCTGCACATCAAAAACTCATCCTCCCATTCTGCATGAAATTTCTATTTTCTGGAAAACAATGGTTTAGTAGACAATGCCATCACGAACTCTATCACTGAACTGTTTACCTCCTGCTCACCCTCTCGCCATCACTGACCCAGGCAGAGTGTGCTTTCAGTTGCATTATGTTGTGACCATGCCTGTACCCAGAAAAAAATGTTGGGGATGGTTTTCCATAACTAGATCTAAACTTAAAGTACCCCACTCAGTTACCATGTACCTACTCCACAGTAAATAGACGGTATGTAGATAAGAAAATTGCTTGGAGACATTATAGAGACAGGAAAACCTCACCAGAATGAAGATATTCTACCTTACAGCACAAAACATTGAGACTGCTTCAAAAACCTGGGTTATGGTCGGTCACCTTACCTATTTAAGGTGACCATACTGAGTTTCCCTTTTCCTTGTAAACGTGCTACTAGCAGTAGACCTACTGTTATTTAACAAAAGTTTCTCATATTGGTTTGACATGAATTTAAATAAATAAAGCTGTCAGAAGTTTCGGGGGGGGGGGGGGTTGAACCCTAAAAATCCCCCCTCTAAATATGGACCTGGTTATGACTACACTCTGAGTCACGACACAAGCTTTGCCACCTCTGGTTTATTGGTTTATCAATGGTTTCAGTTTTAGATGGTATGTCAAGTGTTTTCAAGATATTTCTGCTAGTAGTTATAAGCATTTCTTGGGTTTTTAATTGTTCATTAAGGCTTATTCTGGTATCCTTAAATGAATGACTAAAAACTCAAGTATGTCACACTGAGTATGTTATTCCTGTGATTTTTTACTGGAGAGAGAGAGTGAAGTATATTACAAATTTATACACCTACTTCCTGTGCTTGGAACCAGTACATTCGATAAGCTAGGTAACAACATTAGCAAAAATTTATTTGCCCTTAAACACTTAATTAAAATGTACCGAAAACCACGGCCAAAATGATATATTACTCTTTAATCCATTCACAACTGTCATATGGGATAGAACTATGAGAAATACCACGGATACAAATTTTAATAAAATATTTATACTACAATAACAAGTGATCAGACTTCTTGGTAACCTCAAATACAATGAATCCTGCCGTGAAATATTTAAACAGTTGAAAATTCTAACCCTACTCTATATATCTATCAGACTATACTACACTTAAGAAAATTCAACTCTCTTCCTGAAACTAACTCTGATAGGCACAACTATAACGCAAGACATAAAGATGACTTAGCAATTCCCAGTCATCAACTACGGCTTTTTGAAAGGTTGCCTAGTTATATGGGAATAAAATTCTACAATAAGCTATCTGAGAACATAACACTGTGTACAAATGATAAATTCAATGTGTTGTTAAAAAGTTTTTAATAGAAAAAGCATATTACAGCATAAATGAATTTGTAAATAGTGAATGAATCTCTATATGTCAGTGTGAATGTGTGCATTCTTATGTGTGAGTGTGTATGAATCTTGATATTGTACTTTTGTGCTCAGCCACTGTATTGTACAGCAATAAAATAAATAAATAAATAAATACATAAATACATACATACATAAATAAATAAACAAATACATAAATAAATACATACATAAATAAATACATAAATAAATAAATACATACATAAATAAATACATAAATAAAGAAATACATAATTAAGAAATACACAATTAAAGAAATACATAAATAAATAAATAGATAGATAAATAGACAAATAGATATAGATAAATAAATAAATAAATATACTCCAAAACCTAGGAAGAACACCAACTCAGGTGGCAAACCTATCCTGGACTCCTATCCTCTTTCTGTAACCAGGGATGAAAAGATGCTGACATTGAAACCAAAATGCTGCAACTTGTTCACAGAACAGATTTTGGGAAACAATGAAAGCATCTCTTCTAATGGGATTGCACACTAAATCTTTTAGGCTGATAGGCAGGACGGCAATAAAAATTCCAACAAATCCAACTTGATCAAGTTATAATGAATCAGTATCTCAGTAAAACGTTGTAAAATATATAAAACATTAGTATTAAGTATTGAGATGAAAGGCGTGATGATTGAAATAAAACACACATTTAAAAGTGCCAAAAATACAAGTTAAAGCAAATCTAATTATATTTGAATGGGGTGCACCAACAAGGAGTTTTAATCCTGAGAAGATTTCAGCAATGCTAGTCTATAGAAAGCGATCAGTGGTTACTCCAACTATTTTTATGAATGGCCAAACAATCAAGGCTGTTAATGGTCTTGAACATCTGGCATTATTTCAGATGAGAAAATGACATTTAAATATCATCTCGAAATCTTAGAAAAAAATTCTGAAGTGCTACACTCACATGACTTTCTCTACTCTTTTACAAACCTTTATTCTCCATATGCTTCATGTTAATCGAGATGTTAATCTTATTGCTAATTTTCTTGTAGATGCAAGGGGAATTGGTAGGCTTTAAGCGATAGTCAAATATTTTAAGAGCTGGTTGCTATGTGGAGTATTCCATTCTCTTTGCATTACCAGGACAAAAAAAAATGAATAACGAATTTGAGAAAAAGTATAAGTATTGGAAAATTTAAGGGAATAACAAGCAATATCTTAAAAATGGTTCACTCAACAAAAAGAATGTATATGACATAAATTGTGTATTTTAACGCGATCTACATTTTTTGTGTAGTAAAATGTTGTCTATCTCTTATGGTTTACCAGTTATCCAAAAGTCGTTCACAATGAAGAATACTTTTGGAGACATTCCCAGAAAATTCGAGATATACATTTCATTTGTCATAAAAATATCTTAAACATATGATATTTTAATCAAAATCGTTAGAGCCATTTTTGAGAATATTAAAATTTTCGAAAAATGTTCCATGTAAAGGGTAATCTGGGGTGGGGGGATTATCTTGAAAACCTTCATGTCGCATCTCTTGAAGATACTGAACCTAAATACCAAGTTTGATGTTTATCCGACTGTTAGTCGTTTCTGAGTTATGGTGTTCACAGACAGACACATACGGACATGTTTTCAAAAATGCGTTTTTTGGATTCAGGGGGTCTCAAAACATGTATTTCCGGTGAAATCTCGGTATCGAATTTTTGGGTGGAATACAATACTTCCCCTACTTGCTATACATAGTAGAGAAAGCAAAAATGAACTTAACAAAAACTAAAACGAATTCATCATGGATTAATCTTACAGATTACACAAAAATACCACACAGCCACAATACTTCCTTTACAATTAACTGCTATAGCTCGAGCTGAGTTCACTTGTGTCCTGGAATTAATGTATTAAATCAACATCTAGTTCTTCAAATGGAAAATAACACAAACCTCTTAGAGATGGGCCACTCTCAGTATTCCCCAAAATTCAACAAGTTTCCATTGTCATTACTGAACAACAGTTTACAAGTGTATACAGATGGTTCCAGAAATACAGGAGATGTAGGTGATTTGGTATGATCACTTTTGTTGTATACTCCAGCAGCAGCAGCAGCAGCAGCAGCAGCAGCAGCAGCAGCAGCAGCAGCAGCAGCAGCAGCAGCAGCAATGAAATACATACAGATACATATAAGTTGGCTCCATATTCCAAGCTGAATTAATTGCTATTCAACAGGCCGTAAACTGGATCATCAATAATAACTATACTGCATGTATGTATACTAACTCTCAGTCTGCTAATAATGCCTATTACAGATAAATTCAATCTACATCTCATAGCCACAGCTACCAGAAAAAGCATAAAAAATTATAATAATCTTATATCCCTGTCTTGGGTTAAGGCCATGAAGGATTACTAGGCAGTGAAAGAGCAGATGAACTAGCAAAGGCAGCTGCAAACAGCCACAAAGAATTTAGTTACTAAAATGTCCAGTGTCACGTGTGAAGATGGAATGTTGGAAGCTATTAATAGATGCTTGGCACAGATACTGGATAAATAGCAACAAAGGACATATTACTAAGACTTTATTTTTTCTGGACTTAAATACTTACTTTAAATGCAAACATTTCCATCCAAATTTTGTTTGGGATTTATTTTATTTTTATTTATTTATTTCATCCTTTGGGAACAATTTACATTGTTTTTTGGACATGTCAGGGATATGTAGAAATTTTATATTACAGCAAGTAATACTAAAATAATTCTTAATAATAATTACATGTCAGTTTCTTTACAAAAATACTATGTCACAGAATAACAAAATTAAATAATCTATGTACTTTAATTATGTGATTATGGAAAACATGGTTCATTTAAATAGTCATTTATATGTAAATATTGCCTTTTTAAAAGTAGCTTTCTAAGTTTACCTTTAAAATATTATTTTTTAAGTTTTTTATTGAAGTATCTACTTTGTTATACATTAAGATACCCAGATGGGAAATGAAGTGCACACAGTTTGTGACAGGTCATGGAAAATTTCAAAATTACTTCAAAAGGTTCCACATCGAGTATTTACTAATGTCTTTGTGACAGTGAACTGTCTGATTTTTTAAATTAAAAGATATATCTTTATTAATCATTTATCTTACTGTAATAATCAATTTTGCGCACCTCTGTATAATTTATTTAAAAAGCAATGTTGTTGCAATAGTTTCTTATGTTTTGTCCAACACATTCATGCTAAACTGTAGTGTTATAGTTATTGTTGTTTAGTGTTTATTTTTATAAACTACAACCCTAATATCCATCTATATGTACAACAGGGTTGACAGTTGTGGAAATAAATAAAAACAAAATACAAGTTAAAGGAAGAAGGTATAAGTTACAGTGTTGAATGCAGTTTGCAAATATAGATGGGAATTTGATTAATATACATAGGATATAGTTGTAATGCAAACTCAGTTCTTGGAAGTGCAAACTCACATTCTGGTTATCAGCAAAGTGATAAGAAAATAATGCAAAAGACCTGCAGTTAGATATGTTAAGACTAATGGTGGTTTAACAAAGATATATACTAAATAATAAACTCATCTTAAACTTATGGTAACTGTTGTGTTTATACAGAAACAAACCTTACACACATACCTATTTGTCTTTTAAGTCCCTTTAACATAAGTGTCTGTTAATTATTGAGAATACTTGTAAATGTAAGATTAAAAAGGAAAATACATAGCGAAAAACACCTATATGATAAGGAACTGCAACTATGCCTCAAATGATACCAAGAAATGATTCCTTATGCTGAAAATCAAGAACTAGAAAGAATACATAAGAAACAGTCAAAGTATATGCTGTTAATAACCTAACTCTTTTATAAAAGTTTGACTTGTATATGTATCGAATAGTAAATAGGTTGTGATTTCAACATAAATACCTAACCAGTGTATCAAAGAAACACTGTAAATTGTTATGATGCAAGCAGACTAGAATACAATGTGGCAGAAATCACTAGTTTATGAATGAAAAGCTTTGATAAACGTAACAGAAAATTATAATGAAAGAAGATTATTGATTACAAATATATTTTAGAAAAAAGCACAAAAGTAATATAAAGAAAAATAAGTATATTAAAGCAACCATTTATAAATGTCAAAATAGAAAATTACTAGAAGATTTTGAATATATAACATAACTCCTGGTAAAAACATTGTATGAAATACTACAAAGCAATATAATGAAAAATTGTAAACTGCAGTAAAATGTACTGCAAAAAGGTAGCAGTAAAAATTGCTATGAATTGTAGTTATTTAAATTTAAGAAATTTGAAAGAGGTAATGAAATTAAATTATTACTTATGTTGAAAGAGAAATTTTATAACTTGGAAAAACTTGACAAAAATCAAATAAATTACTAATATAGCCATAAAAATGTATTGTCATAAAAAAATTCTGATGTAATACAAAATGTTGGATCCAAAGTGGGATTGTGGAATAATGATATGCTGTCTTAAAACATGTGCAAATTGTGATTATTGTGTCTGTTGTTAACTATGATGATGTAAGATGGATATGAGTTGAAGTCTTGAACAGAGTTACAGTATATTGTAGTAGGATTATGTCCGATAGCTGTACAGAGCTTATTACTATCAAAGAAAATAATGCTACTCTATGTTATGGCACTGGAAATTAAATGGAGTTTTATTTATGGACGCTCTTTAACTGCTGTGGTCCTTAGCGTCCCATTCTATATTGGGCGTGAAAGACCAGAAATTTTGCTTAGAGGCCTCTTTATCAGGCTTGAGGTTCTTTTACGTGCTGTAAATCTATGATACGGGATCACCAGCTTTATTTCCCTTCTGAAGGAAGCCATGCTAAGGATTATTATGCCCGAAAACATCCATCGCCCTCCGCCGGGTTTGAACTGCAACCTCGGGAACTAGAGGCTAGCATGGTAACCACTAAACCACGGAAGATGACTATGACACTGGTAGGTACATTCCAGACATGGAAGCACTTGTTATTCAGTATGCTATACAACATAGTTTAGTAACACCACTGTACACAGTGATGACTAAAATAACACCACAAGGAACTTAAATCATAATATTCATGTACACACAAAATGATACGATAGATTGTAAACATAGCTAATGTAAGATTTAATGATGTTACTTATCAGGAAAGCATAAAACCAGTAAGAACACCTTAATAAATAACATTATGAAGGTAACCAAGTGACTGAAAATATGTGAAGAGTTTAGCAAATGTGTTCAGGAAAACATAAGCAAAATGTCTGCACATTGTTTACTTGTAATCCATAATAATTCATTTATTTATACCGTTGACATAAATGTAATGTATCTTAATCGTATTTAAAATCATGGATTATATATTCATTTCATAAAACTTGTCACCTTTATAAAGATGGTTAAAAATCTATGCTGCTCGGATCATTTTCCTAAATGCAGGAAGAGGAAGCTGCCAAATAGATTTGGTAGACTACTGAAAAACTTTAAGCATACTATAAGAAAACTATTCTGTTTTACTCTATACTTACATTTGCTTATATAGAAATCAGGGTTTGTACGTGTAGGATAGCAACAATGGTTGAACAAGCTGTAAATTGATCTGTATTACTTTTAACATAAAGGAGGCGGGACGGGACAAATATTGATGGTAAGGTCTGTATCTCCATAACCAATCAAAAAACAATAATTTAGACTTATATATAAATCAAATTCCCATAGTTAAAAATGTGTAACAAAATTCCTGGGAATCTGGATTGATAACGAATTCTCATGGGAAATCCTATACTACAACTAAGTGTTGAACTGAACAAATTATGTTATGCTGCTCGTAAATTGGCTAATGTATGCTCTAAAGTAACACTGAAGATAGTGTATCAGCTGCGTTGAGTCCCAAATTAGCTATGGCATCCCCTTTTGGAGTTCCTCTCCAAAAGCAATGCATATTCTCACAGTCCAAACAAGAATTTTAAAGGCAATTCTGAAGGTACCCATAAGAACGCAAAGTAGATACATATTCAATGAACTTAAAGTTTTGCCTATCCCATGCCTATATATTCTTGAGACCTTAAACTTCATTCATAATAATATAACTATATTTCAAAAGAACTCAGAATATCATAACTACAACACAAGAAATCTCAATAACTTACACTTAGATAGCCACAGGCTTACAAAAAGCCTAACAAGCATTTCCCATCTGGGTATCTTAATGTATAACAAACTAGATACTTCAATAAAAAACTTAATAAAGAATCTTTTAAAGGTAAACTAAGAAAGCTACTTCTAAAAAGGCAATATTTACATATAAATGACTATTTAAATGAACCATGTTTTCTGTAATCACATAATTACAGTACATAGATTATTTAATTTTGTTCATAGATTTAATTTTGTTATTCTGTGACACAGTATTACTTTCTCTACTACGTATAGTAAGTAGGGGAAGTATTGTATTCCACCCAAAAATTTGATACCGAGATTTCACCGGAAATACATGTTTTAAGATCCCCTGAATCCAAAAAAATCATTTTTGGAAACATGTCCATGTGTGTGTGTGTGCGTGTGCATGTGTGTGTGTGTGTGTGTGAACAGCATAACTCAGAAACAAACAGTCGGATAAACACCAAACTTGGTATTTAGGTTCAGTATCTTCCAGAGATGCGACATGAAGGTTTTCAAGAAAATCCCCCCCACCCCAGATTACCCTTTACATAGAACATTTTTCGAAAATTTTAATTTTCTCAAAAATGGCTCTAACGATTTTGATTAAAATATCATATGTTTAAGATATTTTCATGACAAATAAAATGTATATCTTGAATTTTCTGGGAATGTCTCCAAAAGTATTCTTCATTGTGAACGACTTTTGCATAACTGGTAAACCATAAGAGAGACAAAATTTTACTACACAAAAAATGTAGATCGCGTTAAAATACACAACTTATGTCATATACATTTTTGTTGTTGAGTGAACCATTTTTGAGATATTGCTTGTTATTCTCTTAAATTTTTCAAAACTTATTTTCTCAAATGGGAATTTGTTATTCATTTTTTTGTCTTGGATATGCAAAGATATTAATCTGTGGCAAAGGGAATGGTGCTGCACCTAGCAACCAGCTATTAAGAGATATGTATGTGTTTAAAGGCTACTGTATTTCTATATTGCCCTTGCAAATACAAAACAAGGGAAACATAGTACGTCTTAAGTGATAGTCAAATATTTTTAGAACTGGTCGCTATGTGTAAAATGTAATTCTCTTTGCATGTCAAAAGATCGTTTCTGCAAATGTTTATCTCGATTAATATGAAATAGATGGAGAATAAGAGTTTGTAAAAACAGTTTGTACAAGAGTAGAGAAAGTCATGTGAGTGTTAGACATCAGATTTTTTTTGTAAAGAAACTAACATGTACTTATTTTAGTATTACTTGCTGTAATGTAAAACAATCCTGATGTGTCCAAAAAACAATGTAAGTTGTTTCCCAAAGGATGAATAAATAAATAGTACACCTAAGTGAATAAAGAGTGCTTTAGATGTTGCTCCAAATATTAATCTTACAGCTTTCATATTCATATTCATTTTCATTTATTTCATCATGAAGATCATGTATACATGATATGGAATCGTCTTGTTTGTTTGTTTGTTTGTTCATTTGGTCCCACTGTGAGCAACACTCAGGGACCTTGAACACGCCATACAATTATAAAATATGCAGCAAAACTAATAAACATACCCGGCACCCAGAACTTGTTTAACTAATAAATATACCCAACACCAAGAACATTTCTCCCTCTCCACACCATGCATTATTTAAGAATTGAAAATTTGCAAACCATCACCATCCTTCTTCTTCTTCTTCTTCTTCTTCTTCTTCTTCTTCTTCTTCTTCTTCTTCTTCTTCTTCTTCTTCTTCTTCTTCTTCTTCTTCTTCTTCTTCTTCTTCTTCTTCTTCTTCTTCTTCTTCTTCTTCTTCTTCTTCTTCTTCTTCTTCTTCTTCTTCTTCTTCTTCTTCTTCTTCTTCTTCTTCTTCTTCTTCTTCTTCTTCTTCTTCTTCTTCTTCTTCTTCTCTCTTCTTCTTCTTCTTCTTCTTCTTCTTCTTCTTCTTCTTCTTCTTCTTCTTCTCTTCTTCTTCTTCTTCTTCTTCTTCTTCTTCTTCTTCTTCTTCTTCTTCTTCTTCTTCTTCTTCTTCTTCTTCTTCTTCTTCTTCTTCTTCTTCTTCTTCTTCTTCTTCTTCTTCTTCTTCTTCTTCTTCTTCTTCTTCTTCTTCTTCTTCTTCTTCTTCTTCTTCTTCTTCTTCTTCTTCTTCTTCTTCTTCTTCTTCTTCTTCTTCTTCTTCTTCTTCTTCTTCTTCTTCTTCTTCTTCTTCTTCTTCTTCTTCTTCTTCTTCTTCTTCTTCTTCTTCTTCTTCTTCTTCTTCTTCTTCTTCTTCTTCTTCTTCTTCTTCTTTCTTCTTCTTCTTCTTCTTCTTCTTCTTCTTCTTCTTCTTCTTCTTCTTCTTCTTCTTCTTCTTCTTCTTCTTCTTCTTCTTCTTCTTCTTCTTCTTCTTCTTCTTCTTCTTCTTCTTCTTCTTCTTCTTCTTCTTCTTCTTCTTCTTCTTCTTCTTCTTCTTCTTCTTCTTCTTCTTCTTCTTCTTCTTCTTCTTCTTCTTCTTCTTCTTCTTCTTCTTCTTCTTCTTCTTCTTCTTCTTCTTCTTCTTCTTCTTCTTCTTCTTCTTCTTCTTCTTCTTCTTCTTTTTTTCAAGAGTAAACATCTTCAACATGCATTACAGTAGGACAATAACAAATAATTGTAAGTCACTATCATATGCCATTTGCCCTATTTATTGAATATTTATATGTTGCACGACATTAAAAAATTCCTCCATAGTAAATGGGGAGTGAGTATATAAGAAAGACTTTAGGCTTGCCTAATAGTTTTAAGTAGCATGGAAGGTTACTATAAATTGTTATTGCAGAATAGTAACATCCTTTTTGGCACAGTTTTAAGCTATTTGCTGGTCTATGCAAATTGCCTGCATGCCTTGTATTGTGGTCATGCACAGCAAGGTTCATTATGAAGTTATCATATTTATCTGTAAGGTAGCTCAAGAGAGAATATACGTATTCACTAGTGAGAGTAAGAATGTTTGAGTTTTGAACAAGGGTCTACAAGGGTCAAGGTTTACAATACAATAACGAAGTTAATACATTACAAATAATAAAAAAAAAGGCTTACAAACATTTCCTAGATTGAAACGTTACAAATTTATAAACATCTACGCCCTCTCTCTCCTCTCTTTCTTACACACCTACACTCCCACACACACATACACACACTATAGCAAGTATTTATAACATACAAATGTATCTATTTACATATTCCAAAACTGAATAAAATGCATGTACTAATAGGTATGATATAAGCTTATTTTTGAACAGCTTTATATTTTCTATATTCTTTATGCTAGGGGGTAACCTGTTGAATTACTTTATTCCATTATGATAAGCGCTGTTGTTTGCTAGGTTTGTTCTACAATATTGGACATGTAAATTTGCTTTCTGCCTTGTACTATGAGAGTGAATCTCTTCGTTATCTGGTAGCTGATGTCTTATTACTCGGAATGATATATAACTTCTAATATGTACATGCTCGCTACAGTCATGATTCTTAATTTTTTGAATCATTCTCTGCAAGATAATCTACTAGATTCACCAGTCATTATTCCTATAGCTCTCTTTGTAAACGAAAAACTTTTCTGATTCTGCCGAGGCCCCCCAGAACATTATTCCAAACCTTATAGAGTATGGATATGTGCACTTCTAAGGACTTATGTGCTTGTTACCCTTTTAAATGTATTTAATATGTAGCTTCCCACACTCAGTTTCCTGGTTAGCATATTTATATGAGTCCCCATTTTAGGTCTTCTGTTATAATTATTCCCAAAAATTTGGTTTCTTCTTAATATTTTATAATTTCACTTTTTAGCTTTATTTGCGGCTTTACTATATTTCTATGATAGCTTGCATGAAAGCTCATAGCAATGGTTTTTTGTGTGTTTATTAGCAGCCTATTTACCTTAAACCACATCAATTTTAATATATATATATATATATATATATATATATATATATATATATATATATATATTTTTTACTTTCTCTACAACGTATAGTAAGTAGGGGAAGTATTGCATTCCACCCAAAAATTCGATACCGAGATTTCACCGGAAATACATGTTTTGAGACCTCCTGAATCCAAAAAAAGCATTTTTGGAAACATGTCTGTGTGTGTGTGTGTGTGTGTGTGTGTGTGTGTCTGTGTGTCTGTGAACAGCATAACTCCAAAACGAACAGTCGGATAAACACCAAACTTGGTATTTAGGTTCAGTATCTTCCAGAGATGCGATACGAAGGTTTTCAAGAAAATCCCCCACCCCAGACTACCCTTTACATGGAACGTTTTTCGAAAATTTTAATTTTCTCAAAAATGGCTCTAACGATTTTGATGAAAATATCATATGTTTAAGATAATGTCATGAGAAATGAAATGTATATCTCGAGTTTTCTGGGAATGTCTCCAAAAGTATTCTTCATTGTGAACGACTTTTGCATAACTGGTAAACCATAAGAGATAGATGCCATATACATTTCTTTTGTTGAGTGAACCGTTTTCGAGATATTGCTTGTTATTTCCTTAAATTTTCCAATACTTATACTTTTCTCAAATTCATTATTCATTTTTTTATGTCCTGGACATGCAAAGAGAATGGAATGCGCCACATAGCAACCAGCATTAAAATATTTGACTATCGCTTGAAACCTACTATATTCCCCTTGCATCTACAAGAAAATTACCAATAAGATTGACATCTCGATATCTCGATTAACATGAAGCATATGGAGAATAAGCGTTTGTAAAAATAGTTTGTACAAGAATAGAGAAAGTCATGTGAGTGTAACACATCAGATTTTTTTTTAGATAGATAGATACTTTATTTGTACATTTTTCCTACGTAATTCTTTTTACAATGTTCTACTTATAGACTAATTTAACCTATGTACAATTTTCTTGCCAGCTATGCTGCTCTTTTTGCCTGGCACCCTGGCCTTCTGGCTCATCTACGCATGCATTGCTATCTTTATTCCCTATTGCCCATCTTCTCCTTCCTCCATTTGCCTTTCTACTTTTCTTATCTCTCTTACTTAAGCTAATCCATTTCTCTTTTACTTTCTTTAAGAACTCCCCCATATTTTTGCTTTTCTTCTTTTCTCGTTAGCATTTTAATTGCTACTATTTTTCTATCCATTTTTCTTCCCATACTTCTTGTCTCCATTCTGCTAATTCTTTGCATTCTGTCATATAATGCTCTGTGCTTTCACTGCCTCCGCATAGTTCACAAATTCCGTTTTGTTTACCTCTTAGCCCTCTCAGGTACATTGATCCTGTTCTCATCCATGCAAACGCTTCTTTTTCTGCCCTATTACAATAATCCACATACCCTTCCTTTTTACTAATCTATAGAACCCTAGTGACTGTTTATTTTCTAAGCTTCCCCAAATCTCTTGTCTTTCTATATCCTCCACTCTGTTTCTTACTGCTATCCAGAAACCATTACTATTTCTTTCTCCTGTTCTCCAGATATCTCCCATTCCTATCTTCTCTATATTTAATACATTAGCAGTTGCTTTCTCCTGTAGATCTGATTCACTATTTACCTTTATCAGTAGATTCGTATCGTCAGCAAATAATACTACTTCAGACTCCTGAACACAATGGCAGATCATTTACATAAAGTAGGAAAAAAAAATAAAGAACAAATGAGCTGAAGCATGATTTCCCCACAGCAAGACTCCATAGTTTAAACAAGAAAATAAATGGCTATAATATATAACTAAAACTGAATTTGTTGATATAATATCAGAATATCTCAGCTGCTGAAAAATGATAAAACAACATGATCATAAAAGATATTAGCTGCAGTTGTATAATAGTAGATTATGATACAAGAGGTAAAAATAGGGTTTCATTTCGCAATCCTATGAGCAAAATAAAGTCACTTTTAACATGTGTGGCATATACTATTTTTAGATAGCACTCAAATTTGTAAAATATCAATAATATTGTATTGATTCCTGAAACTAACAGAGATCAGTTCTTGAAACAAGAGAATGACATTAATAAAGCAAGATGTCAGACATTTTGATGTTTTGTTGATTCGCTAGCAGTCATTTTCAGTGAAATTATTTTCAATATGTTTTGCCTTTCACCAGGTAATGAAGCAATTAAATGCTATATCATATTGCTTTCTGGATTTTCTGGGTAAGTACTTCTAGTGTTACTCTTTCTGCTGCTTCTTAACTTCATCTGGCTCTTCCATTTCAGTTTCTTCTGAATTAATAACTTCTGCCACTTAATCTTTACAATGAATAAGGCTGCCAATATAACATATAGGTTAACTCTACAACAAATTGCATACATTGAAGTATGACAATTTTATTGTGAACAGATAATTAATCTTGTAAAAAGACATAATGAAAAGTAAAACCTAATCAAACTAAGTCGAGTTATTAAACATGTGCAAGTGCAAAGGGTAATTGGACTTGAAATGAAACTTGGTCACAATGAAGCATTTAGCTCATGTGCACACTACGTTAGAAGTTTCTTCTTTAAGACCATGCTGTCTGAAACATACCTTAGTTGACAATGGTGAATCAGTAATTGAAAAAGTGGAACTTTTAAAATTGTATTGAAAGAAATGCTGAAACGAACACACTAGTTCAAATGTGAGTGATCAAATCTTGGTGACCATGTGCAGACCAGATTGAAAATAAACTTTTAATGTTAAAAAACTGTTCCTGACTTGCTTGAAACTTGCAGAGCAGGCCATCTGATTTATTAATAACTGTTTAGTTTAATTTATTGGTCCAGTAAATTGATTTGTACAAAGTACGTGCAATATTGGACTAGTCAAAATACAAACAAAATCCTATACTAAATAAATTTCTTTATACTTAATTTACTTATTTCTAAATACATTTTCTGTGAATGCTTTATAGTTTACCCTGATTTTTAAAATAATCTTTGATGGAGTAAAAGCAGTGGTTAATTAGATGTGCCTTGAGACTTGATTTCAAATGGTTTGCTTGTTTTATTGTCTTGATGTAGCTTGGCAAATTATTATATAGCTTAATGCCTGGGTGTAAAATACTTTTCTGGTAGAGTGAAGTATTACGGCGGGTTACATGCAGATGCATATTTTTCCTGGTGTTATATTTATGTACAATATTATTTGTAGTAAATGGTGTATCACTGTAGTTGGAGTTCTTAAGTATGAGCATAATTGTTTCATAAATATGAATACAGGGAAGTGGAAGAATACCTGACTTTCTAAACAGAGGTTTGCAGGATGCTTTTGGACTAATGCCTTCCATGATTCTAATAATTTTTTTCTGTGCTATGAATGTTGCCTTGCACAATGGTGACTTGTCCCAAAAGACTATGCCATATCTCAGTAGTGAATGGACATGTGCCCTAACTGTATCTCTTCTTGTGCAAGTGGTTAGTACTCTTATCATGTAGCACAGTGAAACAAGTTTTTTTACTTTCTCTGTTATGTATAGTAAGTAGCAGAAGTATTGTATTCCACCCAAAAATTCGATACCGAAATTTCACCAGAAATACATGTTTTGAGACCCCTGAATCCAAAAAAAGCATTTTTGGGAACATGGCCGTGTGTGTGAACAGCATAACTCAGAAACGAAGAGTCGGATAAACACCAAACTTGATATTTAGGTTCAGTATCTTCCAGAGATGCGACACGAAGGTTTTCAAGAAAATCCCCCCACCCCAGACTACCCTTTATATGGAACATTTTTCGAAAATTTAAATTTTCTCAAAAATGGCTCTAATGATTTTGATTAAAATATCATATGTTTAAGATATTTTCATGACAAATTTAAATGTATATCTTGAATTTTCTGGGAATGTCTCCAGAAGTATTCTTCATTGTGAACGACTTTTGCATAACTGGTAAACCATAAGAGATAGACAAAATTTTACTACACACAAAATGTAGATCGCGATAAAATACACAATTTATGTCATACATTTTTTTTGTTGAGTGAACCATTTTCGAGATATTGCTTGTTATTCCCTTAAATTTTCAAATACTTATACTTTTTCTCAAATGGAAATTTGTTATTCATTTTTTTTGTCCTGGTAATGCAAAGAGCTATCGCTTAAAGTCTACCATATTCCCCTTGCATCTACATGAAAATTAGCAATAAGATTAACATCTCGATATCTCGATTAACATGAAGCATATGGAGAATAAGCGTTTGTAAAAATAGTTTGCACAAGAGTAGAGATAGTCATGTGAATGTAACACATCAGATTTTTATTTATTATGTTAATTTTGCTTTGTACCCAGATGCCAAGGAATTTTATGGATTCAACTTTTTTAAGAGTTTTATTTGAGGTGCAAGATAATTTTATTCTTGTTTGTGTATATATACGTTTTTATCTATGTTTATGATGAGGTTGTTAGATGTAAAATAATTTGTGATTCTCTGTGGTGAGGTGAATAGAAGTTACAAATGTTTCCATATGGAAATAGAAAAACTGAATTAGAAATACTGTTGAGGTAACTATAAATGATTCCTCCAAAATGGTTTACAAATGTATAAAACAATTGTTTTAATAAAAGTATACATGTGTAGACTCTAAGAAAACTATACTCACTTGTGTTTTATTTTTTTGGCATGTTATATGCTCAAACATATGCAGTTATACCTTAAGTATTGTTTAAAATTAACCACAGTCTATTTTGATCTTATATTCCTATTAATGAATACCAACTTTATAATCACTGGAATCATCACAACATCCTTCAAACTTAAGTAATTGAAACCTAAGGCATTTAAGACCAGTTGGGTGTAAAACTATTTTAGAACAAGTATGTTTCTGTAGCAACAGTGATCTTGGAACATTCAACTAGGTAATCTTAAAAGAATATTCCACTGTTGTATTGGATTGTAAAGTATTTAATTGTTCATATTATATTCACTCTGTAATTAATGTTTTAATTTGTAAATTCTTTCATGATCTGTAAAGATGTGTTCAAATTTACTTCCTTTTCTCTTTTATACAAAACGTGATAAAAAATTGTGTACATTCAGTGGTGAATAAACTAAATTGTCTACATACGTGCAAATAATCTAGTATGCTCTGTAATCACAGTGTTAGTGCATGGCATTAATGTCTCATCCATCAAATCCTCTGTGTATTTCTGCTTTCTCCTGCACAGAGCAAGTATTGCATCTTACACCCCTCCAAATGATACTGACAGTCCTCCAGAAACACACTTGTCAAATTCACTGGAGAGAGAAAGAAAGTTTTAGAAGGGCCATGGAAGCATTCCTGAACAGCATAACTATGAGGGCTGTTCAATAAAGAATGACCATTTTTTTTCTGACAACATAGCTTTACTCTCCTCATAATTTTGCTGGTCCTCCTCAAAATAGTCTCCTTTGGATGTGACGCACTTGTCCCAGCATTTCTGCCAGTCTGCAACGACATGCTGAAAACCATTTTTTGAAAGGTCCTTCAGAATCGCCCCTGCAGTCTTCACTACTGCTTCTGATGATGGAAAATGCCTCCCACGAAGGTGTTTCTTCAGGTTAGGGAATAGAAAAAAGTCACACGGGGCTAAATCTCGACTAAGGGATGCACTTCACATTGATTTTTGCAAGATGTTCAG
Organism: Deroplatys truncata; assembly: GCA_030765065.1. Classification (NCBI taxonomy): domain Eukaryota; kingdom Metazoa; phylum Arthropoda; class Insecta; order Mantodea; family Mantidae; genus Deroplatys; species Deroplatys truncata. The sequence continues at coordinate 22,637,898 of CM060983.1, forward strand.
TAACAAAATTTGCAATATGCGGCCTTGCATTATCGTGGTGCTGCATCCAGCCTGTTTCAAGGATATACAGTCTTTTGCGCCTGATGTGGACTTGCAAAGTTTTCGGGACACCCCTGTAGTATTGCCCAGTTATTGAGGTGTGTGCTGATAAACCATTCCATGAATATCAAAAACTGAGAATCCATAACTTTCCCAGCAGAAGCTGGGGTTGGTGATGAGGGAGATTCCCACACTGAACTTTGCTCTCAGGATCAAACTGATGTAGCCAAGTTTCAACAGCAGTGATTACCTTAAAAAAGAAACTGCATTATTTCATCACGTGTCACCTCCATTTTTGCGGTAGGCCACACTGAACATGTCTCAGATTGTCCGCCTCTCACAGGCGGGAACCAGGAGTGCCAACAATGAAACTAGTACAGCGTGTTTGCTACACATTAAGCTAACAGACTATCATAAGATTGAATTCTAGCGCGAGAAATTGTGATTGTAAAAAAAGTATGATCATTCTTTATTGAACAGCCCATAACTCAAAAATCAAAAGCTGGATATATACCAATTTTTTTATTGGAGTGAAATATAATTTAAATATAGGCATAGGCAGTCGTTCTTCTCCCTAACCCAACCAAAGATGCTCTTAATGATTTAGATTAAAATATCACATCTGAGATTCTACCATGATGAATAATGTGTATATCTTGAATTACTTCTTTGTTTATTCACTTCTCTATAGGTTGGAGAACATAAGAAATGGACAAGAATGTGAAGCTTTTTAAAATACATAATTTATTTTTCGTTTTCTCAAAAAATGGCTGAAACGATTTTGATTAAAATACATCTTTAAGACATTTTAAAATTTTATAGCAAAATGTATATTTTGAATTTTCTGGGAATAGCCTGTGAAGTCCTCTTCATTCATTGAGGAACAGTGCAATACGCATTCGTAAGGTCCCGGGATCGATTCCCGGCGATCGCCCACTCTCATCCATGGGTTTTTTCGGGGTTTTTCCTGGGTGTCAGGTGAGGACTAGAGTGGTTTCTGTCAACCCTGAATTTCCTGTTCCTCCATATCGTTCCGTTCATCATTTCATTCATCCTTCACCCTGTTAGGTGTATTTCAGGGTTGGAAGCGTCGGCGATGGTGTTCCGGTGTGCGTGGTAGGAGAGGGCGTGCTCTCTGTGGAACTTTCTCCGTCCCTCGGCATTCGGCTGGTTGCCGGGTTATAAGGACCGCCAATTGGGGGGGGGGGGAGTTGGACCCTCTGTGTGGGGTGGGGTCCCAAGTCTGCCTGTCAGACTGCCGGGGCACCTCCATCTGGAATCTGCAGGGACCCTGTCATTGCTGTGCCGTCATTGTTGGTTCCGGCCGCTCGGTGTCTCCACTCGTCTTCCATTCCATAAACCATACTACACAAAAAATATAGATATCTTTAAAACACACAATTTATTTCAATAACCTTTTGTTGTGACATAAGCCATTTCCGAGATATCCGTTATTAACAGTTCGAATTGGCTTCCTTCGGAAAGGAAGTAAAGCTGGTGGTCCCGTTCGTAGATTTACGGCACCTAAAAGAACCTCAAGCCTGATAAAGAGGCCTCTGAGCAAAATTACCGGTCTTTCACGTCCAATATAGAATGGGACGCTAAGAACCACAGCAGTTAAAGAGCGCCCATAAATAAAACTCAATTCAATAGTTCGAATTTTGAACACTTTTGTTATTCTGTAAAGTCCAGTCAACATGCAGTTGTTTCTCGCGATGTCATGGAAACAGTATGGAATTTTAAGGCAGCATATAGCGTTCAGTTGTTAAACATTTGACTATCGCTGTTCTCTTTTATCTATAACGAAATGTGTAGGATGTGTTCATCAGTGGGGAACACCTCGGGCACTGCCGTCATTTTGATCTATTGTGGCTACACTTCTCGGGAGGCAGGGATGAGATGAAGGAGCCGCAAAAGGTCTCAGGTCCGCAGGCAGACACGCCCACAGAGACACGCAGAACTCCCTTACATTTCCAGTTTTGAACACCGCGCACCAGTGGCGAGGAATCCCAGGAGGGCGACGCAGCGACCCTAGCGGGCGGGGCAGCTCACTGCGTTCACGGGGAGAAATCTTTGCAACGCACATGCATCCGTGACATCTGCCCGGCACCGCCGGACCTGAAAGCACTTTTGAAACGTGAAATGGAGATGAAATGGGGGAAAAAAGAAATCGGGGTAGAATACACCACCCCGGCATCTCCCTTGGTGACTAGGGTCCATGATCAGAGTGGGCGGTCACCAGGAATTGAACCCGGGATGTCCTGAATGCGGGCCACGTATGTTGTTGCACATTTCTGCAAGGTTTATCTCGATTAAAATGTGGACAGAAAAATAAGCTTTCGTAAGAATAGTTGGTATACCCAGGTAGGAAAAGTTATGTGAATGTAACACATCAGATTTTTTAAAAAACACGTTAGAACCGTTGTGAAATACAGCACGCCCTCTGGCAGCGTGCACACAATATAGCTCGGGATAAGGATATTGAACCTTGGTAGAAGAAATAAAAAAAAGCAAAGACGCACGTCAAGTTTGAGTTTTTGTGTTTCACAGTAAAGTAGTTAAAAGTGATTAAAATTCGAAGGAGGAGGAAAAGAAGCGGCGGCTGCGCAGTGATGAGGTTAGAAGATGCTGCGTCGAGATAAAAGTGGTCCAAATTAAAAGCGAAATGCTTGGCTCTCTTTCTCTGTTCTCCAGTGCGGTCGGCATCAACGGAAGCTATAATTTACACAACTGGTCATACGCAGTTCTCAACCATATTACCTAGCGCTCGCTTCTTTCTCTCCTCACAAACTCTTCTTACTAGCATTATTTTTCTACCTACTCCATGTTAATCGACACAAACACTTTCATTACACATTTGGTTGTACAGGAGACGGGAGGTTCAAATCCCGTGGGCCGACAAATCTGACTGGGGGTTTCTCCTGTTGTCTCTGTCACCAAGGTAAATACCGGATTGTATATTAAAGCTCCAGCTTAGGTATAAAATAATAGTAAAAATGAAAATAGTTGGAAACAGCGAAATCGCTATCCAAAGATAATGCAAGCAGATAAACTGAACGCCACCCTAATGCCATCAGCTCGACATGTGTAGAAGCAGATATACAGTTGCCTAGCACTAAGGTCTCTGTGCACACGAGTCGAAACCGCCATCTGCCCGTCACGTAGGAGCAGAGGTACAGCTGATATGCATATACCTCTGTGGACACGTGACAAAGCATGATGGTATGGTACAAGGATGAGACCTAGAAGACTAACTGTCCACCACACACCGACACACGAGGTACCTCCTAACAGATCCTTCGGGATATGGCCACGTAATTAAAGCGACGTAAAATAAATAGAAGGCGGAAAATATAGGCGACTGGAGTGATAGTAAATCTTTTAACAGTTGTTCGCTATACCAGGGCGGATTGATAAGTCCATGACTTTGACGAGAGATAGCGTTCTAATCACAGGTTTCTTGTTTGCACACAAGTCTTACATCTATTCTGGGTATAATCGCAGAAATTCGCCGTCATTTGTTTCTTAGAACATTGTTAAGAGCGTCTAAAATAAGCAGAAATGTGTTGCTTCGTAGAAAATTTAGAAAAGTGAATTTCGTGTTCTGATAAAGCACTACTTTTTGCATGGTAAGACGGTGAACGAAATGGAAGAAAAGCTGAACAAGTATTATGGGAACTCTGCTCCATCACATGGCATGGTTCACAGAATTTCGATGTGGCCGTTCGAACACAAGAGATGCCGTGTGCACAGGACGGCCGGTTGAGGTCACAACAGAAGACATGGTGAACAAAGTTCACGATATTGTGTTAGAATACCGTCGAGTGAAAATCCGTGAGATAGCCAAGACCGTAAACATCTCGAGTGAACGGATGTATAACATTCTGCACGAATTTTTGGGTATGAGAAAGCTGTCAGCAAGATGGGTGCCGCGACTGCTCACAGTTGAGAACAAGCGGAATCGTGTGACCATTTCACAGGATGTTTGAACATGTTCCAGTGCAACCCAAAATAGTTTTTGCGGCGTTATATCAGTTGATCAAACTTGGATCCATTACCATGAACCTGAAACCAAACAACAATCAAAGCAGTGGATTTCCTTAGGCGAACCTGCTCCAAAGAAAGTGAAAACCATTCCGTCGGCAGGAAAAATCATGGCAGCTGTCAGTCATTGCCATCGCAAAATTTGTGGAATTGGGCTACGAACTGCTACCTCACCCACCATATTCTCCAGATTTGGCTCCGAGCAACTTCTTCCTCTTCGCAAACCTGAAAAATTTGCTCGCTGGGAAGAAATTTACGTCCAGTGAACACATCATGGCAATAACAAGCTCATATTTAGCAGACTTCGAAAAATCATATTCTTTGGAAGGGTTAAAAAATTGGAGAAACGTTGGTATACGTGTATTGAATTGAAAGGAGACTATGTTGAGTAATAACATTGATTTTTTGGAAAACATTGTTATTTTCTTTGAAAAGTCACTGACTTATCAATCCGCCCTCGTATTTTGAAATATTTATAGCGTATACAAATTCATTTAGGATGGAGAGGACCTCAGAAGGTAAACATTCTATTAGTCCATACAAATATTTTAAAAAATGTTATTTTAATAAAAATCTCTACATCCATGTTTGTAGAAATCAAAAATAACGAAACACTCTCACTTTCCTTTCATTTCGTTTCCTTCTCATCTTTCAAGTGTGCTTCTAGGTTTCGTGACGTATGGCGGTGACGGACAGATGGCGCGGAAGTTTGCTCAAAGGAAAGAGTGCTCCCCGTGGACACTAGAGGGCTACTTTATCGGACGGGTCGTTCAACGCTCTCTCTATGCAACTCCAGCAGTGGGACGGCTCTTTGGGCCTGTAACTGTTAGGGACTTCTGCGTGTCTCTGTGGCATGTCTGCCTGCGGCCTGCAGCCTCCTGTGGTTCCTTCACTTCATCCCTTCCTCCTGGGAGACGGTATCCACAATAGATCTATGTAGATCTAAGTGTTCAGGTGTGCTCCTCCGTTGTATAACCTATGCTGTAGCCTCCTGTGGTCCCTTCACTTCATCCCTTCCACCTGAGAGATGGTAGCCACAATAGATATATGTCGGTCTAAGTGTTCAGGTGTGCTCCTCCGTTGTATAACCTATGCTGTAGCCTCCTGTGGTCCCTTCACTTCATCCCTTCCACCTGAGAGATGGTAGCCACAATAGATATATGTCGGTCTAAATGTTCAGGTGCGCCCCTCCGTTGTATAACCTATACTATAGCCTCCTGTGGTCCCTTCACTTCATCCCTTCCACCTGAGAGATGGTAGCCACAATAGATCTATGTCGGTCTAAATGTTCAGGTGTGCTCCTCCGTTGTATAACCTATACTATAGCCTCCTGTGGTCCCTTCACTTTATCCCTTCCACCTGAGAGATGGTAGCCACAATAGATATATGTAGATCTAAATGTTCAGGTGCGCCCCTCCGTTGTATAACCTATACTGTAGCCTCCTGTGGTCCCTTCACTTCATCCCTTCCACCTGAGAGATGGTAGCCACAATAAATCTATGTAGGTCTAAATGTTCAGGTGCGCCCCTTCGTTGTATAACCTATACTATAGCCTCCTGTGGTCCCTTCACTTTATCCCTTCCACCTGAGAGATGGTAGCCACAATAGATATATGTAGATCTAAATGTTCAGGTGCGCCCCTCCGTTGTATAAGCTATACTGTAGCCTCCTGTGGTCCCTTCACTTCATCCCTTCCACCTGAGAGATGGTAGCCACAATAGATATATGTAGATCTAAATGTTCAGGTGCGCCCCTCCGTTGTATAACCTATACTATAGCCTCCTGTGGTCCCTTCACTTTATCCCTTCCACCTGAGAGATGGTAGCCACAATAGATTTATGTAGATCTAAGTGCGCGAGGTGTCTCTCTCCGTTGTCTAGCTTGTATCTATATCTAAGAAGTAGCTGCATTTTCTTGAAAATCTTGAAGATTCTGAACATACATGCCATGTTATGAATTTTACTGACATTTCTTTTGAGTTATGCTATTCGCAGACATGGACCTTTTTCTAAATGTGCTATTGGAGGTTCAGGGGATCTTAAAGCATGTATTTTCGGTGAATTTTCTATATAACATTTTTGGATGGAATACAAAACTTCCTCTACCTGTGTGTAGAGTGCCAACAAAGGCCCTCAGCGTGCACGTGAAATTCTTGAAATAGAACAAATGCAAAGCGTAGCACAATAAATGAAGAGCGCAGCCCAACACACACCTGCCTCCCATATGTTACCAACATTCCTAGACACGCACTCCGAGATAATATAGCGTTTTCTCCAACACTAGTTTTATGGCAGAGCGTTTTAAACAGTAATTATTAATCGAGTGTTATATCTGCGGCTTCCGATGCCAGGATAGCCCCCCCCCCCAATAAAAGTGCTTCTACAAGAGGAAATTTAGGATGCTCTTAAAATTAGAGACGGCCATGATACGAAGGATGGTTTCCGCGTAAAACACAAACAAATGACTTCTTTGTTGTTCCGACCAGTACATACTGCAAAAGAAGCTCCATACCGGCCTTCAGAAACAATACCTTATATTATCAGATCCTATTGTGGGATGAGGCAACAGCTTACTAACTGTTAGAAATGGAGATAATGTAAGAGACAGCTCGATATTGCACTGACTGATATCTAACAAACATCAATATACTTGCTTGAATTTATTTATCACAAATTTGTTGAACATAATTATAATAGAAAATTAACTTTCCAGGAAAACAGTTTACAAAAATGTAAAATCAAGTCATAATTATATTAAATACCCCACTTAAATGATATATTTTCATTACACATTTCGTTGTAAGTACAAGGGGGATACAGGAGGCTCAAGTGATAGTCAGCAGGCTTTGAAATTCGATACTCTGCATGACATCACGAGAAAATATTGACAACGGTTCAAAAATGACAAAAAGTACTGAAAAATTCAAATCAATAGCAATGAATATCTCTCTCGGAAATAGCTGATGCCACATAAAAGTTATTTAGGATAAATTAGGTGTTTTAAAAAGATCTACGGGTATTTTTTTCTGTAGTACGGTTTAGTCTATCTCTTATGGTTTAACAGTTATACAAAATTATTAAGAATGAATGGGACTTCACAGACTATTCGCAGAAAATTCAAAATATTCTGACCACGCGCTCGAACCCTTCGGGTCTCCGGTGAGTGCAGCCCGACTCGGCACTTGGGTGGGGCCCTCCACCGGCCTTCACGACAATAGGTGCGCCAGCCATTATGAACCGCTTAGCCGCAGGTTTTACTGTTCCAGAGAATTCCTTTCAGCCGCTTCCAGTAGCTTCCCCTTCAAGAACATTTCACCTTTGTATGCGGGGCCTATATAAGGGCATGCTCTGCTCAGTGAGTGAGTTGAATTAGTTATAAGAAGTTACGAAGTTGAGTGCAGTCAAGAAGTGGAAGAGTTTGGACAGTTAAAAGTGGACAGTGCCGAATGCAGCTCAGTTGTTAGTCGTGACTCAGCAGTTCAGTTGTGATTTGATTCGACAGATCAGTAGTGTTCTGTTCTGAGTATGTGCCAAAAGTGTCTCAATGCAAGGTTTGTGTTGCACTGAGTGCCTAAGCGACAAATAAAGTGTGCTTAGCAGTAACTGGTGTTCTCACTTGTTACAAATATCTTACATATATGGTGTTCTAATAAAAATAGATGGAGCGATTTTTGAGAAAATCAAACATAAACAACATTTTGCATATAAAATGATTGTGGGATTCTCTTTGTGTCGCATCCTTGGGAAATGCTTAACTTTAACACCAGGTTTGGTATTTATCCGACATTTCGTTTTTGATTTATGCTGTTCACAGACACACATACGTGGATGTTTTTCTTTTTGTTTTATTCAAGGGTTTTAAGGCATCTGTTTGCGGTGAAATCTCAACACTGAATTTTTGGATGCTAGAGGAAGCATAAATAAAGTATTTGTAACACTTTACCGAGGAGCTGGCTCGGGCTAACGTGTGAAGCTATCATGGTAGACACCGGGCCGATTCTCGCCGACCCCCATACTAACGTTGGGGTTTTCGTGGTTTTCCTCTCATTTACCACAATTTCTTTCCCTCATTCGCCTTTCATTCCGTTTCCTTCTCATCTTTCAAGTGTGCTTCTGGATTTCGTGGCGTGTGGCGGTGCCGGGCAGATGGCTCGGATGCTTGCTCAAAGGAAAGATTACTATCTGTGGACACTGCAAACCCCACTTGATTGGTCGTTTTCTGGGAAGCTCCAGTCTTTGAGCCAAGAACTGTTAGTGACTTCCGCGCTTCTCTGTGGCCTGTTAACCCGTGGTCTGTAGCCTCCTGTTGTTCCTTAAACTTGGTATTTAAGTTCAGTAACTTCCATGTATACGACACGAAGATTTTAAAAATAACCCCCCTTCCGAAAGTACCCATTACTTGGAAATTTTTTCATTTCTTTTTATTTTGTCAAAAATTACCCTGACGAATTTGATTAAAATACCACGTGTTTAAGATAATTTCATGGTAAATAAAATACATATCCTGAATTTTCCGGGCACGGCCTCTGTAAAGCGTAAAATCTCACTACACAAAAACTGCACACAGTTTGTTTGTGGAGTGCACTATTTTGAGTATTCTTTGTTATTGGTTTGAAATTTTCAAACACCTTTCACCTACTGTATCGTACAACCAAATGTGTAAACGAATTGAAAGTTCATCTGGACTAACAAGAAGTAGATAGAATAATAAGCTTTTGTAACAGCAATTTGCAGAGCGGCGAGTAGGGAAAGTAGTGTGAATGCAAAATATCACAACTGTTCTTTTTATTTTACAGTATGTTATTATGGACATAAAGCTTAAAAGTTGCGGATTATGGCCATTATGGGGAAGGGTGTGTGTTCAGGCTGGATAAGGACATTTAAGACGGAAACCATCCTTCAGTTCAATACGCTCGATTTTACTCAGATAATTTGAGGAAAAAAACAAGGAGGTAAGAAAAGACAGAAGAGCGGAGGATAAGAAGAAGAAGAATTTATCTTTCATCGATCCATTTACAAAATAATTGTGCAGCGCAGGAGTCAGGAATATGAGTTATGGGGCTGGTTTTAAATTGGGCACCTAACCATTTCGACTTTACATTGTGTCGCCCTAACCAATACAGTAGCCAGGACGGGGTTGTTTACATAATGAGGCCAGCAGTCATTTTCGCTTTACATCGCCCTGGCAATTACCTCCGTCTCGACTCGAATATGTTAACTTCTCAAAGGGGGTACGAACTTTCGTTTACACCTCGCGAACAAAGAAGCTTCTCAAATAAAATACTCAAACGTATCAAGTGGCCGCGAACACGACCATTTCAATGCCTATACACCACTAATAGCTTATTGCTGCATGAGTGTAAGAAGTACAGAATCGAGCAACAACTTGACGAAGTCGAAATTCTGATTTGTATATCACACACATGTATTGCACACTACTTTTTGCACGATCGTGTGTTTCATTATTTTGAATGAACTGTTAATACCAAATCTGATGTGATGCATTCACATGACTTTCGCTACTCAATATTCTACAAACTAGACCATTCTTACAACGGTTATTATTGTATCTACTTCTTGTTAGTCGTGATAAACCTTCAATATACGAGGGCAGTCCCAGAAGTACCCGACCTGACGTATATATAGCCGTTGTTGTTTTAAAAAAATGACTGTGGTAGAAAGTACCACCCTTATAAAGCTTAAGTTTGAAGTTTGGCGATGCTACGTTGTTTAGTAATTGTTTGGCAGCCATCAATAGTGAACTCTTCAGCGAATTTGTAAACATTGATAAAACTGGTCATCGTTATGTGATAAAATACTTTCATTTGAAAGGTCTTAGTCCAACTAATATTAAAGCTGAGCTAGATTCTACTCTCAGGGAGTCTGCTCCTTCGTTTACAATAGTAAAATATTGGTGGCAGAGTTTAAGCGAGGCCGTACGAGCTGCCGAGACGAACATCGCAGTGGTCGACCAAATTAGGTGACCACGCCAGAAACTGTGAAGAAAATCTACAAAATGTATTAGATGACCGTTGACTGAAAGTGCGCGAGCTAGCAGACATCTTAGGCATTTCAAAAAGTGCTGTACATCGCATACTGATTGAAAATTTAGACACCAGAAAGTTGTGCGCAAGATGGGTGCCGCGTTTACTCACAATGGAACATAAGCAGTGTCGTGAGGATGTTTCACTCGAGTGTTTGGCGATGTTTCTCTGCAATAAAGTCGAGTTTTTGCGTCTATTCATAACTGGATGAAAAATGGGTCCATCACTTCACACCTGAGACGAAGGAACAGTCAAAACAGTGAATTGAAAGGGGGAATCGGCTCCAAAGAAGGAGACATCTGCAGGCAAGGTTATGGCGTCAGTTTTTTGGGATGCGCGTGGAATAATTTTCATTGATTATCTTCAAAAAGGAAAAGCAATCAAAGGTGAGTATTATGCAAACTTATTGCAGAGTTTTAATGACGAAATCATCAAGCAAAAAGGGCCGTATTTAGCTAAAAAGGAAGCTTTGTTTCATCAAGGCAATGCACCAGTTCACCCATCCATTATCGCTATGGCCAAAATCAATGAGTTAAAGTTCGAATTGCTTCCTCATGCACCCTATCGCCAGACTTAGCTCCCTCTGATTATTTTCTGTTTCCAAAATTGAAGAAATGACTTGGTGGTAAAAGATTTGCTAACAATGAAGAGGTGGAGTTTACAGTTGATGGCTATTTTACAGAACTCGACGGTTCTCACTATAAACAGGGTATCGAAGCTATTGAACATCGCTGGGAAAAGTGTATCGAGCTGAAAGGAGACTATGTAGAGAAATAAAGAGTTTTTTTCACAGCATTTTTGTGTTTTCTTTGTTAGGTCTGGTACTTCTGGGACAGCCCTCGTAGTGTAGACTAAAGCGGTAGTCGGATGTTTAAAAAGCGTGTCGCATGTGAAATTGCATGCTCTTTGTTTGCCAAAGAAAGAGAGAGAGAGAGAGAGAAATAGAAAAGTGATTTACCACCTAAGGGGAGACTGAATAGCGAAAGTTGCCAAAAATGACATTTTTTAGACAGCATAGCCTAAAAGTAGAACTTTTAACACATATTGCACAGGGATATTATATTATTGCAGTAATACGATAAAACCTTTATACCGCTCCAGTGTGACCAACTTTGGTTTCAAGTCCAATCACATGCAATTACCCTTTGTATTTGCATATGTTTAATATTTCGACTTAGTTTGATTAGGTTTTACTTTTCATTATGTCTTTTTACATGACTAATTTCTGATGGCGCTCGCGTTATCTGTTCACAATACTTCAATTTATCACAATTCGTTGTAGAGTTAACCTATATGTTATATTGTCAGCTTTCTTTTATCTACGATAACCTACATAAAGATTAAATGGCGGCAATTATGAAATCAGAAGAAACTGAAATGGAAGTGAAATTACAGAAGCAGCAGAAAGAATAACACTAGAAGTACTTACCCAAAAAATCCAGAAAGCAATATGATATAGCATTTAATCGCTTCATTGGCTGATTTGAGGCAAAACATGTTGAAAATTCGAGGGCTGATCGATAAAGAGTGAGAATGTTTTTTTTTCCTGTAGCTTCCTTGATAGTTTTCTGTCTCTACCATGAATATTTGAAAAGAGCGGGTTTTCATGTATAATGCCCATAGGCGACAGCACTCTCATATCGGTAGGTTGGTAGTAATGCTGATATTGTTGACCCTACTTGAATTTCGCATTCCACAACATGGAGGTGACACGAGAGGAGCAATACAGGGCAATACAATTTTGTTTTCGTTTAAATCATACAGTCTCTGAGACTCGAAAAGCTGAAGCGATGAAGATGCACTACCTCCGTAACAGTGTTTAGGTGGTTCAAGGACTTCAAAGAAGGGGAGTCCTCTGTGCTAAGCAAGGTGACCCTAGTGTTTGGTAATGGAATGATTTACCAGCATGCAGTTCCCCCTCACACTACTGTTACAGCAGCATACTACACGTCAGTATTGGCTATACTGAGGAAGCACATTGCAAGGAAACGTCCAGAACTTCATCGGGATGGGTGGCGACTTCATCACGACGATGCGCGGCCTCACGTCGCAAATCAAGTCCAGGAATTTTTGGCTAAATTCAACATTACCTGAGTGCCTCATTCGCCTTATAGCCCCGATCTTGCCCCTGTGTTTTCTTTTTATTCCCATCACTAAAGGTAACGCTCCGGGGCGTTTGATTTGAGAGTACTGAAGCAGTGCTGAAGAAAAGTGAGGCGATTCTCAAAGACCTGACAAAGAATGGCCTGCACCATGTGTTCGAGTACTGTCAGAGACGCTATAAAAGTGCATTCTAGTAGGAGAGGACTACTTTGAAAACGATCATGTCAACATTGATATGGGGTAATAAATATCTGTGAAAAAAAAATCATGTCAGTCTTTATTGATCAGCCTCGTAATTTCACTGAAAATGACTGCTAGCGAATCAACAAAACATGTGACACCTCGCTGCACACGAGAGTTGATCTCATTCAAAAAGTCATTCCTCTTGTTTCAAGAATCTCGCTATACACGTGAGTTGATCTCATTCAAAACGTGATTTCTCTTGTTTCAAGAATCTCGCTATACACGAGAGTTGATTTCGTTTTTAACGTCATTCCTCTTGTTTCAAGAATCTCGCTATACACGCGAGTTGATCTCATTCAAAACGTGATTTCTCTTGTTTCAAGAATCTCGCTATACACGAGAGTTGATCTCATTCAAAACGTGATTTCTCTTGTTTCAAGAATCTCGCTATACACGCGAGTTGATCTCATTCAAAACGTGATTTCTCTTGTTTCAAGAATCTCGCTATACACGCGAGTTGATCTCATTCAAAACGTGATTCCTCTTGTTTCAAGAATCTCGCTATACACGAGAGTTGATTTCGTTTTTAACGTCATTCCTCTTGTTTCAAGAATCTCGCTATACACGTGAGTTGATCTCGTTTTTAACGTCATTCCTCTTGTTTCAAGAATCTCGCTATACACGTGAGTTGATCTCGTTTTTAACGTCATTCCTCTTGTTTCAAGAATCTCGCTATACACGAGAGTTGATCTCGTTTTTAACGTCATTCCTCTTGTTTCAAGAATCTCGCTATACACGCGAGTTGATCTCGTTTTTAACGTCATTCCTCTTGTTTCAAGAATCTCGCTATACACGCGAGTTGATCTCGTTTTTAACGTCATTCCTCTTGTTTCAAGAATCTCGCTATACACGCGAGTTGATCTCGTTTTTAACGTCATTCCTCTTGTTTCAAGAATCTCGCTATACACGCGAGTTGATCTCGTTTTTAACGTCATTCCTCTTGTTTCAAGAATCTCGCTATACACGTGAGTTGATCTCGTTTTTAACGTCATTCCTCTTGTTTCAAGAATCTCGCTATACACGAGAGTTGATCTCGTTTTTAACGTCATTCCTCTTGTTTCAAGAATCTCGCTATACACGAGAGTTGATCTCATTTTTAACGTCATTCCTCTTGTTTCAAGAATCTCGCTATACACGTGAGTTGATCTCGTTCTAAACATGATTTTTCTTAGTTTCAAGAATCAATATAATATTATTTTATTGATATTTTACAAATTCGAGCGCTGTCTAAAAATAGTATATGCGACACGTGTTGGAAGTGGTTCCTACTTGTAAAATAAAACCCTACTTTTAACAATGGTATCATAATCTACTATTTTAGTTTTCTATGTGGTCTTATTAATTCGAATTCCATCTTTAATTTGGTATATATTTTATGATTTTAGACCAATGCTGATATTTTAAACATATTTTTTTAAAGGGTAGTGCACCTAGCAAATTTCTCTGAATTCTACTTCACTTCACAGAAAATAAAAGAATTTTGGAGTAGAGAGACACATTTTGGCTTATCTTATAAGGGAAGTTTTGCTCTACAGATTGGCACCACTTCTAAATATGCCAGCTTCCATATATCCAAAGTATATGATTTTTGTTTTGTAAGTAGGTATAGGTGAGGTTCCTTTTCTCCATATTTGCTATCAACATGTTTTCTCTGAATGACATTTACTGGTATAAATGACTCCTTTTCTCAGCAACTACCGAATATAGATAAATGCAGTTTTGAAGTGGCAAAAGCAATACGTCACTGATGTTACTGACGTACTGTGGTGTTAATAAGTTGGTTGGTTATGTATAATACATTAACTGCTGGTAAATAATAATAAAATGTCTAAGAAAATTTTTTTCATTAATAAAACATATTATTATACAGGGTGATTTATGAAGAACTGACACATTTATTTCTTTAATTGTTTCAAAACGAGTTATACCTGAAATGCAAAGGAATCTTGGGAGATTATTTACCTCTATAGCAAATGTTTAAAATGTCCTCCATCCTGCATAAGGCACAACTCAACACGTCCTTCCATGTTACTGGCCACTCGTTGGAGGACTCTGTTGTCAATAGCTTGAATCTCCTGTGTAATGTTGTGCTTCACATCGTCCAATGTCTGGTGACGTGTGGCATAAATCCTGTCTTTTAAGTAACCTCATAGAAAGAAGTCCGGTGGTGTCAAATCCGGAGATCGCGGTGGCCACAGTTCTTGGAAATTATCCGGTCGTCAAAGAAACTTGCAATTAGTGCCATGGATTCATTTGATGTATAGCATGTAGCGCCGTCCTGCTGAAAATATCCTTGACTCAGTTCTACATCGTCTAGTTGCTCAGCAAACTCCATGAAAATCCGTTGGTACTCTGCAGTGTTCACATTGTTTAAAAAAAATGGTTCCACTATCTCTGTGCGAATATTGCGCACCAAACTCCGATTTTAACCAGGTGCATAGGTGCTTCATGAATAACATGTGGATTTACGCTCGCCCAATAGCGTGAGTTATTGGAGTTCACATAGCCGGATAAATGGAACCAGGCTTCATCTGTGAACCATGTGATGGACAATATGGCAGGATTTTGCACAATGAATGCCTGAAACCAACGACAATAATTCAGTCGTCTATCCTTATCTGGTTCCTGTAACTGATGGACAACCGTAATCCTATACGGCTTTAGGCCTGCACTTTTCACAGGTCTCTGACACATTGAGTAGCTGTACCCTGTCTCCTGCGACAAACGTCTTAATGATTTTTTGGGTGACTGGTCCAGTCGTGCTCTTACGTCAACAACAACAACAACAACAACAACCGTGGGAAGCCTAGATAAACGAGATTTGCCTTTTTCACTCACCAGAGATCCAGTTTTTCCAATTTGTTTACCAGTCCCAGTATCATATTTCTTTGGGGAGGATTCCAAACGCCAAATTCTCTCTGGTGTGCCCTTTGAGTAGCTGTAACTGAATTCGTAATCCAGCATTGCCTTACAAGGAGGAGTCGTTGATTTAATGTGTACTCCATTTTCATGTTGACTAGAACAAAATCTCAAAAACAGTTGCCGACAATAAAACTAACAATTACGAATAAAACATGAACATCTGCGCATCTAGTAACGGGAAATCGAAACTCCAGAACCTTCTGTTTCATTTGGAGCTAAATTTGGGGCATTGAGTGAATTTCGAACAGAATAATTAAAGTAAGAAATATGTCAGTTCTTCATAAATCACCCTGTATAAAAGTAGATAAGTGAACTTGAGGGCTTTCACATACATCCGGTAAAAAATTCATTCTCCTATCATAAATACATTCTGAGACATTGGTTACAAAAGTTGGGAAATTTGGGGGGATAGGACACTTTGTCTCCCCTTAAGAAAAGCGTAAGCATGGGAAAATCCAAACAAGTAACAAAGAATAGCTCGGAAATTGTTAACGCCACAAAAACGTTGACATAAAGGTGTATGCTTTAACGAGATCCACAGTTGTTTGTACAGTGCGACCTCGTTTATCTCTTACCAGTTATACAAAACTCCTTCCGAATGAAGAGGACTTCACACAAACTCAAGGTATTCATTTTATTGGACATGCAAATTTCTTAAATATTTGGTATTTTAATCAAAATTGTTAGAGCTATTTTTGAGGAAATCGAAAATAAGAAACCATTTCCATGTAAAGGGTAATTTGGGGGAGGAGTATTTTCTTGAACATCTTCGTGTCTCATCCTCGGAAGATGTTCAAGTTGAATACTAAGTTTGGTATTTAACACACACAAGGACGCACGGACCTTTTTCTAAAACTGTGTTTTTTTATTCGGGGAGCTTCAAAACGTGTATTTCCGCTGAAATCTCGGTATCGAATTTTTGAGTAGAATATAATACGTCCTTTATTTACTATAGCGGGAGGTCCCGGGTTGAGCAACAGCTCACTGTCAATGGGATTGTTATTGGTTTTCTCGGGTCAATAGGCGAATGCTGGAGTGGTTCCTCTTCTAGCACGCTGATTACCTCTACCCATCATCTCCTACATCATTAGTGTTTCAGGGCTGAAGGACCAGCGACGATGTTGCGGTTGGGCGGTAGAGCTGTGCATTGTGAAGGCTTCTTCCTGGTGTCGGCCGGACTCTTAGCTAGGACCCGCCTCCGGGTGCTCTTGTGGCAGGCTCTCTTCAGGGGATCCCGGGAAGTCAGGGGCGGTAGAGGTGGTCTTGTGAAGGTTTCTTCCTGGCGTCGGCAGGACTGCTAAGCTAGATCCAGTTCCCGGGTATTATTGGAGCAGACTCCCTTCAGGGGATCCCGGGAGGTCAGGGGCGGTAAAGGTGCACTTTGTGAAGGTTTCTTCCTGGTGTCGGTCGGACTCTTAGCTAGGACCCGCCTCCGGGTGCTCTTGAAGCAGGCTCTCTTCAGAGGATTCCGAGAGGTCAGGGGTGGTAGAGGTGTGTCTTGTGAAGGTTTCTTCCTGGCGTCGGCAGGACTGCTAAGCTAGATCCAGTTCCCGGGTAGTATTGGAGCAGACTCCCTTCAGGGGATCCCGGGAGGTCAGGGGCGGTAGAGGTGCACTTTGTGAAGGTTTCTTCCTGGCGTCGGTCGGACTCTTAGCTAGGACCCGCCTCCGGGTGCTTTTGAGCAGGCTACCCTTCAGGGCATCCCCGGGAGGTCAGGGATTTGTGAGCGGGCTTGAGCGGCGTCGGATGCATTCGAACTGGAAACGTTAGGGGCCCTATCCATGATTGCGCGCGTCTCTCCCAGGTCTGGTCGCCCTTCGGATCTGTACCCTCATCCTTTCCCCAAGCAAAAAGGGCCATTGGGACCTGCTCTGCCCCGGTTTAGGGGCTGTTAGGGACTTCCACGCTTCTCTATGACCTCCTGTTGTTCCTTCACTTGATCCCTTCCTCCTGAGGGTGTTAGCCACAATGGATATATGTAGGTCGCAGTGTGCGAGTTGTCCCCCTGCTTTGTATAACCTATAAATACTTCCTCTACCTTCTATAGTTAAATGGCAGAGAAAGTAATAAAATGACAATAGCAATTACGCTATTTTCGAAGACAGGTACTGCAGCTCGAGGACGAACGTTATCGACAGTTTGATGCACGTACTGTACTCTCGCCATGACCAGCCCTATTTCTCAAACCGGAGTAGTAGCCTATGAGAATAATTATCACTCATAAATATTCGAGTTTAAAACAAGCGAAGGGCGAAATCTCCCGCAATTAGGTTGCCTACACTGTATTGATTAATGACCCCTTCGAGTATAAAAATATACAGTATCTCTGTATTTTAAATAAAAGCAGGCAGCGATAACCCACATAAATTAGTGTTGGATCAGCGGCGGCTTGCACACATTCTTTATACCCACTTGTGGAGTAAATTTACTTTTACCAACCACCACAGTATTTAGCACACGAGAAGGTTGCTAGATTTTACTATGTGACAACCATGTTCAAGTCATGTCATTAAACAGCTATGGGACAAAGGGAGGTACAAGGGTTTCAAAGTTCCATCTAATTAACACGAAAAGGACTTTCAGGGAAAACGATTAGAGCACTCAGGGCAATGTATAAAGAAGTTAAGTTTGTTATCAAGACCGATCAGCACAATGCATCAGAATGTAACATAGCACAGAGGGGGGTCAAACAGGGTTGTATACTATCTGCGTTACTTTTTAATTTGTTTATTGATGATGTTGTTAGCGTGATGACGGAGGAAGACATAGAAGCACCGACAATCGCAAACCAAAAAATATCAATTCTTGTGTACGCGGATGACATTGTAATTCTTTCTAAAACGATAAAAAAGGTTTGCAGTCTGGTTTAAACGCTCTTCGACAATATTGTAGGCGATGGGGTATGGAGGTAAATATTCTTAAAACTAAAACAGTGGCCTTTAAAAATGGTTATGTGTACGGCCAACATGAAAAGTGGGCCTACGGGGAGCAAGAAATTCAAAATGTCAAACATTTCGATTACCTAGAAGTAAGGTTTGATATGGGTGGAAAATGGAACAAGAACATGGAGTTTATAAAACACAAAGGGATTGGACAACTTTCTGAAGTATTAAGGATATTGACCCGGGTACCAGATATGCCAGTAAAAGCATTACAGACCATGTATGAAGCAATGGTTAGGTCCTCAATACTATACGGCAGTGAAGTATGGGGATGGGAGAGGGGGATAATGTAAATAAAGTACAATGTAATTTTTGGAAGCGCAATTCTAGGGTTGGAGGGGGGGTACTTCAAACTACGGAGCTCTTCGTGAGGTAGGATGCTGGGAAGATGCTGCATTTGCTAAACTAAATGTAGTTAGGTACTGGCTGCGAATAATTAAAGGTGATCAAACAACTCTGAGAGCAATATGTTATCGTCATCAAATGAACAACATAGAGCATCCACAATGCTGGGCGGTGGGGTTACAACGGGAATTATAAAATAGGCTTAAACGATATCTGGCAAAGGGGTAATGAAAATACACACAGTGCCGTGAAAAAAGTCAAAAGACGACTATGTGATATAAACAGGCAGAAAATAGAATCTGAATGTAGACAAAGATCAACATTGGAGCTACAAAATGAAATAAAAACTAGGTGGGGTAAGGAAACATATATTTTGGAATTAGGTATAAAACAGAGGACGGAAATAGCATGGCTTAGGTTGGGAGGGTGGAAAGCTCGCAAGATTGTTGACGATGCTGGCAGGAGGATTTGCCCATTATGCGGGGAACAAGAAGACTGGACACATATTTTGGCAGCATGCGTGCAGACGGAGAGTATTAGGAAAACATTATTACCGGAAGTATTTTTGGCTTCCAACAGACGGAGGGCAGCATGCTGGGACTTGATTCTGAACAGTCAAAACTGGCCAAGCTTGGGCACATACTTAATGGAAGTACGTGTACTAAGAGATAAGGTGTTTATGTAAATTTTCTTTAAATATATGGGGTGCTTGAGCACCTGTGTGTGGGTGTGTGTGTGTGTGTGTTTGCGTGTATGATTCAGAGTGTTTTTCAATTTTATATGTATGTATATAATGTGGTGATTATAAACATAGTTGTTTCTGGTCGATTCTGCAAGTCACGTCCAGGTATTTTCCTAGAGAATATGTACGGTCTTACGACCCATGCGACTGTGTTATGCAATTAATGTAATGCTAAGTACTTAATAAATACCACTACTACTACTACTACTACTACTACCACTACTACTACATAGGAAGTGAAGGAACAACATGCCGGCAGACAGAAGCCCCAACAGTTCCAGGCTCGAAGACCAGTCCCACTACTGGAGAGGAGTGATGCATGACCCGTCAAGCAAGCAGCTCTCTACTGTCCAGGGGGGAGTACTCTTTCCTTTGAGCAACCTGTCCGGCACCAGCACACGCCACGAAGCACACCTGAAAGATGAGAAGCAAACGAAATGAAAGAGAAATGATGGAAAGCATATCAGAGTAGTTGAGAAACCACCCCAGCACTCGCCTACCAACCAGGGAAAATCATGAAAAACCAGCCTGGGCGATCAACGGGAATCGAACCCGGGACCTCCCGAATACAAGCCTCATGTTACCACGGAGCCATCTCGCTTGATAGTGTGATTAATAATGAAATGATTTTAAGGTACAAATTATGTTTAGAAAAAGGGGGAAGGTTCTGAAAATACATACAAAAAGGTGCACGAAAAGGTGTTGATGAAATTACATTTTTAGGTTTAAACCAGCTACATTAACTTTCTTTGTCCCATTTACTGGTTTCTAATAATTCATAAACTTGTTATATTGGATTACACACAGCATTTCAATGATTTTGGCACTAAGTCGCTGGCGCTTTTCAGCTCAAAAGCTCCTTATATACGGAGAAACTCCACTCGACATGTACAAAAACCAATGGAGCATATCTTGTCAGCAGACGTAAAAGAAGTTCAGTCCAAGTTGCAAAGGTTTCCACACCTGGATTGTTCTTCAAATTTACTTCGAATTTGTCTTTAGCAAATCCATCAAAGTTGTCCCTACACTCAACTTCTTCCAATGTTCCTTCTCCATACCTTCTTCCAAACTCTGAATCGCATCAGGAATATACCTGTAGCTATACACTGCAAGTTCCAACTGTAGGTCTTTGTTATTGACTAATTGTTGGGTCTGCTTGGTGGCTGCTGCGTCCATGTGAAGTGTTTGCTTTTATGAAAGTTTTCGCACAAGAAAGCTGCGCATTTTATCCAAGTACCCCACCTTGTGATGACAGGAAACTGTGGAAGGTGGAGCCCAGTCCTTTCTTGATACAAAACTTGATGACTGGGAGCCGTTACCAGAATCTTCTTCAGAGCAGCAATGAAGTCATTTACCTACAGTAATTCTCCCTGACACTGTAAGTGTAGACACGATGTAGACTATGTGCAATACATGTCACATGGTTGAGGCTGGGGTACATGCCCTTCAATTGTTGGAAAGCCCAGAGCATGTAGCGTGCTTTATCAATCACCACAAGCCTGACTTTTTCGTATTGTATGCCCCCTGACCAAAGGTTCATACATCAGTCGTTGAATGATGGCATTATCATGCAGGCATTTGTCTTCTCGAGTTGGCACATTTTAAAAAGCATAGGGTTTATCCATTCACCAGATAATGGAAAAACCAACAATTCAAAATATATCTTTGCAGCTCATCAGTAATTTAATCTAAAATGAATCCCACTTCGTGTTTGCCGACTGCCTCTTTTATTTTCTCTAAGACGTTCTAATAAATTGGCTGTATGTAACTTTTTCTTCGAGTACTCTCATCCGGTAGTGACCTTTGCGTGTACTTCTCAAGAAATGATTTGAAGGTAAGATTGTTTACCTTGTGGATTGGAATTCCTGACTGGATTAATGCCATGGCAAAATCCGCACTAAAGTCATTCAATGGCCGCTGCTTTTCAGATCCTGAAGCGAAGGCTCGTATCAGAGTAGTTTGCTTAGGTTTCGACTTGCGAAGTTCAATGTTCTTTAAATGTTTGTTGTTCTGGATGTGCTGGTTTATTCTGTTTCTTTGATTTTTGTCATCGATTGCAGTATTTACGTCGCAGACGGAACATTGCAGAATGATGCCATCAGTTTGATAAACTAAATCTTGAATTCTTCTGAAAGTGCACACAACTTCTCCTTTTTAACCTTTGGCGTGATTCTGTTGTGAAAAATCCGTTCTGGTAAAACACTAACATGGCCAACAAGACAGTACACAGACGGTAGATAGCAACCGTTAAATTCATGCCATCACTAACTGAATTTAGGTTTCAACTGTTGCAGCATCATTGTTTAAATTTTATTTGATTTTACAGATGTAGGTTGAACATTGTTACTCAGCTTGACTATTGTTGCTGAGGTTGGCCATTGTTGCTGGGGGTACGAATAATTGCTGGCTCTTCATAAATTTTATTTTAATATTTATTGACAATTGTTTACTTCTGATTAAATAAAATCTTAAAATCCTGTTTAAGAAGAAAAAAAATCTGTTTAATCTATTAAAAACACAAATAAAAATGGGGGAGGGGGGTGAAGCATGGAATAGAAGGGAAAAGGTGTAAAATGTAGTAATCTACAAAAAGGTGCAACAAACTGTGCTTATTTTGCTTCATTTCATGTACCCAAATGCATGCATTGGTCTGTCCGTATGAAAATAGTTATATTTTTGGAAAGGTGCTGCACCTTAAAATCCTTTCTTTGCTGATTATCTAGAAGTATATCATCTGACATTCATACGACTTTCTTTAAACACTCTTCGGATCCTGCAAAAATCTCTTAAACGTTTATAATTTCATGACACATTTTTTCGTTGTTGTTACAAAATGGATACAAGGGGGTGAAGCCATTGTCACATCTTCAAAAAGAGGGTCGTTATATGCTGGCTTTCAACTTCCGTGTTCTTTTCAGAAAAGAAAAGAATACTTGCCTCGCACTTCAAAGCGTATAAAGTGTTGCAAAATTCCAATGACGACGAGTATCTCGATATTCACCCAGCGAGATGGCTCTGTGGTAACCCGTGAGACTAAGGTTTTTGCTGTTTCCCCGGGCCGGAGGAGGCGAATGCTGGAGTGATTCTCCTTCTACAACGAATGTCCTGTCCCCCATCATTTCCTTTAATCTGTTTCAGGCTTGCAGGACCAGGCGACGGCAGTTGGGTGTTGCGGCAGGACGGTGGAATTTGCGATTTGGAAAGATATCTCCCTGGCGCTTGGCAGGCTATTGGGGCCCCCTTCCTTCCTTCCTGGGACCCGCGGGTTGTGAATGGCTTAGGCAGAGCTGGCCGGTATCAGGATTGGTGTCATACTGTGAAGTAGATGTTATTTTTAGGAGTTGTATTTTAGTTCATCTGTTGGGGAGCCGAACTTGAAGTAGTTGCAACCACGTATGATACTAATTGTCCGGTAGCCTTCGCACCAATGTTTATAAATATTAACTTTCTAATTTGACTGTTTCTTTAAATATTATATTTATCTTTGCCTCGGCTGCGTCAGTATTTATTTTTAGAGACATGAATGTCTTAACAAGGCGTGGTGCGGCTGAAGAATGTAGGCTTACACAGATTATAATTTTACTTCACTTCACTCAGTTATTAATCCTTGACACGATTTAAATAACACTTCACTGATATAGAGAGCTGTGAGATTATTTATTAATTACTTGCACTTTTTAAACACGTAAACTATTTCCATCTCACACTGAATACGTATTAAACTTCTCGAGGACACGTCTCGCGTCCAGTTAGGAACGCTGTCTACAAGCAACTGACTTCTGAATTTGTAAATTTTGCTCCATTTCAGTTTCTGATTGGCTAATCCTACTCCAATAGAATACTTTTATTTAACTTAAGCTTTTTTCTGGTTGTTGATTGGCTATTTTAAAAACTGTCTCAAAAATTACATTGTTTCCAAGAATTACAAATAGCATTATTAAACTTTCTAATTCATTATTGCCTGCTTTAAGGCGGGCTGTTATTATTTTGTATTATATAATTTGACTGAAATCATTTAAGTGTTAAAAATACTGCCTCAACTGGAATCGTTCGGACCCCGTCCTTGCTAGTGCACATCGTCGTCCGGGCCTGGTCACCCTTCGGGTCTCCACTTCATCCCTTCCTCCAAGGGGTCACGTTGGAAACACAAAGGGCCCACTATGGCCTTCGTGTGGTTCTGTGCTCCAGTTACTGGAGGCCCCTCTGGATGAGTATTCCTAACAAGATATACATCTTTTGTGATGTAAGGTTTCTTTCTTGAACTTAAATGTTGTTTTGCCTGGAAGGTTATATCAGACGATGAATGAAATGGGTGAAATGATGCTCAAATGAAGCCGGGGTCCATAGATCTTAAAGTTAACTCCGGAAAAGGCCATATCGAGTAACTCGCCCTAACCGAGGTTCGAACTCGGAACCTGTTGAATGTGAGGTAGACCCGCACACCACAGACACGGGATAGGTAAGATTTTGTCTTACGGTTTACTAGTTACACAAAATTATACAAAAGTAATTCCAATGAAGAGGACTTCACAGGCTATTCACAGAAAATTCAAGATATCCGAGTACATTTTGTCATGAATTACCTTTAAAATACATTATAGTAACTCAATCAAAATCATTAAGCTAATTTTTGAGGAAACAAATAATAATGAAACGTTTTGAAACGTAAAGAGCAGTTTTGGTTGTGGGTATTTCCTTGAAAATCTTCGTGTCCCGTCCTTTGAAGATTCTGAACTTAAATACGTTTGGTATTTATCTTAATATCATTTTTGAGATACGCTGTTACTCACACACACACACACTTGCACATGCAGATTTCCTCAAAATTATATTTTTGAATACAGGGGATCTCAAAACATGCATTTTCCAGTGTAAACTCAATGTCAAACTTTTGGAAGGAATACAATACTTCCTCTGCGTGCTGCACGTAAGCAGTAAATAAAGATAAATGACATTCTGCATTCTTGCAACCTTGGGAGTACATACTTTCTCAAGCGTATTTTTGGAAAAATTCAAGGAACTTGAAATTACATCAAAAGACTAACTCCCTGCAAACCGTACACTGAAAACTGTGTGCATAACGAAGATGAGTTTGACAAATATTTTTGAAACCAATCTTGATATTTCAAGGTGTGAATTTATTGTTCACCATTCGCGTCTTATTGCAGGATTGGTATGCCTTTTAAGCAAAATTAGGCCAGTTTCTCTTGTCATGCTCGAAGTATCTAGAAGAGGTCCTGGCGTTGAAGGATTTCACATTGAAATACCATGACCACACTTCGTTGAATTTTCAGCAGAATCTCTTCGGCATTTCATACGTATAGGAGAGAGTAACATCAACTGAAGTGATTTCCGTTTTAAAGCCCCACACTGAATGGTGTAGCACAATCTGGCTGCTTTCCCTGTTACTTCAGACTTGTTCTAAAGCTACAAAACATAGGAGGAGTTAATAAAACTTGGGCTGATTTGGCTGTTTATTGAGACTTCTTCTGAAGCTCCACACTGAATGGTGTAGCACAATCTGGCTGCTTTCCCTGTTACTTCAGACTTGTTCTAAAGCTACAAAACATAGGAGGAGTTAATAAAACTTGGGCTGATTTGGCTGTTTATTGAGACTTCTTCTGAAGCTCCACACTGAATGGTGTAGCACAATCTGGCTGCTTTCCCTGTTACTTCAGACTTGTTCTAAAGCTACAAAACATAGGAGGAGTTAATAAAACTTGGGCTGATTTGGCTGTTTATTGAGACTTCTTCTGAAGCTCCAAACAGATTGGTGTACGAGAGGATAACACTTTCTTGGATGACTGCCCTTTTGTTGAGACTTCTTCTGAAGCTCCAAACAGATTGGTGTACGAGAGGATAGCACTTTCTTGGATGACTGCCCTTTTGTTGAGACTTCTTCTGAAGCTCCATGCTGATTGGTGTACGAGAGGATAACACTTTCTTGGATGACTGCCCTTTTGTTGAGACTTCTCCTGAAGCTCCAAACAGATTGGTGTACGAGAGGATAGCACTTTCTTGGATGACTGCCCTTTTGTTGAGACTTCTTCTGAAGCTCCATGCTGATTGGTGTACGAGAGGATAGCACTTTCTTGGTTGACTGCCCTTTTGTTGAGACTTCTTCTGAAGCTCCAAACAGATTGGTTTTGGAGTGATAAGCACAATTTGGGCTGCTGTCTCTGTTTCTTGAGATACAGAACATGTAGAAACACAAGGGCGTATCCAGAATTTCTGTTAGGGAGGGCGTACCTGGTGATTTGGAGTCCTCCCGAGAAAATTTTTAAAAACCTAGCTTCGAAAATGGAATAAAGTTGGAGAGTCATATCCTAAAAGAGACAAAAGTGCTTTATATGGTACAAACAATATTACATTTTGAAGCACTAAACGAAAAGTATTACAGCAGGAAAAATATACTAAAATAGTTATGAATTAATCAGCATACAAGTAAAATAATCTTAACGAATTGACTTATCCCAAAAATGGACTACCCGTGCAAAGAGTGAAAAAAGAACAAACTTCCTTTCTGCATACCTACATTTTTACTTTCTCTACTACGTATAGTAAGTAGGGGAAGTATTGTATTCCACCTAAAAATTCGATACCGAGATTTCACCGGAAATATATGTTTTGAGACCCCCTGAATCCAAAAAAAGGATTTTTGGAAACATGTCCGTGTGTGTGTGTCTGTGAACAGCATACCTCAGAAACGAACAGTCGGATAAACACCAAACTTCTTGCAGAGATGCGACACGAAGGTTTTCAAGAAAACCTCCCACCCCAGATTACCCTTTACATGCAACATTTTTCGAAAATTTTAATTTTCTCAAAAATGGCTCTAACGATTTTGATTAAAATATCATACATTTAAGATATTTTCATGACAAATAAAAAGTATATCTTGAATTTTTTGGGAATGTCTCCAAAAGTATTCTTCATTGTGAACGTTTGCATAACTGGTAAACCATAAGAGATAGACAAAATTTTACTACACAAAAAAGTGTAGATCGCGTTAAAATACACAATTTATGTCATACATTTTTTGTTGTTGAGTGAACCATTTTCGAGATATTGCTTGTTATTCCCTTAAATTTTCAAAGTGTTTATACTTTTTCTCAAATGGGAATTCGTTATTCATTTTTTTTATGTCCTGGACATTCAAAGAGAATGAAATGCGCCACATAGCAACCAGCTCTTAAAATATTTGACTATCGCTTAAAGCCTACCAATTCCCCTTACATCTACAAGAAAATTAGCAATAAGATTAACATCTCGATTAACATGAAGTAGATGGAGAATAAGCGTTTGTAAAAATAGTTTGTACAAGAGTAGAGAAAGTCATGTGAGTGTAATACATCAGAATTTTACTTAAATGTTATAAAGTCCATTTTTCTGTGTTTTTGTCCAAATCTATTTACGACACGTGGTTGACACTATGACATGTTATGACACTGTGTTGCAGCCTGTATTTTTAATTAATGTTTCGCTTGTTGAGGAGGGGGCGCGCCCCCTTCTGAATCCGTCCTTGTAGAAACATGGCCATCATCTTGGTGAGGAAGATGATTTCTCTGTTTATTGAGACTTGCAGTGAAGTCAGCACTGATTGGTGTGGAAGAAGGTAGCACAATTTCAGCTGATATCCCTGTTTGTTGAGACTTGTCCTGAAGCTGATTTTGCGATTGAGTGTTTTCAGATACCTTGAAGGTGTCAACAGGTAAAACAATTATATGAGAATACCATGTTGTTGAATCCATTCAAGATATTTGCATGTTCAGTCTCAAGAAATATTTTACTGAATAATGGGAAAAATCTCTTCCTGTTTGGCTCATGGTCTAGTAACAAATTCTCAACCTTTGTATTCCATTTAGCTTTCATGGGACAAACACAGCATTGTCCAGAGTTTGAAGGAGAAGGAAAGTTTATTAAGGTTATTTAATTTTGGAAAGGTAGAATCAGACTGAAAAATTGAATACCATAGCCGAGATTTAAACCACGGATCTTCCGGTTTACCGGGGAAAATGCGAGTCAGTCAGGGAATTTAGAGTCGTGGCGGGATGTTGCTACGGCAGCTCAGTTGGTTAGAACCACCGGACGGAAACCGGACATTGGATGTTTTAGTTTGATCCAAGTTTTTCAACCTTGTTCTACGCACAGCTGGTGTGAAAGAACAATTAATTGCCATTATTTAATTTTCTTTGGAAAATTCTAGGTTTTCTACGAGATGTGACTGACATGGGAATCAATGATCAGAATAGATCTAGCACCTCATTATGTTGTATTCACATGAGTTTCTCTAACCATTACTCTAAAACTATAGTAAGTAGGGGAAGTATTATATTACAGGAAAAAATTCGGTATCGATATTTCACCGAAAATGCATTTTTGAGCACCCATAAATAAAAAAAATCTAATGTGTTACACTCACATGACTTTCTCTACTCTTGTAAAACTATTTTTACAAACGCTTATTCTCCATATGGTTCATGTTAATCGAGATATCGAGATGTCAATCTTATTGCTAATTTTCTTGTAGATGCAAGGGGAATATGGTAGGTTTTAAGCATTAGTCAAATATTTTAAGCGCTGGTTGCTATGTGGTGCATTCCATTCTCTTTGCATGTCCAGGACATAAAAACAATGAATAACGAATTTGAGAAAAAGTATGAGTATTGGAAAATTTAAGGAAATAACAAGCAATATCTCGAAAACGGTTCACTCAACAAAAGAAATGTACATGACATAAATTGTGTATTTTAACGCGATCTACATTTTTTGTGCAGTAAAATTTTGTCTGTCTTATGGTTTACCAGTTATGCAAAAGTCGTTCACAATGAAGAATACTTTTGGAGACTTCCCAGAAAATTCGAGATATACATTTCATTTCTCATGTCAATATCTTAAACATATGATATTTTAATCAAAATCGTTAGAGCCATTTTTGAAAAAATTAAAATTTTCGAAAAATCTTCCATGTAAAGGGTAGTCTGGGGTAGAGGGATTTTCTTGAAAACCTTCGTGTCGTATTTCTGGAAGATACTGAACCTAAATACCAAGTTTGGTGTTTGTCCGACTGTTCGTTTCTGAGTTATGCTGCTCACAGACACACACACGGACATGTTTCCAAAAATGCTTTTTTTTTTATTCAGGGGGTCTCAAAACATGTATTTCAGGTGAAATCTCGGTATCGAATTTTTGGGTGGAATACAATACTTCCCATATTTACTGTACGTAGTAGAGAAAGTAAAAATGTAGTTTTATAAAAAGGTCCGTGTACTTGTGTCGGAAAATAGCATAACTAAGAAACGAAAGGTCGTGTGAATACCAAACCTGGCATTTAATTTGAATATCTTCCAAAGATTGGAACACGAAGATTTGAAAGAAAATACTTGCACTTCAAACTAAGTTTCGCATAAGGTGGTTCACAGTTACGCGACTCGCATTCGGGAGGTCCTGGTTTCGATTCCTGGCGACCGCCCACTCTGACCCATGTTTTTTTCGGGTCGTCAGACGAATGCTGGAGTGGTTTCTTTCAGTCCCCGAATTTTCTGTCCCTCCATTTCGTTCCATTCATCCTTCCCCCGTTAGGTCTGTTTCAGGGTTGGAAGTGTCGGCGATGGTGTTTCAGTGCGGCGTGGCAGGGGAAAAGTATGCTCTCTGTGAAACTTTCTCCGTCCCTCGGCTGGTTGCCGGGGGGTAAACGGATCGCCCCTTCGGAGAGCGGTGTTGGACCCTCTGTGTGTGTGGCGGGGGTTCCCGGTCTCCTGGACCTCTCAATCTGAAAACTGCAAGAACCCTGTCATTGCTGTGCCGTCACTCCTGATTCCGGCCACCCGGTGTCTCCTCTCACCTTTCCTTCCCTCCCTCCCTCCCTCCCTCCCTCCCGAGGGCGCCTCCTTATGGGGCAGAGGTACAATATTCTCACTAGAGCAGTGCCGAGTCCCTTCCGATGATCAGGCCCCTCAAATAAAACAAAAAACTTTCAAATGTAACTACAGTTCTTCATTATTTTGCATGTTTACATAGTAATGAAGTGTCTCTTAAATTTTCTGAGCTAGTTGTGAAGTCTTCTTCATTCTGAATGCGTTTTTTAAAAATAATCTTGTATAGCTGTTAAACCACAAGAGATGTGACAAAAGCTTACTAAACAAAAATTTGCATATCTTTAAAACATACGGTTTTATCCTTTTTTGTGTTAACCATTTCCAAGGTAATCGGTGTTATTGGTTCACATTTAGGTATAGGTTATACAACGGAGGGGGCATACCTCCATGACCTGCATAGATCTATTGTACCCACCACACCCCCAAGGAGGAAAGGTGAGAAGAAACCGGAATGGAAGGGAAATGATGGAGAGTAAATCGTGAGGGTAGATGAGTAACTACCCTAGCATTCGCCTACCGACCAGGGAAAACCACAAAAAACTGAGGGTCAGAGTGCGCGGTCGACGGGAACCGAAAGCGGAACCTCCCACACGTTACCGCGGAGCCATCTCGCTCGGTTTGGTTTGCATTTTAAAATAATTCATTCTTTTTTTAAAATGTTAAAGGCATCATTCGTTTGTTTTCGTGGTCATGTAAAGAGCACCAGTATATATCGACCAGTTTTTTAAAATTTGACTGTCGTCTCAGCTCCTCTATCCCTCCTCTATCTACAGCGAGATACGAGGGGCACTATTTATATTTTGAGCGTAATAATTAAAACAAAGTAATTTCTGATTGAAAACTGCTTTATTGCTTTTTAAAATATTCTCCTTTATGATCTCCGTTTGAACCATTTGTCAAAGCATTTATTCCAGTCTTCTTGAGACACCTCCAAAACATGGTTTTTGAAGGCATCAACGGCTTCTTCTGCCAATTAAAATCGTTGTCCACGCAATTTATTCTTGATGTTCGGGAACAAAAAGAAGTCATTGGGTACCAAATCAGGACTGTATGGCGGATGACCCATCAATTCGATTTTTTGAGCCTTCAAATACTCTGTTGTTAGACGAGATGTGTGTGCCCTCGCATTGTCTTGATGAAGAACGATCCTACGGTTCTTGTTGGTTTTCCTTACTTCACTGAAAACTTCCGGCAAACAAATAGTTGTGTACCATTCGGCATTAACCGTTTTACGTTCCTCTAAAGGCACTGTTGCCACATGGCCAGTTTTGCTGAAAAAGCAGGCGACCATTTGCTTCGAAGTGCTTCGAGTGCGAACAACTTTTGTTGGATTTGCTTCATCTTGAAACACCCATACAGTCGACTGCTGTTTACGTTCCGGCTTATTTGATTCGTCACCTGTTATAATCTTATATACGTCTTTTGAGGCACCGCCATTGTATTTCTTGAGCATTTTTGTACACCAATCGACACGAGCATCTTTTTGAGATTACGTCAAATTATGTGGGATCCAACGAGAGCAAACCTTTTTCACGGCTAAATAATCGTGCAATATTTTATATATGCTGGTGGAACTAATGCCTAGGGTTGCCTCAATCTCACAATATGTCGCATGACGATCTTTCATTATTAATTTTTGCACAGCATCAATGTTTTCTGGCACAGCAACTGATTTTGGACGACCTTCACGAATTTCATCATTGAGCGAACCACGACCACGATTAAATTCGTTATACCAGTGTTTCACAGTGGCAAAGGATGGAGCTTCGTCGCCAAATGCGGAAGTTAGTTGATCGATGCACTCTTGTCTTGATAATCCACGTCGAAAGTTGTAATAAATCATTGCACGAACATTTTCACGAGTTAATTCCATGTTTTTGTTGACACACAATTTTCAAGTTAGTGTAAACAAAACAAATGACGCTCTATTGACAAAATGTTTGAAGTAGATTATGGTCAAAAGTGTCAAACTTTCCATTGGAAACGTCAGATGGCACCTACAACATTCAGGGTTGCCAAGGCTCAAAATATAAATAGTGCCCCTCGTATGTAATGAAACTACTTCTGTAAAAGTTTATCTCCATAGAAAAATAACGTTTTGTAAAACTAGTTAGTAGAATGCAACACATCATATGTGGTTTAAGTATGACATTTTATATCCATTCACTTTTTATGGCATTCACACATCTAAAACTTGTTCTAAAATCATAAAAGTGTATTTTCAATGGAATGTCTGTATGGAACTGGATATAACATAATATTTCCTCTACCTGAGGTACGTGAGTGAGAGTATACGACACCCAGGCAATAGTTTCAACTGCCTACAGCCGATGATGACCTGTTTGTGAAGCACCCTGTGCTCTCCTCTCTAATTTGTGCGAGATAAATGACTCACAATAATTTACTAAATCTCAAGCGGGTACCCAGTAACTACTGTAATGGATGGGGGAGAAGGAACTGATAAAAGGAGGTGGAAAAGGGATTCTAAATGCTTTACTAGAAATCGAGCAGGAATCTCTTACTGAGAGTTTACTCCTGTACTCAGATACTTCAGTATTTTTGAATTACTTGACTTTTTAAACGTAAGTACCGCGTGGTCAGCCGAGGCAGAAGTACATGCAAAACCTTTCAACAGAATACGTTTGTAACAAAGCTATTCAACTCTGATTTTGATTAAAGCATTATCCCTGTTGGCGATGCAATATACGAGGGCAGTCCCAGAAGTACCCGACCTGTTGTGTAGATTGTTGTTGCAAACAAATCACTATGGTAGAAAGTACCACCCTTATGAAGCTTAAGTTTGAAGTTTCACGCTGCTACGTTGTTTAGTAATTGTTTGGCAGCATCAATAGTGAACATGGATAAAACTGGCCATCGTTATGTGATACAATACTTTCATTTGAAAGGTCTTAGTCCAACTAATATTAAAGCTGAGCTAGATTCTACTCTGGGAGAGTCTGCTCCTTCGTTTACAACAGTAAAATATTGGGTGGCAGAGTTTAAGCGAGGCCGTACGAGCTGCCAAGACGAACATCGACCAAATGAGCTGACCACGCCAGAAATTGTGAGGAAAATCCACTAAATGGTATTGGATGACTGCCGACTTAAAGTGCGCGATCTGGCAGACATTGTAGCCATTTCAAAAAGTGCTGTACATCGCAAACTAACTGAAAATTTAGACATGAGGAAGCTGTGCGCATGATGGGTGCCGCGTTTACTCACAATGAAACAAAAGCAGCATCATGAAGATGTTTCAGTCGAGTGTTCGACAATGTTTTGCTGCAGTAAAGCCGAGTTTTGTGTCGATTCATAACCATGGATGAAACATGGGTCAATCACTTCACACCTGAGACTAAGGAACAGTCAAAACAGTGGATTGAAAGGAGAGAATCGGCTCCAAAAACGGCGAAGGCAGTTCCATCTGCAGGCAAGGTCATGGCATCAGTTTTTTTGGGATGCGTGTGGGATAATTTTCATTGATTATCTTCAAAAAGGAAAAGAAATCAATGGCGAGTATTAGCAAACTTATTGCAGCGTTTGAATGATGAAATCAAGCAAAAACGGCCGCATTTAGCGAAAAAGAAAGTTCAGTTTCATCAAGACAATGCACCAGTTCACACATCCATTATCGCCATGGCCAAAATCAAGTTGAAGAAATGGCTTGGTGGTAAAAGATTTGTCAACAGTGAAGAGGTGGAGTTTGCAGTTGATGGCTATTTTGCAGAACTCGTGGTTCTCACTATAAACAGGGTATCGAAGCTATTGAACATCGCTGGGAAAAGTGTATCGAGCTGAAAGGAGACTTGTAGAGAAATAAAGATGTTTTCTTTGTTAGGTCGGGTACTTCTGGGACAGCCCTCTGTTTATTTAATACGCTTCACGATCTTATATTTACAATTACAGTGATAATACCTCATCATAAGAGATATTGTAAATGTTGTCCTTCTCTACTCACATATTTCTGACGTCTTCTCGGGAAATTTCCATTCACACTCGAGAGTTCAATATCCTAAATTTCTCGCCTGGTGTTTTCCTTTAGTTTTTGCAATGTTTTGGGTTTGTTGCACACATTTTGTTGCTTTCTCTACCACATACATAGTACGTAGAGAAGATATTACATTCCACCCAAAAATTCGATACAGAGATTGCACAGGAAATACGTGTTTTGAGGCCCCTGAAACCAAAAACAGCATTTTTAGAAACAGGTTTCGTGTGTGTCTGTGAACAGCATAGCTCAACAACGAAAAGTTGGATAAATACCAAACTTGGTATTTAGGTTCATTACCTTCCAAAGATGCGACACAAGATTTTCAAGAAAGTCCTTCGCCCCAAACTACCTTTTAAATGGGAACATTTTCAAATTTTTTATTTTCTAAAAAATGGCTCAAACGATTTTGATTAAAATATCACACATAAAATGTATTTACTTACATAAATAAGATGTATATCCTGAATTTTCTGGGAATAACCTATGACGTGCTCTTCAATCCGAAGGAATTTCGTATAATCTCGTATAACTCGCAAGCATTAAGCAATAGAAGAAAACGTAACATGCAGAAAATGTAGACTGTTTAAAACACACAATTCATTTCCAATAAGTTATTTTGTGTCATAAGCCATTTCTGAGATATCCGTTATGAAAGGTTCGAATTTTTCATTACTTATAAAGTCCTGTCAACATTCAGTTGTTTCTCGCGATGTCATGGAAACAGTATGGAATTTTAAGGCCAGCATATAACGTCCAGTTGTTAAACATTTGACTATCGCTGTTCTCTTTGTATCTATAACGAAGTGTGTAGTGTAGCTGTTTCTGTAAAGGTTTATTTGTAAAATGTAGTAGATAGAGAAACAGGCTTTAGTAAGAATAATTGGATACCCACTAATAAACGATAGAGGGTAGAGAATGTCATGTGAACGTACCACATCAGAACTTTTTCATGTGATCATTAGAGTCAGGTAAATTTCTGTAATTGGATTTTGTGAAATGATAGAGTAATTGACCCTCGCTTAATATTCTTCTCTGACCGAATCATGGTTCCATTTATGTTTCGTCGCAAAATAACAGATACTGGGGTACAGAAAAACCCGATTTTATACACGATATTCTCTTGCATGGCGCGAAAATTGGTGTACAATAAATGAACACAGAATAATAAGTCCTATATTTTTTGAACAAATAAGTGCAGAGAGGTACAGGAATACCTTAACCTGCACCAATGTTTTAACAGCTGACCACGTTCAATGCCAGTCTGGATTTTTCCAAAGAGATTTTGCTACCGCGCATACAGCTAATGAGTCATTGAATTTTATTTAGGAATTTTGAGGATAGGAAAATTAGTGCCTCACTATCCCCTGATTTAATTGCATGTGATTTTTATCTAGGGTGTACTTAAATATACAAATGGTAATTTAATCAAACTCGTTAGAGTCATTTTTGTGGAAATCAAACATTTCAAAAAAAATTTCTATATTAAAGATAGTTTGGGATGGGAAGAATTTCTTGGAAATCTTTGCGTCCCATCCTTGGAAGATATTGGACTAAATACCAATTTTGGGATTTATCCGACATTCATTTTTGCTTTCTCCAGCACATACAGTATGAAGTAGTATACTTGGTATATTTATTTAATTTGTTGAGCCCCACGTTTGGGAGCCAATTTGCGACGGTATAATTAATGTTGTTTGTGTATTTGTGTTTACTCCACGTGGTGAAGCCATTTTGTGACGTGATTCTTTGTTAGGTTTGTTAGCTCCATCTGGTGTCAGCAATTTGCGGCAGTATTAGTGTTTGTTTGAAAGAATGCTAATGCTAATGTTATTTTATTTAATTTTTGGTTCACTGTCCTCCGGCTAGCTATGATCTTTTTGGTAGAGCACTTCTCTTTATACAGGTTGTGTAAACGGAAAGGAGTCTTTTATCCAAAGATAACACTGTTGAAAGAATTTGTTTTACACTTTTTATTGTCGAACACATTTACTATCACCTTTACACATTGATGTTGACACTTGCCAAACTGAAACTGTTATAATAACTTCATTACTGATCATTCTTAATTCGCGTACTTCAGCTTTTTGTATAATTAACTTTACAACACTTTAGATTTTTCATAACTCTGCTATGCGTAACTTGCAAATCGATAGCCGACGTGTACTATACAAATATTTCTGCTGGACTGAAGGCGACGAGTAACGTACAAATGTTTTCGACGAACTGACGGGGTCTACCTCTAACCTAGCCCTTTTTATACTCCTACACCCCGATATGCCTAAAGATTATAACTGAGCTGCTATTGGCTAATAAAACGCGCCAACATTAGCGTCTATTTTTATATCCAATGAAAATTATGAATACATATGCTTTAGGGAAAATGTTCCAGCAAATTCTAAAGAAAAACGCGTCAATATTACGTAACTTCCTCGTTTCTAATAATGATAAACAGCTCACCCCCTCGCTGCATTATTGCACGCTATTATTGTCAGTTTCAGTAAGGCAGTATAGACCCACTTCTCAACAATAATTACAATCAACAAATATCTCAAATCAATGTCACATAAAAATGCATATTCATATTATAATCATTCTTTAATTTAAATAATTTATGACACAAATTACTGCAGCAAGTAATAGGGGAAGTATTGTATTTCACCAAAGAATTCGATGTCGAGTTTTTACCAGAAAGACGTTTTGAGGCTCCCTGAATCCAAAAAGGACATTTTAAGAAATACATCCGTGTGTGTATGTGTGGATGTGTGTGTGTGTGTGTGTGAGAGAGAGAGAGAGAGAGAGAGAGAGAGTGAGACGGTGAACAGCTAACTCGAAAACGAAGAGTCCAATAAATACCAAACCTGGCATTAAGTTCAGCATCTTCCAAAGAGAGACACCAAGATTTTCAAGAAAATTCCCCGACCCGAACTAGCTTTTACATAGAAGACTTCTCGAAATTTTGGATTTTCTCAAAAATTGCTCTAACGATTTTAATTAAAATACCATGTTTTAAAGATATTTGCATAACAAAATGTATATCTTGAATTTTCTGGGAATAGTCTGTGAGGTCCTCTTCATTCTGAACGACTTGAGTATAACTGGTAAACCGTAAAATATAGGCAAAATCTTACCAGAGAAAAAATTAAGATCTCGTTAAACCACACAATTTATGTAAAATAAAAGTTTTCGTGGTGTTAAGCATTTCCGAGATATTGTTCGTTATTGGTTTGAATTTTCAAATGCGTATACTTTTCTCAAGGAGTCAAGGAAAATCGCTATCCATTTTTTTCCCTTTACCATACAAAAAGAACGGAATTTAAAAGCCATCACATAGCGATCAGCTCTTAAAAGATTTTACTGTCGCTCAAGCCTACTGTATTGCCGTTGTACCTACAAGGAAATATGTTGTTGTTCACCAATGGCACTGGGGATTAATTGATCTGCATCATTTTCCCTCTGGCTTCCCAATATAAAGTCTGTAAGTTATCACTTTTAAGGTCTTTGCATTTGACGAGATGCTGTTTGTTCAGGATGACATCTTCTTCACAGAGGTGTAGGTAGGCATCCTATCTTGTAGAGGTATTCTGCGAGGCAATCGTGGCCAGTTGCCATCCTAAATAAGGCCACTGTAGTCTTCCTTGGCATTTTTTGTATATCAACTCTATCTTTAATATTCTTATAATATTTATCTTTTAATTTATCTTCTTCATCAAGTCTCTGCTGTCTTTTAAAATGTTGTTTAATGTTACTTAATTGTTTATTTATCTCTATTGCCTATGTTGTAGTCCGTTTAGCGTTACCCAGGGAACATCACGTGGAGGCGGACTACGTTGTTCCCCACAAGGAAATATGTAATAAAACTACTTCTGCAAATTCTATCTCGATTAATATGAACTACATAGAAGAATAAACTTTTGTTATAGTCGTGTGTAGAAGAACGAGTAGAAAAAGTAAAGTGAACGCAAAAACTCAGAATTTTTTCTTCCGTCTTTTCTACTTACTGGAATGCTACATAAAATGTGTTGTTAGGAGCAAAACTTCATGAAATATGAAGTGTTATGAAGTATGGCATTTTTGAGATGCACTTTGTACCTATATTAAGCTCGTATTTAAGCATATTTGGTAGTATGTAAGGAATTGCGCAGCTTTCTTATGAAAATGTCGAGAATACCCGATCCGCGGTGGCATAAGACGTCGGTAACGAGAGGAAACACATAATCGCTGGTAGCCGTCTGTCCCAGGGACGCAGGGACCACACAGGACTGGGTGATGTCTGCAATTAGTTTTACCTTGCAAGACAGGACCGTATATATTTGCATGCGAAGGCAAGATTCTTCTTCCCATATTAAGATTCTACCCAATTCATTAAACGTCGGGCCGTCCAGTTCAGCCATCATCACCCTTAATGCTCCATTCACCATCTGCTCTTGCATTCAACGATGCAATACTTCGTAGCGTTACACTTCAGGTGCGTTCGTTTTGTGGCCGTAGCATCGAGAAAAATCTAATGTCTTGCACTCACACCACCTTCTCTACTCACTCTTCTACAAAAGTTTATTATTATGTCTACTTCTTGTTAATAGAGATAAACTTTCTATTCACATTTATGCATTTCGTTGTACGATACGATGGCTGTCCCGGAAGTACCAACCTAACAAAGAAAACATCTTTATTCTACATAGTCTCCTTTCAGCTCGATACACTTTTCCCAGGGATGTTCAATAGCTTCGATACCCTGTTTATATTGAGAACCATCGAGTTCTGCAAAATAGCCATCAACTGTAAACTCCACCTCTTCATTGTTGGCAAATCTTTTACCACCAAGCCATTTCTTCAACTTTGGAAACAGAAAATGATCAGAGGAGGCTAAGTCTGGCGAATAGGGTGCATGAGGAAGCAATTTGAACTTTAACTCATTGATTTTGGTAATTGCGATAATGGATGTGTGAACTGGTGCATTGTCTTGATGAAACAGAACTTTCTTTTTCGCTAAATGTGGCCGATTTTGCTTGATTTCATCATTCAAACGCTGCAATAAGTTTGTGTAATACTCACCATTGATTGCGTTTCCTTTTTGAAGATAATCAATGAAAATTATCCCACGCGCATCCCAAAAAACTGACGCCATGACCTTGCCTGCAGATGGAACTGCCTTCGCCTTCTTTGGAGTCGATTCTCCCCTTTTCAATTCACTGTTTTGACTGTTCCTTCATCTCAGGTGTAAAGTGATGGACCCATTTTTCATCCATGGTTATGAATCGACGCAAAAACTCGCCTTTATTGCAGCGAAACATCCCCAAACACTCGACTGAAACATCTTTAGGATGTGCTGTTTTTGTTCCATTGTAAGTAAACGCGGCACCCATCCTGCTCACAGCTTTCTCATGTCTAAATTTTCAGTCAGTGTGCGATGTACAGCACTTTTTGAAATGCCTACGATGTCTGCTAGCTCGCGCACACAGTCGACGGTCATCCAATACCATTTTGTGGATTTTCTCGACAATGTTTGGCGTGGTCACCTCATTTGGTCGACCACTGTGATGTTTGTCTTGGCAGCTCGTACGGCCTCGCTTAAACTCTGCCACCCAATATTTTACTGTTGTTAACGAAGGAGCAGACTCCCCCAGAGTAGAATCTAGCTCAGCTTTAATATTAGTTGGACTAAGACCTTTCAAATGAAAGTATTGTATCACATAACGATGACCAGTTTTATCCATGTTTACAAATTTGCTGAGGGCGTTCACTATTGATGGCTGCCAAACAATTAGTAAACAACATAGCGCGTCAACTTCAAACTTAAGCTTTATAAGGGCGATACGTTCTACCACAGTCATTTGTTTGAAACAACAACCCATATATGTACGTCAGGTCGGGTACTTCTGGGGCTTCTCTCGTACAATGGATACAGCGATAGTCAGATTTTTAAAGAGCGTGACTCTATGTGATGGCTTTGAAATTGCTGATGTTTGCATGACTACAAGAAAAAAGAAAGTCTTAGCACTTAAAAAAAAGTTCAAGTATTTGAAAATTTAAACGAATAACAAAAAATATATGCATTTGGTTAAAGCCACAAAACATATTTCACGTAAATTGCGTGTTTTAACGGCATCTAGAATTTTTGTCAGTAAGGCTTTGTCTATCTCATGGTTTATCAATTATGCAAAAGTATTCAGAATGAAGAGGACTTCACAGAATGTTCCCTAAAAAAGTCAATATACACATTATATTTGTCATGTAAATATCTTAAGCATATTCATTTTAATAACAATTGTTAGAGCCAGTTTTGAGAAATAAAAGATAGCGAAATTTTTCCCTTGTAAAAGCTAGTTTGAGGTGGGGGCAAGTATCTAGCTTCACACAGAGAGAGAGAGAGAGAGAGAGAGAAAGAGAGGGGGAAAGAGACGCACATGGAACGTTTTCTAAAAATGCTTTCTTTTTTTATTTAGGTGCTCGAAAACGCGTATTTTCTACTTAATATAGGTAAATAGTAGAGAAAGTAAATTTTTTTATAGAAATTTTGGAAATGCTCTTTAAAACTTACATATCTGTAACAAACAAGCATTCATCTGCAATTCATAAAATTCTTCCTCTTCTCTTCTTCTTCTTCAACGATTTACCCTCCTCGTTGTATGACTTACACCCCCAAGGACTTACAACCAATGCCTGTCGAGGAGCAAGCAAACTCTGGATCACAGCAAACCCAGGATGGGTGATCAGTCAATGCCTGGTATGGTAGTGAAGAAGGAAATGAAATGTAGTGATGAAAGGAATTATAGGAAAATTCTCGAATCAAATTATCCAACCCGGCATTCACCTAGCGACGGAGGAAAATCGTGAAAAAAACTTTCGTTCAGGTTAGGATAGGACAGGATAGGACTAGAAACGGAGGTGGACACTTAA
This sequence comes from Deroplatys truncata, assembly GCA_030765065.1. Taxonomy (NCBI): domain Eukaryota; kingdom Metazoa; phylum Arthropoda; class Insecta; order Mantodea; family Mantidae; genus Deroplatys; species Deroplatys truncata. Next base: position 22,678,084 of record CM060983.1, read on the forward strand.
CACCTTGACCTACGCAGATCTTTTGTACTTAGACCCCTGTGGGGCGCCCCCAGGGGGCAGGGATGAAGTGAGAGAAGACAGAGGGCGGCCGGACCAGAATGCACGACAGGCAGAAAGCAGGGTCCCTACCTTGTATACATTTGAATTCCCTGGATGTTGGCTGATGCAGCCATCTCCCCTCCCCCCTGTAGCCTTGCACATCCCCTGGGGGGCCCGGAGACTGCATGCAGCCCGTGGGACGAAGGTTTACTCTTGGTCGGGTTAGTCGGCCCCGGGGTTTTGAGCCGGGAACCTCCCGAATGTGGGCCACGGACGTCACCGCGGCGCTACCTCACTCACTCTTCTACATAAAATTCTAGCAACCAAATTAAAGGAGAGAACATTTTCATTTTAAAGGGTAATTTGGAAATGCTGCACCTCCTAAGTAATGTATATGAATATTCTACCAGATGCTTGTGAAATATGAGTTTACAAATTTTCAGATCAATATATTGGGCCTACATTTAATTTTTTAGTTATGCTGTTCACACACGCGGATATTTTTCTAAAATATTTTAATTCAGTATATCTCAAAACATGTATTTCTGGTGAATTCTCGATATCAGCTTGTTGGATGACAAACAATATTTCGTATACTTCCAGATGAGTAGTGGAAAAAGTAAAAATGTCCTTTTTTACACTCAATATTCTTTGCATTAGCTTTATTATCCAATGATAAAAATACGGCATATAATACTTATTTATGCAACTAGTTGGATATATATATATATATATATCATTATCGCTCGAATGTGCTTTGTAAAGAGCGAGGCGTAAGCCGAGTGCTGTAAACACATGAGAGCGCTAATTGTTATCTTCATACCTCACTAGTTGCATACAGTGTTTAATAATGGCTACTTACCTTGTCTGTGTTCAGATACGATCATTGACTTATAAATAACAGCATCAATAAACATTTGATTCAATATAAACCAAAGCCAAGTTAATACAGAGTGTGTCTTTATTGGTGTGATGTATTTGAGGGACGTGTTCTTGACATCAAAACCGAAAAAAAAAAGTTCACATGAACATGGATATAAAAATCATTTATTTCAGAGTTACAACACAAAATCGAAAGTTACAAAAATTGCTCGAAGTGGCTTCCTCTTGCTTCGATGCATGCAGCAAGCCTGCGTTCCATGCTCTGGCGTACTCTGTTGAAAATTCCTGGTGTGTTTCGTATTTGGTCAAATCCAGTTTGGATACGTCCTCTCAAAATGTCAACATCAGGTACAGGAGTCGCATAAATCAAGGACTTCAAATGTCCCCAGACGAAGAAATCCATGGGATTCAAATCAGGCGATCGAGCAGGCCATGCAATGGGTCCCCCTCGACCTTTGCGGAAATCGATCATTCAAAAACTTACGAACCATCATACTGAAATGAACTGGAGCACCATCGTGTAAAAACCACATTCGTTGGATGATGTCCAGTGGCACATTATCAGTTAAGAATGCAATTCATTTCTGAGAAACTGGAGATAGGTTTGTCCATTCAGACGCGGAGGAAAGAAGTAGGGACCAATAAGGTGATCATGAATGATTCCACCCCAAACGTTGAGAGAGAACCTCTGTTGATGGTTGTCCTGTTGTACTTCATTAGGATTTTCAAATGCCCAGTTATGAGTGATATGAAAATTGAAGTTGCCGTCGCGAGTAAAACCAGCACATCCGTGAATAAGATACAGACTAGGAAATTGATGAACACAGCGCACTGCTGTAACATACGTTGACAGAAACGTCTTTTTGGTTCAAAGTCCACCTCATTTAATCCTTGCACACGTTGAAGGTGATACGGGTACAGAAGATTTTCATGCAGAATTCTCCAGATAGTCGTATGACTAACTGTTTCCCTTATAGCCATACGTCTTGTCTTTGTGATGGGCCTGCATCCACAGCACGAAGAACTCGTTCTTCAAGCTCAATGCCTCGTACCGCTCTTGGTCTCCCAACAGCCGTAGTACTCTCAAATGCGCCATTCTCTCTCAAGCGTTGGTGAATTCGTGCGAATGTTCTTGTACACGGTAACTGCCTGTCAGGGTACCTTTCTGTATAAAGTTCACGTGCTCGTGCTGCATTGCCGTCTGCACGGCCATACGTGTAGAGCATATCCGTCTGCTCATTCATGAAATACAGCTTCTTTGACCTATAACAACGAAACGGTTGATTTTTCAGACTCATGTACATATGAACCTTTTTTACTGTTTTGATGTCAGGAACACGTCCCACAAATATATGACACCAATAAAGATACATCCTGTATTATTCCGTTTATCATAGTAAAGTTGATCTAGAAACAAAAGAACTAATCTAACCATATTAATTTGTTTACGATAAAACAGAATGGTATAGGTCATCTGGAATCAAGAAAAATCGGCTAATTCGTTCTAAATAATGAGTGATTCGCTTCAGATATTGAAGTAGCAGCTTCGACAGTTGCAGCCAAGTAAATACGGGTGAAGTATGAGGTGTCATGTGAGCGCTATGTGAAGTTGAGGGAGTGAGTAATAGTAGAAGAGAAAGCTTTTATCACAGTGCCTCAAATCTTCGTCTCCGTGGACATGACATGTGAGTATACTAATTCATTACCATGGTGATGTAGTGGATAATAGTAGATTATGATACAAGTGTTAAAAGTAGAGTTTTATTAGGCGAGTAGAACGGCCTTCGTTTCGCAATTCTACGAACAAAATAAAACCATTTTTAACACGTGTGGCGTATACTAGTTTTTAGACAGCGCTCGAATTTGTAAAATATGAATGCTGTTATACTGATTCCTGAAATCAAGAGAAATCGCGTTTAGGACGAGATTAACTCTCGTGTGCAGCGAGATGTCTGATGTTTTGTTGATTTGCTAGCAGTGATTTTCAGTGAAATGTTTTCAACATGTTTTGCCTTACACCGGGCAATCAAGCGATTAAAGCTATATCATATTGCTTTCTGGATTTTTTGGGAAGTAGTTCTAGTGTTATTCTTTCTGCTACCTTTTTAATTTCACCTGGCTCTTCCATTTCAGTTTCTTCTGAATTCACAATTTCCGCCATATAACGCTTTAGATCAAAGAAAGCAGAAGGCTGCCAATATAACGTATAGGTTAACTCACAACGAATTGCGATAAATTGGAGTATGGCGATTTGTATTGTAAAAAGATGATGCGAGCGCCATTGCAAATAAATCATGTAAAAAGATGAAAAGTAATGAGAAGTAAAACCTAATCAAACCAAGTCAACATGTGCAAATACAAAGGGTAATGGCCATGTGATTGGACTTGAAACCAAAGTTGCTCACAATGGAGTGGTGTAAAAGTTTTATCGCACTAGTGTGATAATGTAAAGTTTTTAGTTTGTGTGCACTAAAAGTTCTTCTTTTAGGCCATGTTGTCCATAAAGTAAATTGTGAAACCAGGATTACGCTAAACTAAATGTGGTGTTTAATCTGCCCTAGTGCTGTTCACCCCTAAGTGCAGAACGAAGCAAGGACCCAAAATACGAGTCATCCTGTACCCAGTAATCGCCAAGTGTTTGAATGCGGTGTGTCCTTTGTGTGGTCGGAACTAACCAGCCTCATTCAATGCTAATACGTGCGGCGTTTGTTTGGTACCCGAAAAGGTCCCAAACTGCCAACATTTGGTCTGAGAAATACAGAACTGGAAGCTGCTTCAAGTGTACAGGTTCTTGAAGCCCTCTTAAAACAATCGTGAACCTGCTGGCAGAAATAGTTTCCTTGTAGGTGAAGTAGGATACAGCTGACTGAAGCGATATTCTGAAGTTTAATAAATAGCTCGCTATTTCCTCATACTCTTCGCATCGAGTGAAACAACTGAGTAGTGACAACACTTCAAAAATATAATGTGTCGAAAAAAATAGGTAAATTATGTATTCTAACGAGATCTGCGCTTTACGTGTAGTAAATTTTAATACAAAAGTCATTCAGACTGCCTCTGTGGTAATCAAGAGGTTCCGGGTTCGATTCCCGGCTGGAGGGTGGACTATTTCTTTATCCAGGATTATTCTCCATCTTCCCTAGAGTCTGGAAGTATGAATGGCAGGGTAAATGTGTGTGTGAATTTAATGGAATAACCAAACAATACCAGCCCAAAGATTAACAGCATTGTAAGCGAGTGAAGGTCATTGCTGATGAGCAATTGTTACGAAAGGTAAAAACCTGCGGTATGACCTTAGATATTAAAGGTAGCATATAAATGGAACATTAAAACCAAGTAATTCAGAATGAAGAGCACTTTACAGACTATTCTCAGAAAATTCAAGATATACGTTTCATTTTGTCATGAAAATACCTTAAACATATGATATTCTAATCAAAGTTCGTTCGAGGCGTTTTTGTGAAAATAAAAAATAATTAAAAATGTTTCCATGTCAAGTATAGCTTGCAGTGGAAGAGATTTTCTTGAAAATTTTCTTGTTGCATTTTTGGAACATGCTAAACTTACCGACGTTTCGTTTTTGAGTTATGCTGTTCACACACATACATGGAGATTTTTCTAAAAATACTTTCTTTTTGGGTGGCAGCTTTCATGGAATGTCAAAACATGTATTTACGCTGAACTTTTGATTTCGAATTTTTGGATGGAATGTAATACTTTGGTTTGTTGTAAATATGTTTGGACACGCTATTTATATTTGAGGGTTTGTAGTTTTTATTTAAATCTAAAGACAATTTATATAGCTTCGAACCCAGAACATATGGAATTTAAAAATTTGATTTAATTTAAGTGCACACATATTTAAGCTATTATCTTGTATCATCTTCAAATACTGTGATAGTCACTCCACTGCAGTTACACGAGAGATCCTTTATGTGAATAAGTAAAATAAGAGGACCTAGAACTGATCATTGAGGATCCCAACGATTCTGCTTCATTCAGAAGTCAAACAAACAAACTATTACGTTAATCTACACGATGATTTATGAAGAACTGACATTCCTTTCTTTAATTATTCTGTTCGAAATTCACTCAATGTCCCAATTTTAGCACCAAATTAAGCAGAATGTTCTGGAGTTTCGATTGCCTGTCACTAGATGCACAGATGTTCATGTTTTATTCGTAATTGTTAGTTTTATTGTCGGCAACTGTTTTTGAGATTTTGTTCTAGTCAACGTGAAAATGAAGTACACATTAAATGAACGACTCTTCCTTATAAAGCAATACTGGATTACGAATTCAATTACAGCTACTTAAAGGGCATACCAGAGAGAATTTGGTGTTCGGAATCCTCCTCAAAGAAACACAAAACTGGGACTGGTAAACAAATTGGAAACAACTGGATCTCTGGTGAGTGAAAAAGGCAAAACTCGTTCATCTAGGCTTTCCACGGTTGTTGTTGACGTAAGAGCACGACTGGGTCAGTCACCTAAAAATTATTAATACGTTTGTCACAGGAGACAGGACAAAGCTACTCAATGTGTCAGAGAGCTGTGAAAAGTGCAGGCCTAAAGCCGTATAAGATTACGGTTGTCTATCAGTTACAGGAACCAGATAAAGATAGACGACTGAATTATTGTCGTTGGTTTCAGGCGTTCATTGTGCAAAATCCTACCATATTGTCCATCACAGGGTTCACAGATGAAGCCTGGTTCCATTTATCCGGCTATGTGAACTCAAATAACTCACGCTATTGGGCCAGCGTAAATCCACATGTTATCCATGAAGCACCTATGCACCCGGTTAAAATAGGAGTTTAGTGCGCAATATCCTCACAGAGAATAGTGGGACAAATTTTGTTTGAAAACAATGTGAACACTGCAGAGTACCGACGGATTTTCATGGAGTTTGCTGAGCAACTAGGCGGTGTAGAGCTGAGTCAAGGATGTTTTCAGCAGATGGCACTAATTGCAAGTTTCTTTGACGACCGCATAATATCCAATAACCTGTGGTCACCGAGATCTCCGGATTTGACATCGCTGGACTTCTTTCTATGGGGTTATTTAAAAATACAGGGTTTATGCCACACGTCCCCAGACATTGGACGATCTGAAGCACAACATTACACAGGAGATTCAAGCTACTGACAACAGAGTCCTCCAACGAGTGGCCATAACATGGAACGACGTGTTGATTGTGCCTTGTGCAGGATGGAGAACATTTTCAACATTTGCTATAGAGATAAATAATCTCCCAAAATTCCTCTGCATTTCAGGTATAGTAAGTTGTCGCTAGCATAGCTCGTTTTGAAACAATTAAAGAAATAAATGTGTCAGTTCTTCATAAATCATCTTGTATCATGACAAGCCTGGGAAGCCGCATTCGTTGCAGCCAAACCAACCTATACATTTCCTTTGCTATTTTTGTAGCCTATAGGTGCTACTCATGTCACAGCCATAAGATTTCAATGTTTTTATTATCATAAACATATTTTCTTAGGTTTTTATTGCTTAATATGCATTTAATTCGCGCATTATGTTGATTTTGACATTAGCACCAGGTGAAACTAGTCGAATGAGCAAATAACAAGGGACTATTGTCACACTCATGTAGCAGATTGAGCTGCGAGTTTTCGTAGTGAAGATGTATCGAACACAAAACTACTCTCTCTCTCGGCTTGCTTTCCCATAGAGTCTCTATGGAAAACATTACGAGAGGTGTCCAATAAGTAAATTTCCCTATTTTATAAAAAACATTACACACAATTGATAATGTTGAATTAATTTTATTTATATTGTACAGTCCTTCTGTTACTTTTCTACATAGTCAACATGTTTTCCCAAGTTTTTCCAAGCCAGTGTTATATCAGGTCAGGTCTTGTGCTCGCAACCAGCTGTTCACTGATTTGACTTCATCATCGGTGTTAAAAGTGCTTACCTTTGAGTTGGAGGAACATGTGAACATCACTTGGGGCAAGCTCCAAGTTGAATCTTGACCAGGCGGAGTTCAGAAGATTCAACTGGGAAGTTTTCTCGCATCCTCCATATTCAGCAGAGCTTTTCCCAAGTGATTTTCACATGTTCCCCTGACTCAAAGGCCATCACTTTAACACCGTGACGAAGATCAATCAGAAGTGAACGCTGGTTACGAGCATCTGGTACAACACTGGATTGGAAAAACTTGTGTCACGTCCCCAAAAATGCTTGGAAAAACATGTTGACTATGTAGAAACGTAACAGAAGGATTGTACAATATAAATAAAATTAATTCAACATGATGAATTGGTGTAATGGTTTTTATAAAACAGGGAAACTTACTTAATGGATGACCCTCGTATAAAGTTGCAAAGGCTGACACTAGGTCTGTCTTCCGCTCAACCATCAGCTGCCTGGTACCACACCAGACGCAGCAGTAAGCGTATGCAAGGTTGTCACAAAGGAAATGAAGGGCGTGCTTCTGAAGAATCGGAACTTTGAATTCGGAACTGACAGGCGAAATTTCGTAATACATATGAACTAAAAACAGTTTTCATATGAGAGCGTATGCATAGTTTGAGCATAAGAGACTTTATTACAAATACTTTTCATATTCCTCCAAACTTTAAAAAATGCTATTTAAAACATAGTTTACATAAAAAACAAATCTAGACATCTTCGTAATAGTCCAATAAATAAATAAATACATAAATAAATAAATAAATAAATAAATAGAATGTTATTGAGTTGATAAAAGCATACACACATAAATGCATATTCGGACGTTGGATCATTAATAATTAACACATTTATTCCCCAATTAATGTTTAGGGAGAATTGACACATATCACGCTGCATGAGGACATAGAACTAATAGTACAATATTCCTTCATCACTGTATCAACACATCCCCACATCGAGGCTACAAGTATTTGACTAAAGATAACTTACAACCAAGATTTGAAGAGAAAATCGGTTGCTGTTACGTTTCATTTTTTCCCAGTGATGGGTGCCTCCAGAAACAATAACATGTGTTGTATTCACAGGCCTTTCTCTACCCTCTATCACTTATTATTGGGTAGACAAATTATTCTTACGAAACTTTATATACCTATCTACTTCATTTTAATGGAAATAAACCATTTCGAAAATAGCTACATACCACAATTCCTTATAGATACAAAGGGAATAGCGATAGCCAAATCTTTTAGAACTGCGTGCTATTCGCTGGCCTTAAAAATGCCCTCCTCCGTGGTACCATGCCAGCCTCTAGATTCCGAGATCGCGGGTTCAAAACCGGCGGAGAGCGATGGATTTTTTCGAGCGTAAAAATCCTTGGTATGACATCTTTTGGAAGGGAAGTATAAAGCCAGTGGTCCCGTCTCGTAGATTTGTGGCACGTAAAAACAACTTCAAGTCTGATAAAGAGGCCTCTGAGAAAAAAATTTCCGGTCTTTCACGCCCAATATAGAATGGGACGCTAAGAATCACAGCAGTTAAAGAGTGTTCATAAATAAAACTCAATTTTTTGTCCTTAAAATTCCATACTCTTTCCATGGCATCGCGAGAAACAACTGAAAATAGACATTACTTGACGCCGACACGCTATGTCCTCCAACCACTGAAGCAATACCTTTGCCTCACGGTTGCTGCTTTTCTCCTCCTAATTGCTCGAACATGAGATTCTAATCACTGGATATGCGTGAGTGTGTGTACACAGAAACACGAACGCTTTCTTGTAACCCTTTTATTCACCATTAAAATAAGACTTAAGATTTGCCGATCACTCTGAAATTCTTACGATGTTACTGTGTCTTTTACAAGACCGAAGATTATCAATTACATCTGATCGTCCGACCCTCTTGCAAGTTCGCATCCAGTCTTCGGACCTCGACGAGACTGTTGTTCCGCACTCCAAGAGTGCTCCAGCGAGAGTATGTCCTCACCACACGCGCGATACAAAGAAACTACCTCCTAACTTCCCTTCACTCCCCTTAAAAATTTCGCACCAAACTGAGCGTCATGAAGCTTCTAGTGACCTTCACTTCCTGGCCAGTGCATCTGCACCCATTATTTCCAGGAGAAACTGGCTTCAGCGGTTTTACCCTTTATACCTGGGGCTGGTCCCTAAATAGCTAAACTGTGCCTGTCTGGCCTTTCTTTCGCTTTTAACAGTCAACAATTTTCCCAATGCTTCTCCTTTTAATACATGCACTGATTTTAAATGTTTTATTTCGCTTTCCTTCCCAGATTATTATGATAATTATTGACTTTATAATTTCGGCTTCACACTTTAAAAGAATGGCCGAGTATTGAACAATTCGAACCATTAATAACGGATATCTCGGGAATGGCTGATGCTACAAAAAGTTATTTTAAATAAATTGTGTATTTTAAAGAAATCTATTTTTTTTGTGTAGCACATTTTCGTCTACCGCTTAACGTTTATCAGTTATACAATATTATGCAAAATTTCTTTCGATTGGACTTCACAGGCTATTCCCAGAAAATTCAAAATATACATTTTGTTTGTCATGTAAATATCTTTAATATATGGTATTTTAATCAAATCCTTAGAGCCATTTTTTACAAAATAAAAAATTAGAAATATGTTTCATGTAAAAGGAGATAGGGCGGGGGATTTTCTTGAAAATATTCTTGTTGCATCTTTGGAAGGTACTGAACTAAACACCAAGTTTTATATTTATCCGGGTTTTCGTTTTTGAGTTATGTTGTTCACAGACACACGCGCGCACGGATCTATTTCTAAAAACCTGATGTGATACATTCATATGACATTCTCTACCCTCTATCTCAAATATTAAGAACTGAACGCTATATGCTGGCCTTAAAATTCTATACTGCTTCCATGCAATCGCGAGAAACAACTGAATGTTGAAAGAACTTCAACAGAATGTCCAAGAAAATGAACAATTCGAACCTTTAATAGAGGATATCTCAGAAACGGCTTATGCCACAAAAAGCTTATATGAAGTAAATTGTGTGTTTTAAAGAGATCTACATGTTTTATTCGGCACGTTTTCGTCTATCGTTTAAGGTTTACAGGTTATACAAGATTATACAAAATTTCCTTCGAATGAAGATGACTTCTTAGCTATTACGAGAAAATTCAAGATATACAGTTTATTTGCCATGTAAGTGTCACTCATATATGGTATTTTAATCAACATTGTTAGAAACACTTTATTAGCCATTCAAAATTTTCGAAAAATATTTCATGTAAAGGGTAGTTGTGGTGGGGGGATTTTCTTGAAAATCTTCGTGTCGCATCTTTGGAAGAAAATCAAATATCAAGTTTGATATTTATCCGACTTTTCGTGTTTTGAATTATGCTGTTTACAGATACACACACAGACACACACACACACACACACACACACGGATCTTTTTCTAAAAATGTTTGTTTTGGATTCGGGTGGCCTGAAAAGATGTATTTCCGGTGAAATCTCGGCATCGAATTTTTGGGTGGAATGCAATAACTTCTCTACCTACTAGGTATGCGGTAGAGAAAATGAAAAAGGTATTCGTTGTTGTATTCAGGGGTCCTCAAAACATGTATTTCCGATGAAATCTCGGTATAGCATTTTAGGGTGGAATGCAATACCTTCTCTACCTACTATATACGTACTGGTCTCAAGGAATAAGGAGAATCCTACATGAATTAGGAATGGGTAACATATGGGAGGGGAGAGAGAGAGAGAGGGGTTAGTTAAAGGTTTCTGGAAAGAAGGGAGGAACAGAGTGGAAGATATAGAGAAGCAACAATTATTTCAAAGTCTGGAAGTAAAGAAAAGTTTGGAACTATATAGACAATTAAAGGTGGACTGGGGGAGGAGTGAGAGAAGGGTGGGCCTGGTCTAGATTAACTGCACACAGGCTAAGGGGAGATAGGAAGGGAGCGAATTTGGATAGGTGTCCTCTTTGTGGAGAGGCATATAATGATTTGCATTATATAATTGAATGTGAAGAAACTAAGTTGTGGAGAGATCAGTTTTTACCTAAAGAATGGGAGAATGTTAACAAAGAAGTATTAAAAGTTAGGATAATGAAAATACAAAAGGAGAGGGATATAAAAAGAATAGGATAATATATAGGAAGAGTAAGAGAAAAATGGTTTAGAAAAATAAAGCAATATGAATTTGTTATGACCCACCATGCATAAATAACCACGGCGTTAAGATGGACCCAAGAAAGAAAAAATAGCAACTCATAGTAATGTATTAAAAATTGTAAGATTTTGTATTGCATTATGGAAATAAATACATACATATACCTGTAGATATGGTAAAAAAAGGAAATTCCAGCTTGATCTGTAACATGAACCTATATATTGTAATTGACCTAATTATCACTGATCACATAACTAGTATGTAATAAATGGTCTTTCAACAAGAGTGTCCTATCTTTAACATGTGATAGCTGCCGTTGTTATTTGAGTTACAGCAGTCATTTTTTTCATGTGGTTACAGTTGTTATTGACAAATAGCCATGCAACGTTACAGCATTCAGCAACGCGTAGAAATTGTGAAAATTTATTATAAAAATGGATCATCTGTTCGCAAACCTTCCGTGCATTGCGTGAAGTTTACGGTGTGCATAATCGTCCCTGCGAGAGAACGATTCGGCGTTTGATCGATAAATTTGAAAGAAGTGGTTCTGTCAGCGATCAAAGAACACCTGCACGTAATCGACGTAAGCGCTCCAACGAAAACATAGGCGTCATTCGTGAGAGTGTACGCGAGAACGGAAACAAATCAATTGCTCGTCGAGCGCAAGAATTGGGGCTTTCGCCGACCACAACTTGGCGAATTCTGCATCTGGACTTCAAGTTTCATGCTTACAAAATGGTGTTAACTCAAGAACTAAAACCCAACGACTATAGGTTGCGCCGTGTATTCGCTGGCTGGGCTATGGAGCAATTGGAAGCTGACCCGGATTTTTGTCGAAAAATCATCTTCAGCGACGAAGCTCACTTTTGGATGGATGGTTGTGTTAACAAACAAAATTGCCACTATTGGAGCAATCACAATCCAATGCAGATTCAAGAACGACCACTTCATCCACAAAAGGTTACTGTGTTGTGTGGATTTTGGTATGGTGGAATCATTGGTCCATATTTTTTCCAAGATGAAGATGGAAAAGCTCTAAGTGACAATGGAGAAAGATACCGGGCTCTTATAAGGGAGTATTTTTGGCCTCAATTGGATGGTATGGATCTCAGAAACATCTGGTTCCAGCAAGATGGTGCCACATGTCATACTGCTCTCGAAACAATCGATCTTTTGAAGGAGAAGTTAGAGGTTTCATCATTTCCCGTGGTGGTGATGTTAACTGGCCCACGAGGTCATGCGATTTAACGCGTTGGATTGCTTCTTGTGGGGTTATGTTAAATCTCGAGTTTATGTCAACAAGCCAGAAACAGTAAATCATCTTATGAATAACATCACGCGTGTTATTCGTGAAGTTGGACCTAATTTACGTTCTTCTGTCATTGAAAATTGGGTCAACCGTATACGCGCAACCCAACGAAGTCGCGGCGGTCACTTAACTGATGTTCACTTCCACACGTAATGACATTAATTATGTTCCAAAATAAAAAAAAGAAATAAACCTCTATCATTTATCGAAAGTGTTTTATTTAAGTTCAAAGATAGGACACACTTGTTGAAAGACCCTATATAACAGAACTCACATTTTCAGACTTTACCTCGGTTCTGTTATGAACCACTTAGCACCCTTGTACTAAAGTGATTACACTCAGATGTTTGGTGAAGTGTACTGTATATCGTTGAACAAGTTTTACCCTAGACCAGAGGGCACCTGCCCAGTCGGGTCCCATACACTTGGGCTGTGAAATCTTCAACCTTTTGTCGTTCCATCTCCTTACATAAAAACTTATAATTAACTGGTTTTTGTCCCAGCAGGGCAGTCAGTGGCGGATCTAGGACAGCTGACCGTTTGTAGCAATACGAACAATCTTCAGAAGTGGAATCTAACCAATTTCTACTTTCTCGACTAGTAATCTACTCCACCCAGAAAAGTTGATATAAGCATTTCATCGAAATACATGTTTTAAGGTCCCGTGATTAAACAAAAACACTTTACATTTTTCTACTGCTTACCCATATTAAGTAGTAGAGGAAGAAATATATTCCACCCAAGAATTTGATGTAGAGATTTCACTGGAAATACATGTTTTAAGGTCCTCTGAACAAATAAATCGTTTTTACATTCTCTATTGCTTACTCACAGTAAATACAGGAAATGCTGTATTCCACCCAAAATTTCGATATCGAGATTTCACAGGAAGTGCAACGTTTTAAGGCTTCCTGAATCCAAAAAGTAAAGCAATTTTAGAAAAATGTCTGTGAACTGTGTAACTGAAAAACGAAAAGTTGGTCAAATGCCAAACTTGGTATTTAAATTCAGTATCTTCCAAGGATGTGACACAAAGACTTTCAAGAAAGTCCCCCCACACCAAACTATGCTTTACATGCAAAAGTATTGTCCTCCGTGGTGTAGTGGTTACCATGGTTACCTCTACTTCCCAAGGTTGCGGGTTCAAACCCAGGGGAGGGCGTACAAATCCTTAAAATGGCTTCTTTCGGAAGGGAAGTAAAGCCGGTGGTCCCGTGTTGTAGATTTATGGCACGTAAAAGAACCTCAAGCCTGATAAAGAGGCCTCTGAGTAAAATTACCAGTATTTCACGCCCAATATAGAATGGGACGCTAAGGGCCATAGTAGTTAAAGAGCGTCCATAAATAAAACTCAATTTTAACATACAAAAGTGTTTTTATTTTCTCAAATATGGCTCTAACGATTTCGATTAAAATACCATATGTTAAAATATTGTCACGCTAAATAAAATGTATGTGTTGAATTTTCTGGGAATAGCCTGTGTAGTTTTCTTCAATTTGAATTTCTTTTGTGTAGCTGATAAACCGTAAGAGATAGACAAAATCTTACTTCTCAACAAATGCATCACACAAATTTAAAGCACACAATATATGCTAAATAAAAATCTTTGTGGCGTTATTCATTTGCGAGATATTCCTTGTTAATTGTTTGAATTTTCCAATACTTACACTTTTTTTCAAATGGGAATTCGTTATTCATTTTTTTATGTCCTGGACATACAAAGAGAATGGAATGCGCCACATAGCAACCAGCTCTTAAAATATTTGACTATCGCTTAAAGCCTACCAATTCCCCTTGCATCTACAAGAAAATTAGCAATAAGATCTCGATTAACGTAAAGTAGATGGAGAATAAGCGTTTGAAAAAATAGTTTGTACAAGAGTAGAGAAAATCATGTGAGTGCAACATTTCAGATTTTGTTCTCATGTTATGCAAAGAGCATGGAACTTCAAAGCCATTACATGGCGACACGCGCTTTAAAAATGTGACTATTGCTTTACTTACTCTATTCTTATGCCTACAACGAAATGTTAATGAAAGTTTCTCTCGATGAACAAAGACAGATATAAAAATAAGCTTTCGTAAGAATAATTTGTAGAAGAGCAAGTGGTACCAAGTTCGTTCCCCAGCGACCGCCCACTCTGATCTGTGTTTTTTTTTGGGGGGGGGGTTCCCGGATTGTCAAGCGAATGGTAGAGTTCTTTTTCCATTCCTCGAATTTTCCTATTTCCTTCCATTATCTAATCATTCCATTCATCCTTCACCCCGTTTGTTCTCTTTCAGGGTTGAAAGTGTCGGCCATAGTGTTTCGGTTCAGCGTGGCATGGGAAAAGGATGCTCTCTGTACACCATCTCCGTTCCTCGGCCTTCGGCTGGTTGCCGGGGTATAAGGACCGCCCCTTGGGGGAAGTTGGACCCTGTGTGGGGCGGGGTGTCCAGATTCTCTGTCCGAATGCTGGATCGTCTACATCTGGAAACTGTAGGGACCCTGTCATTGCTGTGCCGTCACTCTTGGTTCCGGCCGCCCGTGGGCATCGGTACAATATCCGCATTCACTGGATCGGTGCCCCCGCTTCACAATTCAACTGGAGAAAGACGTGTGAATACAACACATGAGACTTTAATTAATTAAAAACCCCAAAAAGCAAGAAATATATTCTTCTGAATTTGTATCTTAAAGTAATTAGTGCTTTATTTGCAAAAAATGTGATAGGTTTTAAGACAAATACGTTTGGAATTCAAAACAAGCTTCGTTCCAAAGTTTTGAAAACTGTACCGCAACGAGGTTTTCCTGTAGATAATTAAAAAATCAGACTTTTTTTTCTCAGGAATATTCAAGAACATTTAGAACAAAACTGTTAAACTATTTCCTTAATAAAGGCACAGTTTCAAAACAACACAAGTTGGTTCCCTTAACTACGAATATTTCGAAAATTGCTAATGCTACAGCAAAAGTTATTTGGTATAGACTGTATATTTCAATGAGCCTAAGCTTTTTCCCCATCTCTTACGGTTTCTAAGTTGGATACAACTCAGTCAGAATAAAGATGATTCACACGCAATTCAATTTCATTCAAGGGGTAGACTGGCGCGGGAGGACTTTCCTGAAAAACCTTCACCATAAATGTGTACAACTCAAATTTGGTATTTATCAGGCATTTCTTTTTGATTTATGGTGTTCACACAGAAACACACCTTTTTCTATTGCTTCGTTTTTTAGGTTGTGCGAATCTCCAAACGTGTATGTCCAATGAAACATCGACATGGAATACAATAATTCTGCTACCAGCAACAGGTAACTCCAACTCAATACACCAGACAAGAAATCCGCCACAGGAGCGGGCAGGTGCTGAGGTCCGAGCAATAGGTGCACCTGTACTCTTGTGCAGCACGCGACCATCCCTTTCTGGAGCATCTGCCCCAAACTGACACGTGGCCTCACACTGCGCAATGTTCATCCACTTTCATTATAATTCCCCTTTTTGTACAGCCAGGTAATGCGCTGTGTGTTCGGGGAAGAAATCCACATTATTACTTTCTCTGCCGCTTACGTATGGTAGTTGGAGCAACTGCTGCACTCCACCCCCAAAAAATCTTTACTAAGGTCACACAGGAAATAGAAGTCTTCATGAGCTGAGCTAAAAAGTCTGATATGCTGCACTCACATGACTTTTCTACCCATATTTCAACACACTATAAATGCTTGGAAATTCAAACCAATACCAAAGAATACCTCGGAACCGGTTAATGCAAAAAATATGTATTTGACATAAATTGTTGTTAAAAAGTCTGTGTGTATATAATTTAGGACAGAGGATTTTCTAGAAAATTTTCGTATGGCATCCTTGAAAGATATTGAACTTTAAATACCAAGTTTAGTTTTTATCTCACAGTTCACTTTTTAGTTATGCTGTTTACGAGCACACACACAAACCCGGACCTTTTTCTTAAAATGCTTTTCTTCAGGGGGCTTCAAAACATGTATTTCCGGTGAGATGTCGGTATGGAATTACTAAAGGTAAGCAGTGAAGAAAATGAAAATCAGAAAGTTTTAAAATTTCATTATTAAATCAGCAAGCTGTTGTTCCTGGAACGTGAGCATGTTCATGCATCTCCTCCCCACCACAGCAGTCCTGTACATAATTCACCTAGTAGGTAGAGAAGGTATTGTGTTCCACCCAAAAATTCTATACCGAGATTTCACTGGAAATACAGGTTTTGAGGCCCCCGAATAAAAAAGAAAGCATTTATAGAAAAAGTTCTGCGTGTTTGTGTATGTATGTCTGACTGTGAACTACACAACTCAAAAACAAAATGTCGGATAGAACTTGAGGCAGTATTTTTAACACTTGAATAATTTCAATTAAATTATATAATATGTAAATTCAATAACAGCCTGCCTTGAAGCAATATGTATGTAATAATTTGTAAAAATGTATGTAACAGTCACTGCAAATGCTTATATTATTATACACATGTTCAATAATGTTATTAAATGCATTAAGTAATTTAATAGTGTAAGAGCTGCGAGAATAAGTTTAAAGTTGCTAACAATGAGGCAATAATGAGTTTGAGAGTTTAAATGCTACTAGTCATGATTATGGCAGCGATAATGTAAATTTTGTGACAGTTTAAAAATAGCCAATCAAAAGCCAGAAAAAAGCTTTAGTAAAATGCAGGTATTCCATTGGACTAGGATTAGCCAATCAGAGACTTGAAATACAAAAAGTTAAAAGTTTATACGGTTGAAATATGTTCAGTTGCCTGCAGACCTTGGTAGTGACCGGATGGATGATGTGTTCTCTGAAGAAATATTACGTATTCGTGTGAAACGAAAATTAAGTATACGCGTTAACAAAGTGCAAGTTTTAAATAAGAGAATCTCACGGCTCCTGATATCAGTGTAGTGCTATTTAATTTGTGTCAAGGATTAATAAAAAGAAGTGAATTTAAACTTAAAATCTGTGTAAGCCTACATTCTTGTCGACCCACGCCTTGATTAAGAGAAACGTGTCTCTAAAACAATACTGACGCAGCCGAGGCAAAAACAAACAAATAATATCTATAGAACCAGTTTAATAACAAAAGTTCATATTATTTTTTTAAACTTGGAGCATAACAACAAGAATACAACATCTTCAAATCGGCTTCTCATACGTAGCAGCATATTACGTAACAAACAACGTAAAGAACAATTCTTCTTCAAATTGACGTCAATACGTGGAGCTAAATAAACAACAGCAGAAAAACTGGTGTCGTAATCGTGGAACCCTCTGTAACTTCGACTTGAGTCTTTGCTTCTAGTTCGAGACGCATCTCTTGGAAACTGCAGCGTCTCCTTAGGGTCACTATGAAGGTTTCTAGAATGGGTAACAATGAGTTGTGGTAAGCCTATCTTTAGATTGAAGTCGAGATAGTAACGTAAGCAAGCCTGGGTGTGCTCCAACAATGTGCAACGTCAGCACTTCTGTGTATTGCTATGCCATACGATAGAATGGATCTCATGCGAGAGCATTTCGGTGCTATGATTTTCTATGACTTTAAAGTTGGTTTAGGGGAGAGGGAATGCCTTGAAGGACTGCATCGGGCCTTCGGGGATATTTGCTCTTTGTAAAGATAAATCGATGGTTTGCAGAGTTTAGAAGAGGAAGGGATTCCCTGGAAGATGAAGACCGCGCAGGATGGTCCGCTACAGTAACATGTGATGAGAGCAGAGCGCATGTTGCAGGAAGATCATCGTTGCACATATCTTCAGATTCAAGAATCCCTGAATATTGGATCGGCAGCGGTGAATACCATCCTTAAAAAAGACTTCACATCAGGAAGCTCTGCAGTCGTTGGATCCCCCACGTCACAAATGAACAGCAACAGCCACATGCGCAATGGTGCCAAGAAATGATAAAAGGCTTTGATGGAGGAAGATCCAAAAAACATATTTAACATCGTAGCAGGTGACGAAAGTTGGATATACCAGTGTGATACAGAAAGTCGTCGATTTGGGTCTTCCCAACAAAAGTGAGGCACCAAGAAGTGTGGACAAGAAGATGGTCTGTTCATTCTTCTTAGCTAGTGGCCATACTGTCTAAATTCCGCTTGAGGGACATAAGACTACCAGATGGTGCACCACAAAACGTCTGCCATAAGTCTTCAATGAACTGAGAGCAGCGTCCTAAGTCTGGAATTCTGTTACACCACGACAACGCCTCTGCCCAAACTATCCCATTTTCCATTTCCAGATCTGGCCCCATGCGACTTTTTTCTGTTCCCAAAATGAAAGAAAAAATCTGATGTGTTACACTCACATGACTTTCTCTACTCTTGTACAAACTATTTTTACAAACGCTTATTCTCCATATGCTTCATGCTAATCGAGATGTTAATCTTATTGCTAATTTTCTTGTAGATGCAAGGGGAATTGCTAGACTTTAAGCAATAGTCAAATGTTTTAAGAGCTGGTTGCTGTGTGGAGTATTCCATTCTCCTTGCATTACCAGGACAAAAAATGAATAACGAATTCCCATTTGAGAAAAAGTATAAGTATTGGAAAATTTAAGGGAATAACAAGCAATATCTGGAAAATGGTTCACTCAAGAAAAATGTATATGACATAAATTGTGTATTTTAGCGCGATCTACATTTTTTGTGTAGTAAAATTTTGTCTATCTCTTATGGTTTACCAGTTATGCAAAAGTCGTTCACAATGAAGAATACTTGTGGAGACATTCTCAGAAAATTTGAGATATACATTTCATTTGTCATGAAAGTATCTTAAACATATGATATTTTAATCAAAATCGTTAGAGCCATTTTTGAGAAAATTAAAATTGTCGAAAAATGTTCCATGTAAAGGGTAATCTGAGGTGGGTGGGATTTTCTTGAAAACCTTCCTGTCGCATCTCTGGAAGATACTGAACCTAAATAACAAGTTTGGTGTTTATCCGACTGTTCACAGACAGACACACACACGGACATGTTTCCAAAAATGCTTTTTCTTGATTCAGGGGGCCTCAAAACATATATTTCCGGTGAAATCTCGGTATCGAATTTTTGAGTGGAATACAATACTTCCCCTACTTACTATGCGTAGTAGAGACAGTAAACAATTGAGGTAAACGATTTGAATCACTTCGATACGAATGTTTAAACGACAGTTTCGGGCCATTGCTGCCTACAATGGATGGAGGATTTCACAGACTATTCCCAGAAAATGTAAGACAGACGTTTCATTTCTTTTGAAAATATCTTAAACATATGGTATTTTAATCAAAACGATAGGGACATTTTTTGAGAAAATCAAAATTCTCGAAAGTTTTTCATTGTAAAGGGGAGTTTGGGATAGGGATTTTGTTGAACATGTTTGAGTCGTATCTTTGGAAGGTACTGTTTGTGTTATTGAGTTATACAGACACACATACACACCGACCTTGTTCTAAAATGCTTTCTTCTGGGAGTTTTATAACATGTATTACCAGTGAAACCCCAATTTCTAATTTTTGGGTGAAATACAATACTTCCTCTACTTACTACAGATAAATAGTAGTGTAAGTAAAGATTTAAGTTGTCACATTTAACATTTATTTTCTCCAAAACTAATAAGATAATTATAATTAATTATAATTAAACATTCATCTCTACAATTTATTAATCCTGTTAATGAGTTTAGTTATAAAAGATTATTTTTTAAAACAATAACAAATTAATGAAAATGAATATATAGGAAACCAATTTAAATATTGACCTACATGAAATTTGGTGCACATATTATATACCAAACTCTATTTCATGTATTGATATTTCAAATGAATCGATATGAAATTATGAATTTTAGAAATTTCACAGATGCGTATTCTTAAAGAAGACGGGTGTATGGCAACGAAGCTTAAGAAAAACGTTGTAATGCACTATTGGAAGCATGAGTTGGCAACATGGAAGCAATCCCATCCTGTGCTCACCCGACACCTGTCCATTAAACACGGGAATGAAACAAAAACCTGCTGCCTGGCGGTCTTTTGTTCCTTAACCATTACCATTAGCAGATCTGTCTGACGTTAGGGTGCATCGCCCAGCTCTAATGTCTGACTTTACCTCCTTATCAATTTCAATCATCAAACTAATTGTTTATGTTCGTAAAAACTACACGTGAAATCTGAATCAAGAATATTAATTCGTTTATAATTGCTGTGGCAGTAAAACACCTACATTACAGCCGAATATTTTATGTTTGGCGGTCATGTGGCACAGAGTACCAGCACAGGTACGATTACATACATTAACAAGATATAGAAATGTTGACATGCGATAGTGCAGCGTGTGACGTATTGACAGCTGAGTGGATCTGCCTGCAGGTTCAGTAGCGACCAGCATCAGTCTCACAACCATATGGTAACATTTCTCATTTCAATAACCCAAATTTTGGCATTAAAAACAACACTTCTCTAGCATCCGAGAGTACACTGCCACAAAAACATTTTAGAGAGCTGCTACAAATCCGCTTACTTGCTGCTAGTCTTATATCTTTTTCGAACTTCAGCTTTCTGCTAATTCTGCCACAATCTGCGTTATAATGGGTAATTGGAAGTGAAATTGCCAATTTAGTTGAAAATTTTACCACAGATTTATTCAACATAATTACAGTAAAAAATTAATTTTCATGGTCCTATGTACCTAACTTGCCACTAAAATGATTTTTAAAAAATCTCATGTGTTTCATTCACATGTCTTACTCCACTCACTCTTTTACAAACTATTCTTACAAAAGCTTATTCTTTTATCTACCTCTTCTTTATCCAGATAAAATTTTCATATTTACACATTTCCTTGAAGGTATAAGAAGAATACAGTAGGTTAAAGCGACAGTCAGATCTTTAAAAAAACGGATCACAATGTGATAGCTTTGAAAGTCCATGCTCTTTACATGAGCATAAGAAAAAACGAATAGCGACTTACTATTTGAAAAGAGTATATACAGCTGTATCTTTATTGGTGTCATATATTTGGGGGACGTGTTCCTGGCATCAAAACAGTAAAAAAAACTTCACATGTACATGGGTCTGAAAATCAACCGTTTCGTTGTTATAGGTCAAAGAAGATGTATTCCATGAGTGAACAGACGGATATGCACTACACGTATGGCCGCGCAGACGGCAATGCAGCACGAGCACGTGAACTTTATGCAGAAAGGTATCCTGACAGGTAGTCACCGTGTGCAAGAACATTCGCACGAGTTCACCATGCTTGAGAGAGAATGACGCATTTGAGAGTACTAGGGATGTTGGGAGACCAAGAGCAGTATGAGGCATTGAGCTTGAAGAACGAGTTCTTCGTGCTGTGGATGCAGACCCATCACAAAGCACAAGACGTATGGCTGTAAGGGAAAGAGTTAGTCATATGACTATCTGGAGACTTCCGCATGAAAATCTTCTGTACCTGTATCACCTTCAGCGTGTGCAAGGATTAAATGAGGTGGACTTTGAGCCAAGAAGACGTTTCTGTCAACGCATGTTACAGCAGTGCACTGTGTTCATCAATTTCTTAGTCTGTATCTTATTCATGGATAAGGCTGGTTTTACTCGCAACGGCATCTTCAATTTTCATAACTGGGCATTTGAAAATCCTAATGAAGTACGGCAGAACAACCATCAACACAGGTTCTCTCTCAACGTTTGGGGTGGAATCATTCAAGATCACCTTATTGATCCCTACTTCTTCCCTCCACGTCTTAATGTATCTCCAGTTTCTCAGAAATGAGTTGCATCACTTAACTGATAATGTGCCTCTGGACGTCATCCAACGAATGTGGTTTTTATACGATGGTGCTCCAGCTCATTTAAATATGATAGTTCGTAAGTTCTTGAATGGTCGATTTCCGCAAAGATGGATTGGTCGAGGGGGGCCCATTGCATGGCCTGCTCGATCGCCTGTTTTGAATCCAATGGATTTCTTCGTCTGATTCATACTGGCAGATTCTGGAGAGGACGGGGAGTAATGTTGGCTAGAGAAACACTCCCACTCCCAGCGCGCAGTCGAACCCGGGACTCCTCGCACAGCAGACAGGTACTCTACCGATTGAGCTAGGAGGCCAGCTAAACGTATTGTATTAAAGTGATCAGTGAACTTAGAAGGCATAGACTGGACTAGTGAACGGAAGGGTCGTCTAGCACTGCGACCCTCAAGGGGTCTATTGTGTGTACACCCCTGGAAGGAACGGATGAGGTGAGGGAACCGCGGGAGACATACGGGTTGCAGAGCGCCGGCGCAAGTGGACAGCGAAGCGCTCGTAGACGACCTCCAGTGGGACTGGGGAAACATTTCCAAAGCGCAAGCCTCTGCGAAACCTGCCCGACACCGACCGAACCATAGCCCCGGAGTCAACCCGAAACATGAAAGGGAACGGGGGAGAGAGAAGAGCATTCACCTTTGTCAACCAGGGTAAACCACGAAAAACCCATGGTCACCGGGAAGCGAACCTGGGACGTTCTGAATGTGAGCCTCACACGTTACCGCGGTTTAGAAGCCATTTAACTGCATCCTGTAAAATTTCAGTCTATTAAATAGTTTCTGAGTGAGACAATGGGCCATGAATTTGGCATTGATGGGATAGGACTTCTAATGTCTCCTTAAGTCTCTAATTTTGGAATTCATATATTCTCGTCTCACAATCAATATAATTATACAGTGGTTCAACACTGTGAGATACAAGGGGCATACTGCCTGCACTAATAGAAAACCTAATACTCGACACTCCATTATCTAAGTGAAAACAGCTGCGAGAGTCTGGGGAAAAAAGAGAAACAAAATCTGGACGAGGTTATCGCATTCTGTCAGCATTGAAAACTTACTCTATTCATCTTGTTAGATGCACGTCATTTTGGGGCGACCAATTAGAACACAGCAGCTGCTGGCGCGCTACGTCAGGGAATATACTCGTTCTTTATCAGAATACCTGCGCAGTAAATATCTTAGAAATACAACAGAACCCGAAATTACTAGGAAATGCTAGTTCTGAAAATCTCTCTAGAACATTATAACGCAATTCAGTTACATCTTTAACTTACTCCTTAAGAGGAGTCACAAGCTATTCACAAACATATGCTATTTTAAAACAAATAGTTTGTCATTTTTACTTTCTCTACTACGTATAGTAAGTAGGGGAAGTATTGTATTCCACCCAAAAATTCGATACCGAGATTTCACCGGAAATACATGTTTTGAGGCCCCCTGAATCCAAAAACAGCATTTTTAGAAACATGTCCGTCTGTGTGTCTGTGAACAGCATAACTCAGAAACGAACAGTCGGATAAACACCAAACTTGGTATTTAGGTTCAGTATCTTCCAGAGATGCGGCACGAAGGTTTTCAAGAAAATCCCCCCATCCCAGATTAACCTTCACTTGGATTTTTTTTTAATGTTATCAAAAACGGCTCTAACGATTTTGATTAAAATATCACATGTTTAAGATATTTTTATGACAAATAAAATGTATATCTTGAATTTTCTGGGAATGTCTCCAAAAGTATTCTTCATTGTGAACGACTTTTGCATAACTGGTAAACCATAAGAGTTAGACAAAATTTTACTACACAAAAACTGTAGATCGCGTTAAAATACACAATTTTGAGGCAGTATTTTATATCACAACACTGTGAATGCCAGAGTGATTGTAGTGTAAATTAGCATTATTGTATGACAATGATTTGAGATGTTTGTTAATTACAAGCATTGTTAGGAAATAAGTTTACACGGCCTCACTGAAACTGACAATAGGAGCGGGTAACAATGTAGCGAGGGGATGAGTTGTTTATCAATTAGATGAGACAAACAAATGACGTCAGAGTAGCGCGCTTTTCTTTAGAAATGGAGGGAATATCTTCCCTAGAGCATATGTGTTCGTAATTTTGATTGGATATAAATATAGACGCTAATGTTGGCGCGTTTTATTAACCAATAGCAGCTCGATTATAATCTTTAGGCATATCGGGGTGTGGGAGTATAAATTCCGAGCCAGAGACGGGTAACGCGCAGATTTACAGAATCATTCACAAGGCAAACGTCGCGCAGTTCAACAGAACCATTCTCGGATTACACGTCGCGCAGTTCTACAGAATCTCTCGCGTCGTAAAGTTAGTTAAAAGATGTGAAATACGCGAATTAATAATGTGCGGCAAATAAGTGATAATAGTTAAATTCGAAAATACAACAGTTTCAGTCGGGCGTGTATCAAGAGTAATTATGTGAACTGAATAAAGTGTGACGGCAATAAAAGTGTAAAAATAAATTCTTTTATCAGTGTTATCTTTTAGTAACAACGCCTTTCCGTTTACACACCCTGTTTAAGAGATTTGCTCGACTGGGTAATAATAGCTAGCCGGAGGATAAAGAACCCAAAATTAAAAATAGTAAAACAATAACAGGAGCTAAGCAAATAAGATTAACACGAAAGATACCGCGACAATTTATGTCATATACATTTTTGTTGTTGGGTGAACCATTTTCGAGATATTGCTTGTTATTCCCTTAAACTTTCCAATACTTATACTTTTTCTCAAATGGGAAGTTGTTATTCATTTTTTTTTGTCCTGGACATACAAAAAGAATGGAATACTCCACATAGCAACCAGCTCTTAAAACATTTGACTATCGCTTAAAGCCTAGCAATTCCCTTTGCAACTTCAAGAAAATTAGCAATAAGATTAACATCTCGATTAACATGAAGTAGATGGAGAATAAGCGTTTGTAAAAGTAGTTTATACAAGAGTAGAGAAAGTCATGTGAGTGTAACACATCAGATTTTTTAGAAAATAAAGAAGCATTTTTATTGTAAGGGTAGTTTGGGGTGGAGGGATTTTCTTGAAAATCTTCGTTTCGCTTCGGAACATGCTCAGATTAAATATCGGTTTGGTATTCATCCGATCTTTCTTATTTTCTTTCTCTTATACTTACCTGCAGTAAACAGAAGAAGCACCACATTCCAAACAAAAATTTTATATCGAGATTTCATCGGAAATACACGGTTTGAGGCTGCTAGAGGCCGGGTTCAAATCCCGTGGGCCGACCAATCTGTCTGAGGCTTACTCGTGGTTTCTCTCAGTCGCCAAGGTAAATACCAGATTGGATATTTAATACCACGACCCAAAGTTCCATCTTAAGTCTAAAACAATAGTAAAATGAAAAATAAGTGGTAATAGCGAATGCTATGCATCTATCTACAGACAATGTAAGCAGTTAGACTGGACGGCACCCTAACGCCATCTGCACGGCATGAAGCAGGTGATTACAGTGATGAGACCTAGAAGGCTAACTGTCCGCCTTTCTGTATGGCGGCAGTTAGACTGGACGGCACCCTAACGCCATCTGCACGGCATGAAGCGGGTGTTTACAGGGATGAGACCTAGAAGGCTAACTGTCCGCCTTTCTGTGTGAGGGCGGCGATTGAACTGGACGGCACCCTAACGCCATCTGCACAGCATGAAGCAGGTGGTTACAGGGATGAGAACTAGTGGGCTAAATGTCCGCCATTCTATATGAAAGCAGCAGTTGGACTGGACGGCACCCTAACGCCATCTGCACGGCATGAAGCAGGTGGTTACAGGGATGAGAACTAGTGGGCTAAATGTCCGCCATTCTATATGAAAGCAGCAGTTGGACTGGACGGTAGCCTAATGCCGTCTACACGGCATGAAGCAGGTGGTTACAGGGATGAGAACTAGTGGGCTAAATGTCCGCCATTCTATATGAAAGCAGCAGTTGGACTGGACGGCACCCTAACGCCATCTGCACGGCATGAAGCAGGTGGTTACAGGGATGAGAACTAGAGGGCTAAATGTCCGCCATTCTATATGAAAGCAGCAGTTGGACTGGACGGTAGCCTAATGCCGTCTACACGGCATGAAGCAGGTGGTTACAGGGATGAGAACTAGTGGGCTAAATGTCCGCCATTCTATATGAAAGCAGCAGTTGGACTGGACGGCACCCTAACGCCATCTGCACGGCACGAAGTAGGTGGTTACAGGGATGAGAACTAGTGGGCTAAATGTCCGCCATTCTATATGAAAGCAGCAGTTGGACTGGACGGCACCCTAACGCCATCTGCACGGCATGAAGCAGGTGGTTACAGGGATGAGAACTAGTGGGCTAAATGTCCGCCATTCTATATGAAAGCAGCAGTTGGACTGGACGGCACCCTAACGCCATCTGCACGGCACGAAGTAGGTGGTTACAGGGATGAGAACTAGTGGGCTAAATGTCCGCCATTCTATATGAAAGCAGCAGTTGGACTGGACGGCACCCTAACGCCATCTGCACGGCATGAAGCAGGTGGTTACAGGGATGAGAACTATTGGGCTAAATGTCCGCCATTCTATATGAAAGCAGCAGTTGGACTGGACGGTAGCCTAATGCCGTCTACACGGCATGAAGCAGGTGGTTACAGGGATGAGACCTAGAAGGCTAACTGTCCGCCTTTCTGTATGGCGGCAGTTAGACTGGACGGCACCCTAACGCCATCTGCACGGCATGAAGCGGGTGGTTACAGGGATGAGAACTAGTGGGCTAAATGTCCGCCATTCTATATGAAAGCAGCAGTTGGACTGGACGGCACCCTAACGCCATCTGCACGGCACGAAGTAGGTGGTTACAGGGATGAGAACTAGTGGGCTAAATGTCCGCCATTCTATATGAAAGCAGCAGTTGGACTGGACGGCACCCTAACGCCATCTGCACGGCATGAAGCAGGTGGTTACAGGGATGAGAACTAGTGGGCTAAATGTCCGCCATTCTATATGAAAGCAGCAGTTGGACTGGACGGCACCCTAACGCCATCTGCACGGCATGAAGCAGGTGGTTACAGGGATGAGAACTAGTGGGCTAAATGTCTGCCATTCTATATGAAAGCAGCAGTTGGACTGGACGGCACCCTAACGCCATCTGCACGGCACGAAGTAGGTGGTTACAGGGATGAGAACTAGTGGGCTAAATGTCCGCCATTCTATATGAAAGCAGCAGTTGGACTGGACGGCACCCTAACGCCATCTGCACGGCACGAAGTAGGTGGTTACAGGGATGAGAACTAGTGGGCTAAATGTCCGCCATTCTATATGAAAGCAGCAGTTGGACTGGACGGCACCCTAACGCCATCTGCACGGCATGAAGCAGGTGGTTACAGGGATGAGAACTAGTGGGCTAAATGTCCGCCATTCTATATGAAAGCAGCAGTTGGACTGGACGGCACCCTAACGCCATCTGCACGGCACGAAGTAGGTGGTTACAGGGATGAGAACTAGTGGGCTAAATGTCCGCCATTCTATATGAAAGCAGCAGTTGGACTGGACGGCACCCTAACGCCATCTGCACGGCATGAAGCAGGTGGTTACAGGGATGAGAACTAGTGGGCTAAATGTCCGCCATTCTATATGAAAGCAGCAGTTGGACTGGACGGTAGCCTAACGCCATCTGCACGGCATGAAGCAGGTGGTTACAGGGATGAGAACTAGTGGGCTAAATGTCCGCCATTCTATATGAAAGCAGCAGTTGGACTGGACGGTAGCCTAACGCCATCTGCACGGCATGAAGCAGGTGGTTACAGGGATGAGAACTAGTGGGCTAAATGTCCGCCATTCTATATGAAAGCAGCAGTTGGACTGGACGGCACCCTAACGCCATCTGCACGGCATGAAGCAGGTGGTTACAGGGATGAGAACTAGTGGGCTAAATGTCCGCCATTCTATATGAAAGCAACAGTTGGACTGGACGGTAGCCTAATGCCGTCTACACGGCACGAAGTAGAAGATCCGGTAGCTATGCGCTAGGGTCTCTGTGACACGTGAGGGAGCGGGTGGTTATAGGAATGAGACCTAGAAGGCTAAATATCTATCACATATCGTTCTAAGAGTTATACACCAAGAGATCCGTCGCTATATGACCAACGAGTTAAAGCGACGTGAAATAAAAATAAAGTAGAAAAAATAATAAAAAGAAAGAAAAAAACCCAGCATTTTCGGAAAAATATCTCTTGAACAGTATAAGTAAAAACGGGAAAGTCGGTTAAACACTTAACTTGGTATTTAAGTTCACCATCTTTCAAGGATGCGACACGAAGATCCTCAAGAAAATCCATATCAAAGTACACTTCGTATGGAAAAAGTTTCGATAGTTTTGATTTTCTAAAAAAATGGCTCTATTGATTTTAATTAAAATGCTGTATGTTTAAGATATTGACTTACATGACAAATAAAAGTACATGTTGAATTTTCTGGGAAGTCCTCTTTATTCTGAATTACACTTGTAGGATCCGTAAAGCATAAGAGATAGATAAGATCTTGCTGCACAAAAAATGTAATCTCGTTAAACCACACAATTTATGTCAAACAATATTTTTGTGGCATTAACCATTTCAAAGGTATTCTTTGTTGTTGGTTTGAATTTTAAAATACTTAAAACTTTTCTCAAGTGCTAAAGTGGCTGTTCATTTTAGTTTCTCTACCACAGATTTCAAGAGAAATACATGTTTTGATGCACTCTGCATTCCCAAAAAATTATTTTTAGAGAATTTATGTGTGTATGTGTGAACAGTATAGCCCAAAAACGAAATGTCCAATAAATACCAAACTGATTTAGGTTCGATAACTTCCAAAGTTGCGACAAGAAGATTTGCAAGAAAATACCTTTACCACAGACTGTCATTCACATGAAAGATTTTTCGAAAATTTAGATCTTCTCAAAGACGGCTCTAATGAGTTTTATATAAATACCTGTGTTTAACATATCTGCATGACAAATAAAATGTATATCCTGAATTTTCTTTAAATAGCTTCTGAAGTGCTCTTCTTTCGAAAAATGTTCCATGTAAAGGGTAATCTGGGGTGGGGGGATTTTCTTGAAAACCTTCGTGTCGCATCTCTGGAAGATACTGAACCTAAATACCAAGTTTGGTGTTTATTCGACTGTTTGTTTCTGAGTTATGCTGTTCACAGACAGACACACGGACATGTTTCCAAAAATGCTTTTTTTGGATTCAGGGGGTCTCAAAACATGTATTTCCGGTGAAATCTCGGTATCGAAATTTTGGGTGGAATATAATACTTCCCCTACTTACTATACGTAGTAGAGAAAGTAAAAAACTGAAACTCACATCAAGTTCTGCAAAATAGCCATCAACTGCAGCTCTTCACTGTTGGCAAATCTTTTAGCACCAAACTGCTTATTCAACTTTAGAAATAGAAAATAATCAGGGGGGCTGAATCTGGCGAATAGGGTGCATGAGGAAGCAATTCGAACTTTAATTCTTTGATTTTGGCCATGGCGATGATGGATGTGTGAACTGGTGAATGGTCGTGATGAAACAAAAGTTTTTTTTCCACTAAATGCGGCCGTTTTTGCTTTATTTTATCATTCAAACTTGCAATAAGTTTGCATAATACTCGCCATTGATTGCCTATCCTTTTTTAAGATAATCAATGAAAATTATTCCACACATATACCAAAAACTGAGGCCATGACATAGCCTGCAAATAGAACTATCTCACCTTCTTTGGAGCCGATTCTCGCCTTTCAATCCACTGATTTGACTGTTCCTTCGTCTCAGGTGTGAAGTGATGGACCTGTTTCATTCATGTCTATGAATGGATGCAAAAACCTGGCTTTATTGCAGCAAAACATCGCCAAACAGTCGATTGAAACATCCTCACGGCCCTGCTTTTGTTCCATTTGAGTAAACGCGGCACCCATTCTTGCGTAGAACTTTTCTTATGTCTAAATTTTCAGTTGGTGTGCGATGTGCAGTACTTTTTGAAGTGTCTACGATGTCTGCTAGCTCGCACACTTTCAGTCACGGTCGCCCAATACCATTTTGTGGATTTTCTTCACAATTTCTGGCGTGGTCACCTCGTTTGGTCGACCACTGCGATGTTTATCTCGGCAGCTCGTACGGCCTCGCTTAAACTCTGCCACCCAATATTTTACTGTTGTAAACGAAGGAACAGACTCCCCCAGAGTAGAATCTAGCTCAGCTTTAATATTAGTTGAACTAAGACCCTTCAAATGAAAGTATTGTATCACATAACGATGACCAGTTTTATCCATGTTTACAAATTCGCTGAGAGAGTTCACTATTAATGGCTGCCAAACAATTACTAAACAACGTAGCATTGTCAAACTTCAAACTTAAGTTTTATAAGGGTGGTACCTTGTACCATAGTCATTTGTTTGAAACAACAACCGCATATATGTCAGGTCGGGTACTTTTGGGACTGCCATCGTGTATATATTAAAACGGGTGGGATGAGTAGGGTAACACGTTTGCCTCATACTTGTTTTAGTTGAATCCAGCGAGATGGCTTCTCGCTAACGTGTCAGGCTCGCACTCGGGAAATCCTGGATTGAGTTCCCGTCGACCACCCACTCTGGTCTTGGGTTTTTCGTGACGAATGCTGAGGTGCTTTCTCATGTGCCCGGTTTCCTTCTCATCTTTCAGGCGTGTTTCTAGGTTTGTTGACGTATCGCACAGATAGCGCGGATGTTTGCTTGCTCCAAGGGAAGAAAGTATTCTTCGTGGAGAGTAGAGGGCTGCTTAGTCGACAGGTCGTTCATCGCACTCTGTACACAGCTCCAAGAGTGAAACGCGTCTTCGAGCCTGGAACTGTTAGGGACTTCCGCGTGTCTGTGCGGCTTGTAGCCTCCTGTGGTTGCTTCGCTTCATCCCTTCCTCCTGGGGGTGGTAAAAGGTAGGGGTGCAGACGAACGGAGGGGCCTGGTTCTACCAGATACCTGGAAGGGTGTAATGACGGGAGAGACTAGAAGGGCGACCAGATCTGGATGACGACGGGTGCAAGCATGGACGGGGTCCCTAATGTTTCCAGATAGACGCCGTCCGGACCCACCCACAAGACACAGAATCCCTGGCGATTACCCTACCCCGGGCCGAGGCCCACTGGGAGGCGAGACCTAACTAAGTTGCCCGCTACGACGCCAAGGAAGAAACCTCAACAGAGCGGACAGGCAGCTTCCAGCCGCAACCCGCCGAACACCGTTGTGTGCTCCTACAACCCTGAAATACATGACAAGGAAGATGAAATGTGGGGCAGGATAGTCGTGGTAGCATTCGCCTGCCGATCCTAGAAACAATGGAAAACCCATTGGTTAGAGTGGGCGGCCGTCGGGGATCGAACCCGAGTCACACACGTTAACGCGGCGCCACCTCGCTCGGCTCTGGGGGCAGCAGGTATAATACTGCAATTCGCGAGGTGTCCCCCTCCGGTAGCTAGAGCAAGAATTGGAGTAACTACGAGGCGTATTGCAAAACTAAGGTCTGGTGAACAATATTTAACGGATGGTAGGCCTGAATGACGCTTCACGCCTGCAGCGCTGTCTACCGACTCCTGAGGAACCTACCGCAGTGTTGGCGTGACGCAGCAGGTGTTTGCCAGTCGGTGGAGCAGATCGCAATGGCCGCGACAATCGTAGATCCCGCCAGTTGTGAAGTGCGCGGTGTGATTAGATCTTTGCTGGCAAAATCATCGTCAGCTGCGGACATCCATCGTGAGTTATGGCTCGTGTATGGACCAGACATAATGAGTGACAAACAGGTTCGACACTGATGTCGAAGATTTCGAGATGGCCGCACAAATGTGCACGATGAACAGCGGAGTGGTAGGCCCAGTATCGTCGAACAAGTGAACCAACAACTTCGAAGTGATCGGTGATGGGCGATTGGTGGTCTAGCTGATGAATTCCCAAATGTTGCTCGAACCTCACTTTAAAGGAATGTCACTGAACAGCTTGGATATCGGAAACTTTATGCGAGGTGGTACCAAAACTGCTCACCGGTCAGCACAAAGAGCAACGAATTCGTAGTGCACGACAGTTTTTGGAGCGCTATAGACAAGATAGACATGATTTGTTTTCCCACATTGTTACGCGCGACGAGACAAGGATAGCGTACACCAACGCAGAATCGAAACAGTCAATGCAGTGGCGCCGTTCCGGTTCACCCTAACCAAAAAGGTGTAAGCAATCGCCGTACACGAATCACAAAATGATGGCTACCGTATTTTGGGACGAAATGGGCGTCCTTTTGATTGATTTCATGCACAGAGTGTCAACAATTACAGCTGACGTGTACTGTGCAACGCTTACCAAACTGAGACGTGCGATCCAAAATCGACGCCGCGGGAAACTGTCGTCTGGCATCATCCTCCTGTACGACAACGCACGCCCGCACACCGCTGAGAAGATTCAAGTTTCATTGTACAGTCCCGACCTGACACCAAGCGACTATTTCTTCTTGCATTTGAAACGGTGGCTGGGTGGACGATTTCCAACCGACGATGAACTCAAGACGAATGTTACCAACTGGTTCAAGTACCAGAGGTTAAACAAGCTGATGCAGCGTTACAGCAAGTGTATAGATGTGAACGGCGATTATGTGGAAAAGTAAAGTATATATGTAAGCACATATTACTGTCAATAAATACCTTGTCTCATGAGCGATGTTGTTATTATGATCAAACGGACCTTAGTTGAATACGCCTCCTATTTCCAAAGTCTCACTCTGATAGAATCAGGTGACTGAAAAATTCAATGCCGGGATTTGAACCATGCATCTCCCGGTCTCCGTCCGATTGCTCTAACCACTGAGCTACCATGTCAACTTGTCGGCACGACACTAAATTCTCCAGCTGATTCCAACATTTTAATAAAGACGCACCGGAAAATTTACTTACAACTGCTCTCAAATTCTGCTTTTGTATTTTTACTTTCTCTACCACGTACTTACATAGTAGGTAGAGAAGGTATTGCATTCTACCCAACATCTATAAGAAGATTTCGCCGGAAATACATGTTTTGAGGATCCCTGAATCAAAAAAAAATTTTTTAGAAAAAGGTCTGTGTATGTGTCTATGAATAGCATAAATCAAAAACGAAAAGTCGGATAAGTACCAAACTTGGTATTTAAGTTCAGTATCTTCCAAAGCAAATCCCCCACCCCAACTAACCTTTACATGGAACATGTTTCGAAAATTTTGATTTTCTAAAAAATGGCTCTGACGATTTTGATTCAAATACCATATATTAAAAACATTACATGACAAATAAAGAGTATCTCTTGAATTTTCTGGAATAGCCTGTGAACTCCTTTTTATTCGGGATGAATTTTGTATAACTGATAAACGTTAAGCGACAGACGAAAACGTACAAAGATGCAAATCTCTTTAAAACACACAACTTATTTCAAACTAATTTTTTTTGTGGCATAAGCCATTTCTGAGATATCCGTTACTAATGGTTCGAATTGTTCATTTCTTGGTCATTCTGTTAAAGTCCTGTCAACATTCAATTCTTTCCCGCGATGTCATGGCCAGCATATAGCGTCCAGTTGCTAAACATTTGACTATCGCTGTTCTCTTTGTATCTATAATGAAATGTGTAATGTAGCTATTTCTGTAAAGATTTATTTAGGTTAAAATGTAGTAGACAGAAAAACAAGCTTTAGTAAGAATAGCTTGTATACCTACTAATAAAGATTGGGGGTAGAGAAAGTCATGTGAATGTGTGTCATGTCAGAGTTTTTATTAAATAGTGTATATTTTTACTTAAGATACATACTTTAGAAACTGATTAACATATGTGCAGCAAATTTTGCCAAAACGTTTCTAGAAATTTTGAAAAAAAATGTGAGAAATATCAGAAAACGCCTCAAATGCATGACCATGCCCTCCGTTGAGGGTTATTTAAATCGCCATATAACTCCCTCATTTTCACTCCAATAACAAAACCATCTCCACCAAAACGTTCCTAAAGAATCAGTCGCGGTCTGGCCCTTGGCCGGTGCACATCGCGAGTTGGAGAGCGCTTGGTTGTTGCCGCGCCTCTTGTTTTCGTGTTGGTGGTGTATTGAGTGTCAGCAGTGGAATGGAGCAACAGAAGGCAGTACGTAAAAATACTATAAAAGTTGCGTTTAATAAGAGTATGCAACGGCCCACGGCTTTGGAAATTCACGAATGGATGCACCACACTTTGGAACTCACTCCAGCGCAGGTACATACAATTCAGTTGGTGGGAAGAGAAATCGCTGTTTATATCAAGTTTCAACAGTGCAGTGTTTATGAAGAAGTACTACGTAAATACGAGGGAGCATTCCAATTTGCTTTAATGTCCGGTGAAGTGACGGATGGGCAACTTACGGCGGCAGATAAAGAATATACTTTGGTTCGCGTCTACAATGTGCCACCTGAAATCAGTAACGACAGGGTAGTTTACGAGCTTCAGCATTACGGCAAGACACTGCACATCACTACTGACGGTTGGTCTGGCCGTTATAGATTTGCAGTTTCCACTGGTATACGTTTAGTGCATATTCAACTTACTAAACCGATACCTTCCACGTTAAAGATTGCCGGGTTTGAGGCCTACATTACCTACAGTGGACAAGAACAGGTTTGTTTCATTTGCAAGGATAACACACATCTGAAAGCAGATTGTCCTCAACGCTGGTTACGGGCATCTGTTCCTCCTCAATCCCGGCTACGGCATCAGCTGATGAGTGAGTTGTTTAAACCAATCTCCGAGAACGACGTTGTTTCACCTGATGCGGTGCCTCCAGCGGACGTGGAAATGGTTGCTGCAGTTCCTTCGGCGGTTACGGCTGCCGCAGTGCCCATCTCAGCGACTTCAGTGACTCCTACTAATGACCAGAGGGCTGCACCTTCCATCACATCTGACAATGCTGTTACGGACTCTTTGCAACGCAGTCATTCGGAAGGCGAACCTGATTCTAAGAAGCTGAAAGGTGAGGCAGTAGCCTCTCAAGCACCGAGAGTTGCGACTGTAAACCGGCAAGTGCTACCTGAGAAAGCGACGCAGTCACGGGATCCACGGCTTCGCAAAACAGAACCTCCACCTCAGGATGGTGATACGATACCTCAACCCTGGTCAGAGGACGTGGACCGCGCCTTACCGTTGGTAGCAAACGATTTGGATACTTCCGAGTTGCCTGGCCTGCCTGCCATGACTCCGGATGGTGATTATGAGAAAGCTGATACACTGAAAGACAAATCTTCGCAGAAACACAGAGTGCATCCGTATGTCTTACCTGCATTGCCGCGTGACAAACCAGGCGAGAAAGGTGGTGGATCAGTTTAAATCTCCCGTTCTTGGTGTCCAGTCCCCTAGTAGTGCTGTATTTCCTTGTCTGTGCTGTTCCTTCTGGAGACCCTTTCATTCGTGGTTTTTCATATATGACACTTCTTCACGTCTTTGTTTCTATAAACGTTAATGGTCTTCGTAATCCGGTAAATCAGCATTTACTTGCTGCATTTCTACACTTATATGATGTGGATGTTGGATTTTTACAGGAAGTCAATGTGCCCAATCTTGATTTTCTGTGTCATTATGAGAACATCGTCAATCTTGGACCGGACGGTCGAGGAACGGCGCTGCTTTACCGCAAAGGAATGCGTCTCACCAATGTCGACTTACATCCCTCTGGACGCCTCATCTCCGCCCTGTACACTGACATAGTCTTGATCAATTTGTATGCACCTTCTGGCTCTCAACGTCGGTCTGAACGGGAACTATTCTTCAAAACCGCTCTTCTCAATGCCCTTTCTAAGGGTTCAACATATCTCATTGGTGGTGATTTTAACTGTACTGTTGCTGCCAAAGATCAGCGTGGGTTGCCCAACCTTAGTCCTATGCTCAAGCAAATCGTGACGCATTTTGACCTTCTGGATGCCTGGGAGTCCAAATATGGTTCTCGTGTGGACTTCACCTTTGTCCGTGGATTGTCGGCTTCTAGAATTGACAGATTTTATTTCTCTCGCACCTTGGTTCTTACGGTCCATGATCTTCGAGTGCATGCCCTTGCGTTCAGTGATCACCATGCAGTCGTTTGTCGGATTACGCAGATTGCACCTGTTCCCACGCCTGGGAGAGGTTACTGGAGGATTCCTGTATCCATTTTCGCGGAGGAAGATTGCCATCGAGACTTCCGCTTACTGTGGGGAAAGTTGCGTCCCTCGTTCCTCAATTCCCGCAACAAACTTTCCTGGTGGCTTTGTAAGGCTAAACCAGCAATTATTTCCCTTTTTAAACGGGCAGTTCTCCAACGAGCCAGGGAACGGCGAGAGCTGCTGGATTTCTATTATGCTGCATTACAGGATCTCGCTGAACTGCAAAGAGCCGGTCGTGATGTGTCCCAAAGTCTGCATGCTATTAAGGAACAAATTTCGTTAAAGCAATTGGAAATGCTCCGCCTTCGAGACGTCTCCCATCGTCGACATATGGCTGCAGAAGAAACCTCCCTTTTTCATCTTGCCGGAGAGCGCCAGCAGGGCAGGCAGCGTTTTATACCTGAACTTTGTCACGATGGGCGTATAATTTCTGGATCCTGTGCTATCATCCGCTGCTTTCATGACTATTTCAGTGCTATGTTTTCCAAAGTTTCCGATACTGGTGCCGCCTCGTTCCCGCTGCATTGTCATCTGCCTTCGCAGACCGGCTCCTCTCTTTTGCAACCTATTACCTCTGCAGAACTAGCGGCTGGGTTGCAGAGTGTGAAGCAGAACACTGCTCCTGGTCCGGATGGTATTCCGTATGCCTTCTATTCCACGTTTTGGGACGTCATTGCTACCGAACTCACAGCAGTTTTTGCAGAAATTCAGCGCTCCTCTAAGGTTACCGAGAAGTTTGTTGAAGGTGTAATACTACTGCTTCCGAAGCATCGATGTGCGAGAACCGTTACAGAGTTTAGACCGATTACCTTGCTCAATTGCGACTACAAGTTACTGGCGAAGGTGCTTTCTTCAAGGCTGAATCTGGTTTATGGAGCAATTCTCTGCAACGTCCAGACTGTGGTTCCGAGTGGCAGGAACATCATCCAAAATATTGGCTTATTGAGGGATGTGATTTGTCATGTTGAAACCGAGAAGCTTCCAGTGGCATTGGTTAACCTTGACTTTGAGAAGGCCTTTGATAACGTTAGTCATTCTTACCTATGGTCGCTTATGCGGCACTTGGGGATCCCAGGGCGGTTCCTTTCATTATTACAAAACCTTTATGCTGCTGCGACATCCAGGATACTCTGCAACGGATACCTTTCTCCGATTCTCCGCATAGAGCGGTCAGTCAGACAGGGTTGCCCACTGTCTATGGGTTTATTTGCGTTGAGCCTCGATCCCCTTTTGAGACAACTACAGTCATCCCTCGGCGGCATAGAACTACACGGTCAGCGATTCCGACTTACCGCCTATGCGGATGATGTGACTGTCTTCCTGGCAAACAACGCGGACATGGTCACCTTACATCGGTGCCTACGCGACTATTGTTCCGTTTCTGGTGCCCAACTAAATTTTACCAAGTCGGAGGTGTTACAGTTTGGTCATTGGCCAGAACCCCTGAACCTTCATGGTATGCGGACAGTAAGCCGCACGAAGATCTTGGGCGTTGTGTTTACGCAGTGTTTTCGCGAGACTGTGGCAGTTAATTGGGCTGACAAGCTGACGAAGTTACGGGTGCTCTTAGTAGAGCAGCGGACTCGGTCACTAAACCTTTTCCAACGAGTGTGGTATGTGCATACTTACGCCCTCAGTAGGATTTGGTACATTGCTCAAGTGTTGCCTATTACCAAGCAATTTTCTCAGCGGATCGAATGCCTGATTGGTTATTTTCTCTGGTCCGGAGCTGCTTATCGGGTTTCCAGGGAACAACTACGTCTACCAGGTGGTTGTGGGTTGATCGCAGTGGATGTGAAATGTCTGGTACTTCTTGGGAAAACTATACTGCGTGTTCTGGACGGTGAGGGCCTTCCGCTACAGCGATCGCTTTGGGCAGCTCAACTTCGTCTTCCAGATAGGCGGCTACCCGAATTTCGGCGGTGGTGGAAGACATTTGCGGACCTACCCACCATTACTACGCAGAGGTTGGCCTTTACTCGGTCAGCCTTCTTTTACAAACATCTGATGTCTACCACCAGTGTTCTACCGCGGGTACAACAAAACTATTCGCTTAGACGATGGAGTACAATTTGGGAAAAATTTCAGATTCCGAAGATCCCCACTGACTGGAAAGCTGCGGTTTACTCGGCTGTCAATGAGGTTGTTCCGACAGCTGACAAATTGTGGCGGCATGGCAGAGCAACATCAAATCTCTGCCTCAGGTGTTCTGCGGTGGAGACATTGAGTCACAAGTTGGTGGATTGTGCCGTCGTACGACCAATATGGGACTGGATATATGGTCGCATAGGAGTGATTTGTAGTGGCGTGCTGATGTTTCCACGGGAGGTCTATCTGAATCTCGAATTCAAACACGGTGACAAGAAACTGACAGATGCCCTTACTTGGCTCATCTTTGCCACCTACTTTTGGGTACTAAAAGTTGGGGACGCAGTGAATCTGCAGGCCTTCCAGAGATTTATCCGGAAGGAACGCTGGGAGTTGGACAAAAGGACCACTTTGGCCTTGGATCTCCCGCATTTGAGGAAGCTCTAAGTGTCCACTGCAGGAGATAGAATAGGGATAAGAAGAAGAAGAAACAAAAGTGATCTACCCTTCTTGCGTAGTAGTTTCCATATTCTCCTAAAAACCTATCCCAAAATAAAGTAAATAAATAAATACTTTGCACCAAAATTAAAAAAACAAAACATTGAAAAAAAAACTAAATAAAATAAAATACAAAACAATCTAAAACAAAAAATTAGCCTTAGCAGACAACTGCCATTCAAAAAAAATGGGAATATGGTAGGCTATTATAATTAAAAAAAACCTAGTACGAATTTAAAAAAAAATGTATTGATTAAATCTGTAAAAAAAAAAAAAAAAAAGAATTGGACCTGATTATAAGTTAAAATGCCTAAATTGTAATTTTTACTTTCTCTACTATGTATAGTAAGTAGGGGAAGTATTGTATTCCACCAAAAAATTCGATACCGAGATTTCACCGGAAATACATGTTTTGAGACCCCCTGAATCCAAAAAAAAGCATTTTTGGAAACATGTCCGTGTGTGTGTCTGTGAACAGCATAACTCAGAAACGAACAGTCGGATAAACACCAAACTTGGTATTTAGGTTCAGTATCTTCCAGTGATGCGACACGAAGGTTTTCAAGAAAATCCCCCCACCCCAGATTACTCCCTATATGGAACATTTTAATTTTCTCAAAAATGGCTCTAACGATTTTGATTAAAATATATGTTTAAGATATTTTCATGACAAATGAAATGTATATCTCGAATTTTCTGGGAATGTCTCCAAAAGTATTGTTCATTGTGAACGACTTTTGCATAACTGGTAAACCATAAGAGTTAGACAAAATTTTACTACACAAAAAATGTAGATCGCGTTAAAATACACAATTTATGTCATATACATTTTTGTTGTTGAGTGAACCATTTTCGAGATATTGCTTGTTATTCCCTTAAATTTTCCAATACTTGTACTTTCTCAAATTCGTTATTCAATTTTTTTTGTAGTGGTAATGCAAAGAGAATGGAATACTCCACATAGCAACCAGCTCTTAAAATATTTGACTATCGCTTAAAACCTACCAAATCCCCTTGCACCTACAAGAAAATTGGCAATAAGATTAACATCTCGATTAACATGAAGCATATGGAGAATAAGCGCTTGTAAGAATAGTTTGTACAAGAGTAGAGAAAGTCATGTGAGTGTAACACATCAGATTTTTTTCACCGATCGGTTCCCATAAACGTGCATTCCTGATGGCATCTGGTCTTATTGCGACTATCATGAGCCCATGTACTTACATACTTGTAATATAGGAATGTGTCTAAAAAGTTGCAATATAATTGTGCTTGGAGCTTGTTAACTGTACCTGCATTCCTGCTACCTGTTGAATATGGAGATACGACTACTGCAGTAACGTTATGTTATTAAGTCTTGTGGACACACGCACAAGTCCTATCTGTTTTATTGGTGCTGGAGTTGGCACTACTGGTTCTGCCAGGAAGCCTGCTTTACATGGAGCCAAATGGACGGAGTCACCTTGTCATTTGCAATCTCACCATATTTTATCTACGTTTCTCTCTATTTGAGTAGAAGGCAATTATTTGAAGCAATTTATTTCACTTCTTATTCAATCTTTTGCTTTCCTAACAACATGTTGTGTTTTATTTCCC
Organism: Deroplatys truncata; assembly: GCA_030765065.1. Lineage (NCBI taxonomy): Eukaryota > Metazoa > Arthropoda > Insecta > Mantodea > Mantidae > Deroplatys > Deroplatys truncata. Next base: position 22,718,545 of record CM060983.1, read on the forward strand.
TTAAAAACAGAGTTTTCTTGTCTACAAAAATCAGTAAACAATTTCATGTAATTAAAAAAGAAATCTGTTGTTACATTCATACGGCTTTCTCTAATCTCTATCGCTTATTAGTGGGTATACAAATTATTCTTAAGAAAGTTTATTTTTTTATCCACTTCATTTTAAACCAAGTAAACATTTACAGAAACAGCTACATTATACATTTCGTTATAGATACAAAGAGAACAGCGATAGTCAAATGTTTAACAACTGGACGCTGTATGCTGCCTTAAAATTCCATACTGTTTCCATGACATCGCGAGAAACAACTGTATGTTGACAGGACTTTAAAATATGACAAAGTACTGAACACTGCGAACTAGGGCTGGCCCCGTAGCTCAGTCAGTAGAGCACCTCGCTGTTGTGCTACGGGTTACGGGTTTGATTCCCGGCTGGGGGAGTAGAAATTTTTCTCCAGCCAAGATTATTCCTTATCCTCCCCAGAGTCTGGAAGTATGAATGAGAGTGTGAATGTGTGTGTGTAATCTAATGATTGAGGAAACAAAAGTGCAAGAAACCCAACGACAACAAAGTTACACGATTTAACACCATTGCCAATGGGCAATAAGTTCCAAAGGAAAGGCCGTCAATAAGACCAATGTAGTTAAAGGCGGACCATTAATGAGGGAGATGTCAGAAATGGTTGATGCCACAAAGTTACTTAAAATAAGTTGTGTGTTTTAAATATATCTACATTTTTTTGTGTAGTACGTTTTCGTCTATCGCTTAATGTTTACCAGTTATACAAAACTAGTGGCTTATTGCAGCTTTAGTGGCAAGTTAGAGATTGTAATTGTTGAAAACAGAAACGTATTTCTCAGGAATGTTCATATACTTAATTGCGCAGTACTTAAAACACAATATTGTGAATAAATTTTCACTCTACAATAGAGTTTTTATTTTGAATAGTGTTGAGGCCTACGGGACTTGCATCTCTTTCGCGAATAATATTTGTACCATCATTCGTATTTTGACCGTTGTTGTTGAATATCTTAGTGCTACAATACACGGCCGTGTACGTCCACTTAAATAATAACTCATTGTTAACCCTAGAACCGTACACCAGGGTCACTGTGACCCTGCATCACTTTGTTTCGTTCTGCGCATGCGCTGGCTGACGGACACAGGCGACTCCCAGCTCCCACCAATGCAAATTCAGTGTTCAGCGAGAGTTACTACAGGACGCACGGAATTATAATGCTGAATTTCTTAGATAATTTGATATAAATATCTAATACAGGGATAGTGTGATCCTTGTGTACGGTTTAGTAACTTTCCTGTAAAGAGTGTGAAATACATAGACGTGAAAATGGCACGTAGAAATATTTATGCTGCTGATGAGGAAATACGAGCAGCATTATTGGGGGGCTGAATACTGAGTGAGTTAAGTGATTTCACACATAAAACACTCTGAAGATCTTATAGACTATGTTGAAAGTGACCAATCTGGCGAGGATTTACGTCTTGACGTGGGGAAACTACCCGACCGTCTTCTGAAACAGTCATCACTGCTAAATGCAAAAGATGTTCCATTTGACCCTATTCTAAGGACAGAAAAACATGTTTTAGTGCGTGAGAAATGTAAGAAGCCATATTGTTCTTTTGGTGCCAAAATGTAACAAAAGTGAATAAAACAAAAGCATTGACATAAATGCGAACTCTACAGAGTTATTTTAGCATGTATGTTATCAATTTTATGATTTATTTGTTTCCTTCTTGCTAAAAGAAAACAAGCGTTTTAGTTTATTATTCATATGTTTTACGAGGGTCGTCCAATAAGTAAGTTTCCGTATTTTATAAAAAAACATTGCACACAATTGATCATTTGAATTAATTTTATTTATATTGTACAATCCTTCTGTTACTTTTCTACATAGTCGACATGTTTTTCCAAGCATTTTTGGGGACGTGACACAAGTTTTACCAAGCCAGTGTTGTACCAGGTCGGGTCCTGTGCTCGTAACCAGCTGTTCACTGATTTGACTTCATCTTCGGTGTTAAAGTGCTTACCTTTGAGTTGGAGGAACATGTGAAAATCACTTGGGGCAAGCTCCGGTGAATACGGAGGATACGAGAAAACTTCCAAGTTGAATCTTGACCCAAGCGGAGCTCAGAAGATTCAACTGGGAGGTTTTATCGCATCCTCCATATTCACCAGATCTTTTCCCAAGTGATTTTCACATGTTCCCCTGACTCAAAGGTCATCATGGAGGTAAGCATTTTAACACCGTGACGAAGATCAATCAGAAGTGAACAGCTGGTTGCGAGCACAGGACCCGACTTCTGATCACTTCGGGAATTAGAGGCTAGTATGGTGCCACTAGACCACGGAGGACAACTCAATGAAATTACTGGAACACTGGAATCCACCTCGATTTCGAAAGTAGCTGCAACAACAAATCTTACAGTTGGTTCCATACATTAACAGCTAAGTATGAACAAATGTTTCCGCTACAAAATACAAATTTTACCATTAGCTCAGTGAACACGATTTTCACAGTACTTTTACAACTCTCATTACCCCATGTATAACACAGTTGTTAATGAATTGTTTCTTATTGCTATAGGTGTTGATGTACATCTAAATCATGGTTGATGGTCTCTACACCATAGAGGAACGGATCCTAATGAGCACGTGGGCTCACGAACGACCCCATACGGAAAATCAATGAGAGATATTCCGCGTGATTTCACTGTACGGTTTCAGAAACCTTCCCCACCAAAACCAACAACTTTACGGTGGGAGAAAAACCGCTTTGCAACTGGTTGCATAAAAGACAAGCCTCGCTCAGGAGAACACAAACACGACTGGAAACTGTGTGGAGGCTGCAGCGTCTGTCGAACATTCGCCAAAAAAAGTCCATTCGTAAGCGGTCGCAGGAATTGGGAGTTCTATATTCGACATTACAAAAACATATGAAGAAGGATTTGAAGTTAAAGGTATTTAAGCTTTCGTTTGTTAGCGAATTCAGCTGTAATGACATGCAAAAACATCGATGTCTTTACAACTCTTCCTTCAAGGGGGAAAGTGATTTTCCTCGGACGAGTGTGCAATATATCACAGTGCAAAAGCGAGAAACATTCATTTTTGGAGTAGTGGGTAATGGGACTTGTTAATGTGATCACTCTGTAGAATAGAGTTGTGTCAGCAATGCCTTGTTGAAATGAAAATTACCCAAATTTGACACAAAATATTTGTTTCAGTGAAGAATGTACTTTTTTATTGAATGAATTTGCCAACAGATACCTACAACTGGGACACTAAAAATCGTGACTATTACACTGAAGTTCCTCAAAAGATCAACGTGTGGATAGGCATTCTCGCAGATGCTTTGTTGATTCGATTTTTATTGAAGTAAACCTGACTGGAGAATTGCGTTTGAACATTCATTGAGTGAATGAAGAAGGGAACATGTCGTTTTTAACAGAACGGCGCTACACCACAGTATGCGACAATGCCTAGATAGAAGATTTTTCTGGAAAATGAATTGTTCGGAGAGGTGTTCAAGATCTTCAGACTTGACGCCTATCTACTTCTTCCTGTGAGGTCATTTGAAGTCACTTGTTTATAATCCTCTGTTTGAATATATTCAAGAAGTGAAAAATAAAGTATAGTGTTATTAGAGGGCTTTAATTTTATGTCAGGACCGTCATGCGGTAATTTTCCACTCAGTTATTACGTGTTATTTTTCTTTATTTATAGTCGCTTTGACTACTAGGTCATATCGCGGCTTATATCCATGCATACGAGTACAATAATAATAATAATAATAATAATAATACATTGTATACTTTACATTGATTAAATAATACAATAATTGTACTACATTGTTATAAACATATTATACATTATTAAGTCTTGAACACAGCTAGAAAAGTATAACCTATTTTACAGGGTTTTATGGAGCCTTTCCTATGTGGAGTTTGCTTGATGTTTTAATGGTCCAGTCTTGCTTCCATTTGACAGTTGGTCTGCTAAAAAATAACTTTGAGCATCTCTGTAGTGCACTGGCAGTTCTTCCACTGGAGGTAGCAAAGTTGTTTTTTGGTTTCCCTATCTGCTTCCTCATTTCCTGATATACCACGGTGGGACGGAATCCAGAAGAATATTACTTCTTGATTATTTGTAGTAATTTGGTTGTAAAGACTTTGAATATCTTGGATTAATGGTAAATCAGCAGAGCGGTCTCGGATACTCTGAAGAGTGCTTAGTGAATCAATTTCAGGAGCCACTATAACTCCCATTGCTAAACTAACTATTCAAGCATATCTCTATGTGGGGATTTTTCACTCGGCTAGTAGTTGCATTACTCCCCCTCCTCTCACAATAGTTTCTTTCGTCAGTGACGGAAGGATTAAGGTCCTCAGCTAGTGTTCTTTTCCGACGAGGAGTGGTTCCATGCCGTGTGAACACAGCATACTCACTATTGGTGTTCTGAAAATCTGAATCGCATTAATGAAATCCCTCATTACGATAGGAAAACTGGAGTTTGGTGTGCTGTTAGGGCAAAAAGAATAACAATCGGTCCGAACTTCTTCGAGCAAACGCCGAGAGGTACCAAGATAAGTTTTTTTACGCGTTCCCACGCCAGGTGACAGAAGCAGAAAAAGCATATGGATGGTTTCAACAAGATACGGCAATCGCTCATGCAGCAGCGATCTCCATGAGTAAAATTAGTAAAGTTTTTGAAGATGGAGTAATTAGTGCTGGTGTATGGCTCTCTTGTTCCTCAGACTTAACAGGTGCGATTCTTGTGGAGTAACCTGAAGGAGAAAGGCTACAAAACAGGTCCTCATACTCTGGAAGAACTGATGGAAAACATAACACACGAAGTCAGAAACATTTCAGTGGCCGAACTGAATCGTGTGAATCGAAATGTGTTTTCTGGCTACGATGCCTGTTTAGCCGCGGGATGACGCCATTTTCCCCTCATATAAGGCAAGTTTTGTACATAAGGCTTAACAATATGTGACAAAGATAAAACTTGAATAGCTAGTTTAGCAAGAGGAGCTATAGCACCGGCGCGGCCGGCCAATGCACATGTAACAACCGAGTGAAAATCCCCGCGTGACGGTCCTGATATAAAGTTAAAGCCCTGTATAATAATTATGTAAAATTAATGCAAATAATTAATTATACTTTTAACGGCTAGGGGATGTGAAATAGAACCAGCTGAAATATAGGTTAAGGCAATAAAAGATAGATTATAGGTTATACAGCGGAGGGGAACACCTCGCACACTGCGATCTACTATTATGGCTATCGATCCCCGGAAGGAAGGGATGAAGTGAAGGAACCACAGGAGGCTACTGCATTGGCTATACAACGGAGCGGACGTCTCGCACACTACGACTTAAATAGGTCTATTGTGGCTAACACTCCCCAGGAGAAAAGGGATGAATTGATGGAACCACAGGAGGCTACAGGCCACAAGGCGCGCGGAGGTCTCTATATATATTGGGAAAATTAAAAGAAAACATCAAGCGAGAAATTCACTCAATTTCGGACATTGCACTCTTGAGTGTAAATGAACATTTCCTGAAAAGATGCCAGAAGTGTGTGGATAGGGAAAGGACGTCATTTTTCAACATTTAGTCATCTTTCTTTTTTGTTTGTATGGTTTGTTTTTGTTAACCTGAACAAGGCTATGCATACTATATTTATTTGAGGTTGGTAGTACAAGGTTTAACACGAAACATTTTCTTATGTTGCACTTTGTTTTTCAACGGTTTATATCGTGATGGTTATTGTTTTGGTCGACCACACTATAATTTCAAAGCTTTAAGTTTTACAAAAATATCTTACCTGTTAATTGTGTGTAATTAAATGCTGATCGGATGCCAGGAGTTTGAGTGTGTTTGCGAGTAGATGGCAGCACTGTTGAGCCATGTCCTATTTATTGTTTCTTTGCAGGTAATATGAAAGCAACTCATTCAAACAAAGCAAATGAACTCAGTTTATTAGAATACCACAATTACAATGAAAAGAATTTGTTTTATTTTAAATACACATATTTCATTTTTTATCTGGGGAATGGATCCGAATGGACTGCATGGTCTTGGTGGCTCAGTTGGTTAGGGCTGTCCTGATTCTAAGGTCTCAGACCGATGGCTTTTAAATGCGCTTAAAAGCAACAGTAGATTCACTAGCATGCAAAAGAACTCCTGCGGGACGAAATTCCGGCACACCGGTGGCACTGATATGATCCTGACAATATTGACAGCGTAGTTAACAAACGAAATATATATATATATATATATATATACAGGGTTATTCAAAAAGAAGGAACAAACTTTAAATATTTATTTCTAATGAACGATAATAGATAGCGACACATACGACACATCATTGAGTAAAGGAAGGTTCAAAGTTTTAAGCCCCATCTAAGTAGTATATTATAGAGACTTCGGGCACACTTTTTGCGTTTATATGGGAAAGGATAGGGAAAACGAGGGTAGATGCGACGGTTCAAGGAGGAAATGCGTTTATATGGGAGAGATAGGGACTACGAGGGTCGATGCTAGGTTAGACAAGGGTTGAAGGAGTGGGGATGCGCTTTATGAGAGAGGTGGGGGAATACGAGGAGAAGTGCTAGGCTAGACAGAGTTTGAGGTGCGGAGTATACGTTTATATGGGAAAGATAGGGAAAACGTGAACAGATGGTATGATAGACGGATGCTGAAGGAGGGCAATATAGGCTTATACGGGAGAGATGGGGAATACGACGAGAGGTGCTAGACTATACAGGGCTTGAAGGTTAGAAAATTGTTTTTATATGGGAGAGCTGGCAAACCGAGGAGAGGTATTAGGCTAGGAGGATTTGAATAGTAGAGTATACGTTTATATGAAGAGACGAGGAAAACAAGGGTAGATGCTAGGTTAAGAGAGCCTTTAAGGAGGAAAATGCGTTTATATGGGGGAGATAGGGAAAAGGAGGTGAGATCCGAGGTAGAGCAGGTACTGAAGGAGGGAAACGCCCTTTATGTGTTAGAGGTAGGGAATAGGAGAAGAGGTAGTTAGACAGAGATTGAGGGGTACGGTATTCGTTTATACGGGGAAGATATGGAAAACGTGGAAAGATCCTATGCTAGGAGGTCAAACAACAACGAAGGCTAAACAACAACAGACTAGAGCTCACCTTTGCTCATGTCCGAATGTACGAGGTCTGTTCAAAACATTCCGGAACATTCGAAATTTCGCGCCAATGGAGTGTTGGAGCGAAATGCGGTTGGCATCCCTGCACACGCCTGTTTCTAATGTGTAACTGCCGGAAGTTTCATTGTTCTATGTCTGTTAGTTATTGTTCAGTTCTGTATTGAGTAGAACGTTGTGTCACACAGTTTGTGAGATGGCAGAGTTAAAGGAGCAATGCGTCTGCATTAAATTTTGTGTGAAGCTCAAGAAAACCTTTACAGAGACACGCAAATGATGCAGGAAGCCTACGGTGATGAGTACTTAAGCCGCACTCTGGCCGGATGGGAGTTAAAGATGCCCTTCGATGTCTACTGACGACGCTCATGTGAGGAACGTCAACGAAATTATGCGTGCCAATGGAAGACTGACTATCGGTACGTGTTGCGACGCCTGCGAGAAAATGTGAGAAGGAAACGGCCTGAAATGTGGCAAAACAATTCATGGCTCTTGCATCACGATAATGCACCCGCACATTCATCCCTGTTGGTGCATGACTATTGCACAAAAAACGATGTCACTGTGCTGCCTCATCCTCCGTACTCTCCAGACCTGGTCCCTGCGGACCTTTTTTATTTCCCCGTTGAAAGGTCGAAGATTTGCAACGATAGACGAGATAAAAGAAAATTCGCAGACGGCGCTTCGCGCGATCCAGAAACAGATGTAGCAAGACTGTTTCTGGAAGTGGAAACGGCGTTGGGAGCGGTGTATCAATTGTGGAGGAGAGTATTTCAAAGGAGACCATGCACAATAAGTAAAAGCTAAGCGTAGAAAAATGTTGTGGACAAAGTTCCGGAATTTTTTGAACAGGCCTCGTATACAGCTATTTTCACACAAATTTCAGCTGAACACTATAATTTCTTTAGCACACGCTCGTTAAAACAGCTGCTTGTCGGACCGTTAACAGGCCGAAAAATAGTACTCTAGCGGCGTGATAAACAAAATCCAGATGGCAGCGACCACATTTTCGGTCACAAGAGAAACACTGCACCGGTGTTTAAATGCAATATATTATTTCTCGTACACCTGCCGAGATTTTGCTAGGAGCAGCTCTGATTCAATGTTTCTGGCTCGGATTGAAGTTTCCTCGGGATTTTCAGTCACAAGGTTGTTCTTTAGAAACGAGTGCTCAGAATAAGCACTTCCGTCTACATCTGCTTCCTAGGGGCGTTGGTACGGTTCATAGCGTAGGACTGGTCCGCTAAAGCCTTATTTGGGGTGTTTGTTACATAAATAACTGAAATATCTAGAGCTGTCTAAAAATAAGACATGACAACATATGTTAAAAGTGATTTTATTTTGCTCATAGGATTGCTCTACTCGGCTTTCAGTAATTATTCTAACTCGCAAAATAAAAATCCACGTTAGACACTTACATACACAGTAACTACTCACATCCTGCATCATAAGCTAAATGAACTCACCAAATCCATGACTGCCTGTGCAAGCTTCACGAAGCTATAGAAAGTAGGCTAACATTACGATCCCAACATCAGCAGTGGTATGCTCGGAACAAGTGAATTTGATTTAAATACAGAATCAGTTTTTAAGGAAACATAATTTGGCCATCAGTTGGAGTACTCTGCCCCTGTCCGTCATTTGTCACCTTCTAAACAATTTAATTACCGGCCAGTGTCGTCTCTCCCTCCACACCCTGTGTTACGTAACTGCGCTCGCTTTATCACAGCGTTCGGTAATGCCCGCCAAAACCCTGCTTTACTTTGCGGGCTTAAGGGTGGGTATAACAAACAAAATTTATAATGCATTACATTCACATTACTTTCTCCGCTAACTCTTCCAAGCATTCACGCAAACAGTTTTTCTTGTTAATCGATACAAACTTTATTACACATTTCGTTATGGGCATGAGAAGGATACAAAAGGTGAAGCGATAGTCAGATTTTTAAAAAGCGGGTCGCTATGTCATGGCTTTAACCACACTAGAAAGAATCGAATAGTCACTTACTACTTGAAAAACGTACAATTATTTGAAAATTCAAAGCAATAACAAGGAATATTTTGGAAATGGTTAAAGCCGCAAAAGTTGTTATTTGACATAAACTACATGATTACTCTTTCTTGTGCACTAAAATTTTGTGTATCTCTTACGCTCACCCATTATACGAGGTGTGATCAAAAAGTTTCCGGAATGACGTCATAAATACTACACAACAGTTTGTTTTGTCTAACGTGCACTGTCACCCTCGAATTAGTCTCCTTGGGAGTTGATACACTTGTCCCAGTGCTTCTGCGGCTGCGGAAACACCTCTGGAAGTCCTCTTCTTTCAACATGTTCAGAGCCTTCTGCAATTCGCGATGGATGACATCAATGTCCTCAAAACCGTGTCCTCGGTGCCGCATTTTAAGTCGCGGGAAAGGAAAAAGGTCCGCTGGTGCCAAATCTGGAGAATAGGTGGGATGATGAACAATATTCATCCTATTTTTATCCAAAAATTGGCGAACAGAAAGGGCTTTGTGCGCAGGCGATTTGTCATGATGCAGAAACATGTCCAAATTGTCTTTCAAATGCTTTGAACACTTCCAAAGGAGAGTTCTAATGAGTCAGAAAGTTCTCTTATTATAATGTGCCTATCATTTAAGACCATTTCCCTCACGTGATTGATATTTTCATCAGTTTTGCTGGAACAGGGTCTCCCCGAACGATCTGCATCTTTAACTGATGTCACACCACTTTTAGATTTCGAAAATCACTCAAATGCTTGAGTTTTGCCCATAACTTCCTCCCCATAAGCTGTTCTTAACATTTCAGAAGCTTCAGTTGCAGTTTTACCAAGTTTAAAGCAAAATTTGATGTTCGTTCTTTGCTTTTCCTAATCTGACATTTTTGCTACGCGGAAAAATCGCAGCACATGCAAAACACGTGTTCACTTCAGAGCGTCTATCTCGTCACTGCATGGTCACAGGAAGTCACGTGACCTATCATTTTTATCGGGAAGGAATGCTTCATATATAGTCTGGGTAAGAATTAAAGAAATCTCAGCGTCAGCATTGTTGTGAAGCCATTCCGGAAACTTTTTGATCACACCTCGTACAAAAGTCATTCAGAATGAAGAAGACTTCACAGGCTATTCCCAGAAATTTCGAGATATACATTGTATTTGTCATGCGAATATTTTAAACATAATATGGTAATTTAATCAAAATCGTTTAGAGCCGTTTTGATAAAATAAAAAACACAAAACATTTTTTTTTCCATATAAAGGATAGTCTGAGGTGAGGAGATTTTTCTTAAACATCGTCTAGCATCCTTGGAAGATGCTGAACTTAAATATCAAATTTGGTTTTTAATCGAGTTTTGGCTTTTGAGTTACGCTGTTCACAGACACACGGTTATATTTCTAATAATGCTCTTTTTATTCCTGCACCTCAAAACTTGAATTTCCAGTGAAATCTGAGTATCGAATTTTTGGACGGAATGCAATACTTTCTGTAAGTAAACAGTAGAGAAAGTAGAAATAGCGTTTTAAAAACGTTCACGGAAAAGGCTTTCAAAGAATTGTAGAATCAGTATCCAATTACGGTTTTATCGGTTTGGTTATTTAAATACACAAAGAAGATGTTTAAACGGACGTGTGCACACGGCACGAGACATTTCCAAGCATGCTTTCTCGTAATCCTTTTGCTTACATTTAAACGACTTTAAATGTTCCTCGTGCAATTTTGTTCAGTTTCTTTCACAGCTTCATTATACTTTCTTTGATGGTTGATGAAGGTATCCCAAGATCTTTTTCTTCATACCAACAATGATTTTAGATTTAAGTATTGGGTCGCGGGTTCTAGTCCCGCCATGGGAATGGGAGTTTGTGTAGTTGCGGTAATACGCGGTAAAAGAAAGTAGTAAAACACAGTAACAATAAACTGGGTAAACGAGGGAATTAAAAAAAAAGTTAACCTACCCAACCGTTCTTTTGTTTCTGTAGCCTATAGGCGCTACTTACATCCCAGCCATAAGCTTTTAATATTTATACTTTCTCTATTACTTACCTATGTAAAATACAAGAAGTATTGTTTTCTCCCAAAATTTCAATACCGAGATTTCACTGGAAATACACGTTTTGAGGCCCTGAAAAAAGTCCCTGTGTGTTTGTGAACGGCTAGGGGCCTGCAGCCACTGGAGTACAGCATCGCACGTAGGCCATTATGGGTTCTTTGTGCTTCCAACGTGACCCTTGGGAGGAAGGGATGAAATGGGAGACCAGATCCGGATGACGATGCGCGCTGGCAAGGACGGGTCTTTAACGATTCCAGAATGACAAGCTTGTGGACGGAGGTCTACCAACAGAACCTCCCCTCCTATGTCCAGGAAAAGACGCCAACCGAGTGGCACTCCTCTCCGTTGGGGTTTCCATTCGGTCAATACCGGTTTCCCTCCCCCCCCCCGCTTTCACTGGGAGGAAGTGGATACGCCACTTGTGCGCGTCAACACCAGAGAGGAAGACTATAGAAAAATCTCAGTAGGACCTAGCACACCGTGGCCCAGCTCTCTAGGTTGGTCCCGCCTGGGTTTTACCCAAACATATCCAATCTCCCATGGGTTTTGGAAACCACTGTCCCGTCGAGACCAACCCAATCAGAACAGCTTCCCTTCGGTTCGGCCCGACGCACTTCTGGTAACGTCAGAAGTATCTATCACGACTGCTAGGTACATGCAGCGTTCGCAGAGCTGAATCCTGACGGCTGCACCATCGTCAACCAGGCAGGGGCATCAGTCGCCAGGTAAAAATCTTCGTACAGAGCAAAGGAAATGGACAGGGAATTCGTGGTAGAAAATGAACTACAGCAGCATTCGTCTTCCGACCTAGGAAAACCACGAAAAAAACCCAAGGTGAGAGTGGCCGACCCGATGGGAATCGAACCCTGGATCTTCCAAATGCTAGCCTCACACGTTACCTCGGAGTCATGTCGCTCCGACATTATGTGAGGAGCATAACTCAAAAATGAAACGTTGTTTAAACAGCAAACTTCGTATTTAAGTTCAGCATCTTTCTCTGCCGTCGTCCTCCGTGGAGTAGTGGTACCGTGCTAGCCTCTAGTTCCCAAGGACGCGGGTTCAAACACGGCGGGGGGCGATGGATTTTTTTCGGGCGTAAAACTCCTTAGCATGGCTTCCTTCGGAAGGGCACGTAAAAGAGCCTCAAGCTGATAAAGAGGCCTCTGAGCAAAATTACCGGTGTTTCACGCCCAATATAGAATGGGACGCTAAAGACCACAGCAGTTAAAGAGCGTCCATAAATAAAACTCAATTTCATTTAATTTTTCAGCATCTTTCAGAATGCGACACAAAGATTTTCAAGAAGATTCCCCCACCCCAAACTACATTTTTGGTGTAATTTTTGTCTCTTGCGATTTACCAATTATACAACAGTCATTAGGAGTGAAGGGGACTTGATTGACTATTCTCAGAAAATTCATGATACAAATTTTATTACCAGTGCAAGTATCTTAAATATATTGTATTTAATCAAAATCGTTAGAGCAATTTTTGAGAAAACAAAAACAAACAAACATTTTCCCCGTAAAGGGTAGTTTGGAGAGCTCCGTGTCGCATCCTTGGAAGACGCTCAACACAAAACACAAAACGCGGCTTCAAATGCCCTTTTTCTTTTTTGATTCAGGGAGTATCAAAACGTGTATTTCCGGAAAAATTCTGATAACGAATTTTTGGTTGAACTGCAGTATTCTCCTACAACTTGGTATAGGTAAGCAGTAAAGAAATGAAATAGAAAGGAAGATACATTTGAAATAAATGAATTGAAGATGGTAACGTTAGCAGAAGAATGAATGGGGGAGAGCCGAGTACAAGACGCGCCACTTAGCGCTCGCTCTCTTCTCATTTCAATATCGGAGATTGTAATCAGACTAAGTCATCATGGCAACATGACAATGGAATGTCCGATAGTAATTACCCGCCTTCCTCTCACATGCTTCTCTTGAGAGCGTTCCATCCAAACACCACATTTCATCTGTATCTGGGCGGGGGAGGGGTGAAATTCTGAAAAAATAAAACACAACGAAACTTCTTCTATTCTTGGAAAATGCTGAACTTAAACAAGTAGAATATTTTACCGGATTTTCAATTTTCATTTATGTTGTTCAGACATACACATTAAAAAAAATCTGATGTGTTACACTCACATGACTTTCTCTACTCTTGTACAATCTAATTTTACAAACGCTTATTCTCCATATGCTTCATGTTAATCGAGATATCGAGATGTCAATCTTATTGGTAATTTTCTTTTAGATGCAAGGGAAATATGGTAGCTTTTAAGCGATAGTCAAATATTTTAACGGTGGTTGCTATGTGGCGCATTCCATTCTCTTTGCATGTCCAGAACATAAAAAAAATGAATAACGAATTTGAGAAAAAGTATAAGTATTGTAAAATTTAAGGAAATAACAAGCAATATCTCGAAAACGGTTCACTCAACAAAAGAAATGTATATGATATAAGTTGTGTATTTTAACGCGATCTACATTTTTTGTGTAGTAAAATTTTGTCTATCTCTTATGGTTTACCAGTTATGCAAAAGTCGTTCACAATGAAGAATACTTTTGGAGACATTCCCAGGAAATTCAAGATATACATTTTATTTGTCATAAAAATATCTTAAACATATGATATTTTAATCAAAATCGTTAGAGCCATTTTTGAGAAAATTAAAATCTTCGAAAAATCTTCCATGTAAAGGGTAGTCTGGGGTGGGGGGATTTTCTTGAAAACCTTCGTGTCGCATCTCTGGAAGATACTGAACCTAAATACCAAGTTTGGTGCTTATCCGATTGTTCGTTTTTGAGTTATGCTGTTCACACACACAGACACACACACAGACACACACACACACACAGACACACAGACACACACACGGACATGTTTCTAAAAATGCTTTTTTTGGATTCAGGAGGTCTCAAAACGTGTATTTCCGGTGAAATCTCGGTATCGAATTTTTGGGTGGAATGCAATACTTTCCCTACTTACTATACGTAGTAGAGAAAGTAAAAACTTTATTTTGGCTTCAGGGGACCTCAAAAGATGCATTCCGCTGAACTCTCTATATCAAATTTTTGAGTAGCATACAATAGGTACTTACTTTACATGACATAGGTAGGTGCTAGAAAAAGTAAAAATTTGCTCTCGTACATTCACATTACTTTCTCTACCCACTGTCGTTTATGTTTTATCTCGTTTCTGCAAATCAATTTTATAGATATTTATTTTTAAGATACAAGAGGGATACAGAGATTGAAGTGACAGTCAAATCTTCAAAATTGGGTCGCTATAGGCTGTCTTTGAATTCCATAGTCTTTGCACATAGCGAGAAGCAATTGAACGGTGACTTAGCACTTAAAAAGTGTAAGTCATATCTCGGAAATGATTAATGCAACTAAAAGATATGATATAAATCCTATTTTAACAAGAGTAAGTTGTTGTTCGTTTCTAATGGTTTACCAGTTATACAAAATTATAGACAATTCACTTTGAATGAAGAGGACTTCACAGACCAGAAAGGAAAGTTTAAATGGCGTGTCAGTCTAAGAGGTTTGCTATACCGTTCTACTCCTGCATTAATGATACGAGATATGAAGCGTATAATACGGGAGAGGACATGTTTTATATTTGCTGTCTCCTGCTTGGACTGTTGGGGTAAGGGTCCCAATACCTGCCGCTTCATCATTGCTTGTTAAAAGAAACTTATTGCAACAAAATGCGACAGGGGTCAGGACTGAGTGTCTGTATAAACTCCAAAATAATAATAAAAAATACAAACATGTTTCCTTTATTATTACTTTCTCTACTGCTTACTTATAGCAGGTAGGAGGAGTACTAGCACTCCACTCAAAAATTCGATACCGAGATTTCACGAGAAATGCACGTTTGAGACTGCCTGAATTAAAAAATTCTGATGTGTTACACTCATATGACTATCTCTACTCTTGTAGAAACTATTTTTACAAACGCTTATTCTCCATCTACTTCATGTTAATCGAGATGAACATTTGCAGACTCCATCGTATTGCTAATTTTCTTGTAGATGTAAGGGGAATATAGAAATACAGTAGCCTTTAAGACATACATATCTCTTAATAGCTGGTTGCTAGGTGCAGCACCATTCCCTTTGCCACAGATTAATACTCTTTGCATATCCAAGACAAAAAAAATCTGATGTGTTACACTCACATGACTTTCTCTACTCTTGTACAAACTATTTTTACAAACGCTTAACCTCCATATGCTTCACGTTAATCGAGATATCGAGATGTCGATCTTATTGATAATTTTCTTGTAGATGCAAGGGGAATATGGTAAGTTTTAAGCGATAGTCAAATATTTTAACGCTGGTTGCTATGTGGCGCATTCCATTCTCTTTGCATGTCCAGGACATAAAAAAATGAATAACGAATTTGAGAAAAAGTATAAGTATTGGAAAATTTAAGGTAATAACAAGCAATATCTCGCAAACGGTTCACTCAACAAAAGAAATGTATATGACATAAATTGTGTATTTTAACGCGATCTACATTTTTTGTGTAGTAAACGTTTGTCTATCTCTTATGGTTTACCAGTTATGAAAAAGACGTTCATAATGAAGAACACTTTTGGAGACATTGCCAGAAAATTCGAGATATACATTTTATTTGTCATCACAATATCTTAAACATATGATAGTTTAATCAAAATCGTTAGAGCCGTTTTTGAGAAAATTACAATTTTTGAAAAATGTTCCATGTAAAGGGTAGTCTGGGGTGGGGGGATTTTCTTGAAAACCTTCGTGTCGCATCTCTGGAAGATACTGAACCTAAATACCAAGTTTGGTGTTTATCCCACTGTTCGTTTCTGAGTTATGCTGTTCACAGACACACAGACACACACACAGACACACAAACAGACACACAGACAGACACACACACGGACATGTTTCCAAAAATGCTCTTTTTGGATTCAGGGGGTCTCAAAACATATATTTCCGGTGAAATCTCGGTATCGAATTTTTGGGTGGAATACAATACTTCCCCTACTTACTATACGTAGTAGAGAGTGTAAAAAATGAATAATGAATTCCCATTTGAGCAAATAAGTATTGAAAAATTTGAGGGAATAACAAGCAATACCTCAAAAATGGTTCACTCAACAACAAAAATGTATATGACATAAATTGTGTATTTTAACGCGATCTACATCTTTTTTGTAGTAAAATTTTGTCTATCTCTTATGGTTTACCAGTTTACCAAAAGTCGATCACAATAAAGAATACTTTAGGAGACATTCCCAGAAAATTCAAGATATACATTTTATTTGTCATGAAAATATCTTAAACCTATGATATTTTAATCAAAATCGTTAGAGCCATTTTTGAGAAAATTGAAATTTTCGAAAAATGTTCCATGTAAAGGGTACTCTGTGGTGGGGGGGATTTTCTTGAAAACCTTCGTGTCGCATCTCTGGAAGATACTGAACCTAAATACCAAGTTTGGTGTTTATCCGACTGTTCGTTTCTGAGTTATGCTGTTCACAGACAGACACACAGACACACACACACACGGACATGTTTCCAAAAATGCTTTTTTTGGATTCAGGGGATCTCAAAACATGTATTTCCGGTGAAATCTCGGTATCGAATTTTTGGGTGGAATACAATACTTCATCTACTTACTATACGTAGTAGAGAAAGTAAAAAAGCGCACGCACTTCTGTGTGTGTGAATAGTATGAAAAAAAAATCTGATGTGTTACACTCACATGACTTTCTCTACTCTTGTACAATCTATTTTTACAAACTCCTATTCTCCATATGCTTCATGTTAATCGAGATATCGAGATGTCAATCTTATTGGTAATTTTCTTGTAGATGCAAGGGGAATATGGTAGGTTATAAGCGATAGTCAAATATTTTAACGCTGGTTGCTATGTGGCGCATTTCATTCTCTTTGCATGTCCAGAACATAAAAAAATCTGATGTGTTACACTCACATAACTTTCTCTACTCTTGTACAACCTAATTTTACAAACGCCTATTCTCCGTATGCTTCATGTTAATCGAGATATCGAGATGTTAATCTTATTGGTAATTTTCTTGTAGATGCAAGGAAAATATGGTAGCTTTTAAGCGATAGTCAAATGTTTTAACGCTGGTTGCTATGTGAGGCATTCCATTCTCTTTGAATGTCCAGGACATAAAAAAAATGAATAACGCATTTGAGAAAAAGTATAAGTATTGGAAAATTTAAGGAAATAACAAGCAATATCTCGAAAACGGTTCACTCAACAAAAGAAATGTATATGACATAAGTTGTGTATTTTAACGCGATCTACATTTTTTGTGTAGTACAATTTTGTCTATCTCTTATGGTTTACCAGTTATGCAAAAGTCGTTCACAATGAAGAATACTTTTGGAGACATTCCCAGAAAATTCGAGATATACATTTCATTTCTCATGACATTACCCTAAACATATGATATTTTCATCAAAATCGTTAGAGCCATTTTTGAGAAAATTAAAATTTTCGAAAAATCTTCCATGTAAAGGGTAGTCTGGGGTGGGGGGATTTTCTTGAAAACCTTCGTGTCGCATCTCTGGAAGATACTGAACCTAAATACCAAGTTTGGTGCTTATCCGATTGTTCGTTTTTGAGTTATGCTGTTCACAGACACACACACAGACACACAGACACACACACACAGACACACACACGGACATGTTTCCAAAAATGCTTTTTTTGGATTCAGGAGGTCTCAAAACGTGTATTTCCGGTGAAATCTCGATATCGAATTTTTGGGTGGAATGCAATACTTCCCCTACTTACTACACGTAGTAGAGAAAGTAAAAAATGAATAACGAATTTGAGAAAAAGTATAAGCATTGGAAAATTTAAGGAAATAACACGCAATATCTCAAAAACGGTTCACTCAACAAAAGATATGTATATGACATAAGTTGTGTATTTTAAAGCGATCTACATTTTTTGTGTAGTAAAAGTTTGTCTATCTCTTATGGTTTACCAGTTATGCAAAAGTCGTTCACAATGAAGAATACTTTTGGAGACATTCCCAGAAAATTCGAGATATACATTTCATTTCTCATGACATTACCCTAAACATATGATATTTTCATCAAAATCGTTAGAGCCATTTTTGAGAAAATTAAAATTTTCGAAAAATCTTCCATGTAAAGGGTAGTCTGGGGTGGGGGGATTTTCTTGAAAACCTTCGTGTCGCATCTCTGGAAGATACTGAACCTAAATACCAAGTTTGGTGTTTATCCGACTGTTCGTTTTTGAGTTATGCTGTTCACAGACACACACACACACACAGACACACAGACAAACACACACAGACACACACACGGACATGTTTCCAAAAATGCTTTTTTTGGATTCAGGAGGTCTCAAAACATGTATTTCCGGTAAAATCTCGGTATCGAATTTTTGGGTGGAATGCAATACTTCCCCTACTTACTATACGTAGTAGAGAAAGTAAAACTGAATAACGAATTTGAGAAAAAGTATAAGTATTGAAATATTTAAGGGAATAACAAGCAATATCTCGAAAACGGTTCACTCAACAAAAGAAATGTATATGACATAAGTTGTGTATTTTAACGCGATCTACATTTTTTGTGTAGTAAAATTCTGTCTATCTCTTACGGTTTACCAGTTATGCAAAAGTCGTTCACAATGAAGAATACTTTTGGAGACATTCCCAGAAAATTCGAGATATACATTTCATTTCTCATGACATTATCTTAAAAATATGATATTTTCATCAAAATCGTTAGAGCCATTTTTGAGAAAATTAAAATTTTCGAAAAATATTCCATGTAAGGGGTAGTCTGGGGTGGGGGGGATTTTCTTGAAAACCTTCGTGTCGCATCTCTGGAAGATACTGAACCTAAATACCAAGTTTGGTGTTTATCCGACTGTTCGTTTTTGAGTTATGCTGTTCACAGACACACACACACACACAGACACACACAGACACACACACACACACAAACACACACACGGACATGTTTCCAAAAATGCTTTTTTTGGATTCAGTGGGTCTCAAAACATATATTTCCGGTGAAATCTCGGTATCGAATTTTTGGGTGGAATGCAATACTTCCCCTACTTACTATACGTAGTAGAGAAAGTAATTAAACACCAAAGTTAGTATTTAAGTTCAGCATCTTCCAAAAATGCAACATGAAGATTTTCAAGAAAATCTCCCCACCCCAAACTACCCTTTACATGGAACATCTTTCGAAAATTTAGATTTTGATTAAAATACCACATGTTTAAAATACTTTCCTGTGAGGCAGTATTTTTAACACTTAAATGAGTTCAGTCAAATTATATAATATGTATATTCAATAACAGCCCGCCTTGAAGCAATATGTGTATGTAATAATTTTTTGTGGAGTTAGCCATTTCCGAGATATTCTTTTTTAATAGTTTTTCAAATGCTTACAATTTTCTCAAATGGGAAGTCGTAAAGATTTTACTCAAGGTTTAGGAGCATGGACTAACAAAACCATCACATAGTGACAGCTGTTTAAAAATCTACTCTACCGCTTTACCTACTCTATAGGTACTAACACGAAATGTGTAAATGTGAACTGAAGATTTATCTGGATTAATAAAAAGTAGATAGAATAATCAGTTTGTAGAAAATGCAGCTTTTCTAATGATTGTCTTGGTCAAGCAGCATAAATTTTTCACATACATAAAACATGATTAAAAATGATAACTAGATTACTGCATTTCTTTCAACGTCTCATTTATACTGAATATACTATCAGGTACAATTTTATTAAGGTGAATAAAAACTAAAATTATTAAGATGAATGCAATAGTTGTTCCTGTTCGTTCTCTTCCTGGACGCTCCTCAAGTACCAACCGCTGCAGACAGTGCAGCGTGCATGAAACCGTTCCTCGTGTACAAAGAAAATCTCACTGCACCTCGCCTCTACGTCACATTATTTATCGTTGTACGTGGCTTGCGAAGCCATGGCCATTTCATTGGTTGCTTTAAGCCACGGTGCAAGGGTGCGTCACTCCTTCTGCTAAATAGTTACACCAATAACCACAACAAAGGTTACAAAATGTCGTAGAAACGAAGTATATGTTTACGCTCTCAATCGTATTGGCTAAAAGAGAAAGAGGTAGGGTGCGTGCATTTAGTTTGTCATACAGACCTCTTATCGTGATTGGTAGCCCATACCTTATCGGCTAGTGCAGGACACGCCTTTGAAAGGGTTAAAAGCTAAGGGGAAAACTTGATGAGCGACCAGGTTAGCGAAATGTAGAATGTGTAGTGTGGGAAGATTTTCAAATTAAAGCTTGAATGGTATTCATTAAATACATAGCAGTACTTTATAACAAAAAATAAACAGAACTGTATTCTCACAGTGGTATCAATGCTTGTTAAAATTGAGTTTTATTTATGGACGTTCTTTAACTACTATGGTTCTTAGCGTCCCATTCTCTATTGGGCGTGAAAGACTGGTAATTTTGCTCAGAGGCCTCTTATCAAACTTGAGGTTCCGAAGAAAGCCATACTAAGGATTTTTACGCGCGAAAAAAAGCAATCGCCCTCCACCGGGTTTGAACTCGCGACCTGAGGCTAGCACGGTACCCCTAGTCCACGGAGGACGCCTCAATGCTTGCTGCTGCATAGAAGCAAACATAACTAAATAATGAATAAATAAAGCAGCATGTTTTTCCTCTAATTCAAACTATAATTAGTTAATATACCTTTACTAACATATTGCTGATCAAAGGAATACAACAGGATTATAGACAAAAATACACATAACCCAATTTTGTTGCCGTAATATGTATGTGATATTCGGTAAACCATATACACGTTTAACCCTAGTTTCTAAACATGATCAGTCAATTATAACAAAAGAGTAATTTGCATTTAGTAAACGTATATCATCATCTGCAGATGTTTTATGGGGAGTGCCCACTTTCTTGCGAGTATGTAGACCGTCTTCCCCACTTTCCTGAAATATTTTTATCCAGTAATTTATTATAAAAACACTTATGCACTGCCGTTGCAATTGCTGTAACAGTGCGACCAGCCTCCCACATACGTCCACGAGTAATTTTCCTAGTATACGGCATGACTGGTTCTGAGACAATAAACATGTTTTGGTTTCAATAACACCAGAAAAAGCAAAGGCATCAACCTCCCCTCTTTTCCCCCTTATTGCTGTGTTATCAAGCCACCACGCTCTGCGATAGGCAAGGCGAAGGACACGCCTCAAAAGACCCCAGAAAACGGTACAAAATCCGCCGAAGATTTTGTTTGGTGCTGTTTGTACTCGGGAGCTGTCCTAGGCTGTTACGAAATTAAAACATCGTAACACTTTTCGATCATTGCTGGCTAAAGCACTTCGTGAAAAGCGACTGGAAGTGTATGAACTAGATCACTGCTTGTCAGATGAAGGAAGTAATAGACGTCATAGCCATCAACAGGAAGAAACCCGAAGCAGAGATAACTGACTCGAGACTGGAGTGGATCAACCCCAAGAAGTTAACAAAGAAAAAGAATTCATTTATGAACCCATTGTGGCATACTTCAAAGAGTATTGCAATATAAATAAGAGTTGTGTGAGAGATCTTCTGTTTGGATCACGTGGTACAGTACCCATGGACTTTGTAAACTGGAGGGATAAATACAAAAACAGTAAATGTATTCAAGATGCTATTGTGCAATTAGGTACCTACTATAAGAGAATCAATAGCAATTTTTATACACCTTGTGTATAGTATTAACAGCACGTAATTTGTTAACTTACTGGTTTTAATAGCCTCAGTATGTAAAATGCTTCTATTGTTTTTCTTCTTATACATTTATTTTAATGTTGTCGCCTAATTACAGTATGATAATTTTCTGTATTCATCATAGCTATTTTATATTTCTATATTATATTATATCTATTATTCGGAAAGTCAAATGGAGTTAGATTATTAAATAAAATGAATAAAAATAAATAATAAAAAATCAGAATTCAGTTCTCGTATACTACAACAATCCTAGCCATTCGAACTGAATAAAGTATTGAGAATGTGTGAAAAAATTGTCATTCATGTCCTTGCATCAGTTTATGTGCAAAGGTACTTTATTACACGTAATCTGTAGGTAATTTAGAAGTTCATCATCTTTTCTCAGATTCTCTAAACCCAAATTTAATGAAAATCCTCAAGCATTATTTTAAAAACTGAATGTGAGACAGCTCACTTTTGGTTAGATTTACGCTTCCCGGTTACCTAAATGCTTCTAAATAGTTTAGTCATTTAGGAATTGAAATCAGGAGCTGTCTTATAGACTATGTCTATCGGAAAGAACAGTGCCTTTCCCTAATTTTAAGAATTAGTTAGAAAATAATTCCAAACATTTATGTTTACTTAACACCTTTCGATCTCCAGGTGGGACCTATGACTACAGAACAGAGACACGCAGAGGTCTCTAACGATTCCAAGCTTGGTGACACCGGTGGGCTGCACAGAGAGGTTTCTCTATGGCGAAACTGGGCAGAACTCGACCCACCTGAGGCGGCTCAGAGAAGGCTGCCACCTGGTAGGTCCAAAAAGAACTTTCATACGAGCAAGCATCTCCGGCATCTGTCCGACACCGTACAAGCCCACCTGAAACGGAAAGCGAAATGAGGAAAAGGAAATTCATGATAGAAGAAAAACGACCCCACTTTCGCCTAGCCAACCAAGGAAAGCCATGAATCGAACCCACGAACTCCCGAATGCGAACCTCGCGCGTTACCGCGGAACCGTCTTGCTCGGTTACTTACAAGAAACTGAATTCTGACAACAATTCGCTGCTGTGGCCACCACTGGGACATTTACCCTTTTCATGTATCAGATGTATAGATAACAATGACACTGCTACTACTCTGCACGGACTGCCAACTTAATAACAAGAACCTTTATCACGATTCAATGGACTGTCTCTCAACTTGGAATATATAAAGTGTAACACAGGTTCAACACCAGAGTATTTTCAGACTTGTAATAAAAATACGAATAAAGAAGCATAGTTAATATGGTATTGGACCCACATAACGCCATCTAGAGTTATATCGTATTACACTGCGAAGTGGGAAGGAAGTTTTGCAATATCGACTCCATTCTTTGTTTCTTTTGTTCTTCCTATACCGTACCACAGGAAGTATTGTATTCCTTCCACATATTCGATGTTTTATAGTCTTTGCACAAAATAACAAAGAATGGTGACTTAAAATATCTGATGTGTTACACTCACACGACTTTCTCTACTCTTGTACAAACTATTTTTACAAACGCTTATTCTCCATCTACTTCATGTTAATCGAGATCTTATTGCTAATTTTCTTGTAGGTGATAAGGGGAATTGCTAGGCTTTAAGCGATAGTCAAATGTTTTAAGAACTGGTTGCTATGTGGAGTATTTCATTCTCTTTGTATGTCCAGGACATAAAAAAAAAACGAAAAGCGAATTCCCATTTGAGAAAAAGTAGAAGTATTTGAAAATTCAAACAAATAGCAAGGAATATCTTGGAAATGGTTCACTCGACAAAAAAGTATATCACATAAATTGTATGTTTTAACGAGCTCTACAATTTTTTGTGCAGAAAAATTTTGTCTGTCTCTTACGGTTTACCAGTTATGCAAAAGCCATTCAGAAAGAAGAGGACTTGGGGACATTCCCAGAAAATTTAAGATAAACATTTTATTTGTCATGAAAATATTTGAAATATATGATCTTTTTATCAAAATCGTTAGAGCTATTTTTGAGAAAACCAAAATTTTCGAAAAGTGTTCCATGTAATGGGTAGTTTGGGTGGGAGGATTTTCTTGAAAATCTTCGCGTCGCATCTTTGAAAGATACTGAACCTAAATACCAAGTTTGGTATTTATCTGACTTTTCGTTTTTGAGTTGTGCTGTTCATAGACACACACAGACCTTTTTCTAACAGTGTATTTTTTATTCAGGGACCTCAAAACATTTATTTCCGGTGAAATCTCGGCTTGGAATTTTTGGGTGGAATGCAATACTTCCCCTACTTGCTATACGTAGTAGAGAAGGTAAAAATGCATATCCGGAAATTTAAACTAAATATATCTCGGAAATGGTTAATGCCACAAAAAACCGATTTGCACTAGGCCTTTGTCTATATGTTATGGTTTACCAGTTATACAAAATTCATTCAGAATGAAGACTTCACAGGATATTCGCAGAAAATGTAACATGTTTCATTTTCATGCAAATATCGTAAACATATGATATTTTCATTAAAAAAGTCTGATATGATACATTCACATGACTTTCTCTACCCTCTATATTGTTAGTGGGTATACAAACTATTCTTACTACAGCTTATTTTTCTATGTACCATACTTAAATCGAGATAAACCTTTGCAGAAATAGCTACATTACACATTACGTTATAGATACAAAGAGAACAGCGATAGTCAAATGTTTAACAACTGGACGCTATATGCTGCCTTAAAATTCCTTACTGTTTCCATGACATCGCGAGAAACAACTGAAAATCGATGACACTTAAAGAATAACAAAGTGTTGAACGAAACGAACCATTAATAACTATATCTTGGAAATGGCAAATGTTACAAGACAGTTATTTGAAACAAATTGCGTTTTAAAGAGATCTACACCGTGAAGTAAGTTTTTGCCAGTCTCTTATAGTTCACCATTTATACAAAATTCATTCAGAATGAAGAACAATGTTTTAAATGTATGGTATTTTTGAAAAGAATAAAAATAACGACAGTTTTCCATGGGTGATTAATCGTGGAGGGATTTTCTAGAAAATGTTCGTGCCACATCTTTAGAAGATACTGAAGTTAAATACCAAATTTGGGATTTATTCCACCTTTCTTTTTTCAATTGTACTGTTTTTAGGGTTCATTGGACCTATCAACGTGATTGGCCGGTACACGAGATTAGAAACCGTGATCTTCAAGATCGATTCACACAGGTTCGGTATTTCTAAGAAAAAACAAGTATGTGTTATCATCAGTGGACCGTTAGTTTTGTTATGGGGGGCAACCTTGCCCTGCACTGCGACCTTTGCATATCTCCAGTCTTATTATCATCAGTCCAGAAGTCTCAAGTTCATAATGAACTAAATCAGACTCTGGACCATGATGGTTAGCATATCAAGTGTTACATTCACTGGATTTCTCTACCCATTCTTCAACAAGCTATTCTTAAAAAAGTTCATTGTTCATTCCACTTCATGCTAATCGAGATAAGCATTTGTAGAAATGGATTTATTATGTATTTCGTTGTAGGTACAAGGGGAATGGAGGAATACAGTAGGCTTAAGAGATAGTCAAATCCTAAATTAAAATTAAATTGCCTTTTATTTATGGACGCTCTTTAACTGCTGTGGTCCTTAGCGTCCCATTCTATATTGGGTGTGAAAAACCGGTAATTTTGCTCAGAGACCTCTTTATCAGGCTTGAGGTTCTTTTACGTGCCGTAAATCTACGACACAGGACCACCGGCTTTACTTCCCTTCCGAAGGAAGCCATGTTAAGAATTTTTACGCCCGAAAAAATATTGTATGGCCAAGAGAAAGAAACGAATAACGGCTTCTCATTTGAGAAAAGTATAAGTGTTTGAAAATTAAAACCAATAATAAGGAATATTCATTCCTTCATTATCTGTTTACCCTCCTCCTATGTAGGACTTACACCCCCCAGGACTTACAAGCGGGTGCCTGGGGTCAGAGGCCCGTCGAGGAGCAGACACTCATGGATCAGACAGAACATCCAGGATGGGTGATCAGCCCGATGTCTGGTATGGGATGAAGGAAGTAGATGAAACGAAATGTTGGTGAAATGGATGAAAGGAAAGGTGATGATGGAGCAGTTGGTGGAATGAACCCGGAGAAAACCCGCCCAGACGCCGATTCGTCCACCACAAATCCCACATGCAGGTCCCTGGGATTGAACCCGGGCCGCCTCGGTGGGAGGCGAGCGGTCTAACCACTCGGCCACGGCGCCGCTTAATAATAAGGAATATCCCGGTTATAATTCCAAAAAGAAAATGTATTTGATACAACTCGCGTGCTTTAGGGGGATCTTCATTTTTTTTGTGTAGTAAGATTTTTGTCTATCTCTTAAGGTTTACCAATTACGCAAAAGTCATTAAGAATGAAGAGGACTTCACAGGCTGTACCCCGAATATTCAAGATATACATTTTGTTTGTCATGAAAATATGTTAAATATATGGTGTTTTAATCAAAATCGTTTGAGCCATTTTTGAGAAAATAAAATATTTGAAACACTTTGCATGTAAAGAGTGGTTGGGTGGAGGATTTTCTTGAAAAATCTTGGTACCACATCCTTGTAAGGTGCTGAATTTAAATATCAAGTTTAGTATTTAACCGACGCAAGGAGGGTTTTCTAAAAGTGCATTATTTGAGTTCAGGGGACCTCAAAACATATATTTCCAACTTTGAATTTTTTGGCTGGAAAGCAATACGTTGTAAAGGAGGCAAAATGTTTGTTTCCTCTGTAGTTCAACTCCGCAGTACACATTTTCTGTAAGTCGTAGCTCTGTGGGAGTTACAAGAGAAAGCACAGAAGAAGGAAGCGTTTCTCATAAGTCTAGTAGATATATTTTTGCCTGGGAAACAAACCCAGGACGACAAGCAGCGACTGTCCGATGGCACAAGAGATTAATACATGAGTCTTTGTGTTTTTGTTGTGTTATTTTGGCTGACAGCTACCGGTTTTGCTCGGTATCTGCTCTTGAATCTCGGTACCTGGTCGATTGCCTGTCCGGAGCTTGATTCACGACCATCGTCCTCAGCTCCATTGTGTCCATCTCATTTGCCATCGTACCTACTGTTTGAATATCAACCGACAGCCAAATATCACAGGGCTGCCACCAAAGCTAAACCGTGAAACAAAATTAATAGATGCGTTGAGGTGAAATACAATTATTTCAAACGTAATGTGTCAGTGTGCTTATACCTTCTACGTACTTACAGTATTGTATTGCTCCCAACAATTCCATGTCGAGATTTCACCGGAAATGCGCTTTTACACCGCAGGAATAACATATTGATGTGTCACATTCACATTACTTTCCCTACCCTCTATCGTTTACTATTATTATGAAAGTTTATTTTTCTATCTACTACAGTTTAGTCCAAATAAACCTTTGCAGAAACAGCTACATCACACATTTCGTTATGGAATACAAAGAGAACAGCGATAGTCAAATGTTTAACAACTGGACGCTATATGCTGCCTTAAAATTTCATACTGTTTCCATGACATCGCAAGATACAGCTGAATGTCGAAAGTACTTATATTGAACGATTCAAATCATTGATAAAGAATATCTAGGAAATGTCTAATGCCTCAAAAAAGTTGTTAGAAATAAACGGTGTGTTTTAAAGAGATCTGCAGGTTTTATGTGGTACATTTTCATCTATCGCTTAACATTAACCAGTTATACAAGATTACAAAATATTCTTTCAGACGAAAACTTCACAGACTATTCCCAAAAAATTCAACATATATATTTTATTTGTCATATAAAAATCTTTAATATATGGTATTTTCATCAACATTTTTAGAACCGTTTTTTCAGAAAACTAAAAAATTCGAAAAATGTTTCATGTAAAGGGTAGCTTGGAGTAGGGAATTTTCTTGTACACTTTCGTGTCGCATCTTTGTAAGCTGCTGAACTTAAATACCGAGTTTGGTATTTACCCGACATTGCGTTTTTGAGTTATGCTGTTCATATGCACACACATGCACATATGGACCTCAAAACACGTATATCGAATTTTTGGGTGGAATGTAGTATCTTCCGTACCTATTATGTACGTGGGGGAGAAGGTAAAAATATCTTTTTTAGGTTCAAGGGCGTCAAAACATGTATTTCTGGCTAAGGCACGACACTTCCTCTCAGGCAAGGAATAAAGGATAGTGGGCAGAAAGACGAGTAAGAGAATGCCTCTAATGGCTTGCGTACATCTTGTTGAATATGAAGGAGCATAAAGAACACAGTAGGTAGAGAGCTAAAGGAGATTGCCTTTTTTGGTTTCTGTTCAATGCGTATCCGTACATTAACCTTTTTGTAAGTAATTCCGGTTATTTTTTCTACGTGGAGAGAGTGCAATAAATTGCGTACGTGCTTGAAAAGGTCCATCAATAGTATTCGAGTCACGCAATGCAACCCGGCAGTTTTATTTCAGCCATAAAACATTATTTGCTCTTCTTTCATACTCTCTAATGTTGCCAAGTGTACGAAATTTCCCTGCAAGCGTGATGGATCTCCCTTCAAACACACAAAACCGCACGGGCGAGATTCTAACCGAAGACGCCAGCGGTGTGAAGGACTACACGGAGACGATGATAGTGGAAATCGAGTTACTGCGTTAAACTCGTCGTGAGATTAAATTACTCCTTTTCTCTCTCCTTCATCGCTGTGCAACTCATATGTCATGTGATGTTTTTTCTGGGGTGTTAATAACAATTAAAACGCAAATAAAAGGTTTATGGGTATTCGAAATTGAATTTTTGATTAAACGACGAAATAAATCTGGTGCGTTACAGTCATCGTTTATTAGTGGATATAAAAACTGTTCTTACCAAAGCATACTTTTCTATCTACTTCACTTTAATCCAAAAAACCTTTAAAGAAACAGCTACATTACACATTTCGTTATAGAAACAAAGAGAACAACGATAGTCAAATGTTTAACAACTGGACGCTATATACTGGCCTTAATATTCCATACTGTTTCCATGCAATCGCGAGAAACAACTGAAAATCGACAGGACTTGAATGACAAAGTAATGAACCATTCGTACCATTAGTAATGGATATATCGGAAATGGCTTATATCACAAAAAAACTTATTTGAAATAATTTTGTGTATCACTTAACGTTTACCGGTTATATAAGAGTATATAAACTTTCTTGGAATCAAGAGGACTTTACAGGCTATTTCCAGAAAATTCAAGATACACATTTTTATTTTTCATGTGAAAGTCTTTAATATATTGTATTTTAATCAAAATCGTTAGAGCCATTTCTGAGAAAATAAAAATTTCCAAACACGTTTCATGTACAGTGTAGTTGGGAATGAGGGGATTTTCTTAAAAATCTTCGTGTCACATGTTTAGAAGAACTGAACTTAAATATCAAGTTTGGTATTTATCTGATTTTTCGTTTTTAAGTTATGCTGTTCATCACACACAAGCACACGAATACAAACAAACAAGCAAATACACACAAACAAACACATAAACGCATATACACACAAACACAAACATATACACAACCACGCACACAAACACAGACAAAACAAATTCACACACAAACAAACACATACACACAAACACACACACATACACACAAACACATACACAAACACACACAAACATACAAACAAACAAGCACACACAAATACACACAAACGCATATACACACAAACACAAACATACACACAAACACATACACAACCACGCACACAAACACACACATACACACAAACACATACACAAACACACACAAACACACAAACACACAAACACACACATACACAAACACATACACACACAAACACACAAACATATACACAACCACGCACACAAACACAGACAAAACAAATTCACACACAAACACACATACACACACAAACACATACACAAACACACACAAACACACAAACACACACATACACACAAACACACACAAACACACACATACACACAAACACACACAAACACACAAACACACACAAACACACACAAACACACACAAACACACATACACACAAACACATACACAAACACACACAAACACACAAACACACACATACACACACATACACACACAAACACACACATACACACAAACACACACACACATACACACAAACACATACACAAACACACACAAACATACAAACAAACAAGCACACACAAATACACACAAACGCATATACACACAAACACAAACATATACACAACCACGCACACAAACACAGACAAAACAAATTCACACACAAACACACACACATACACACATACACACAAACACACATACACACAAACACGTACACACACAAATATATACACACAAACACACACATACACACAAACACACGTACACACACAAATATATACACACAAACACACACATACACACAAACACACGTACACACACAAATATATACACACAAACACACACATACACACAACCACAGACAAAACAATTACACACACAAACACATACACACACAAATATATACACACAAACACACACATACACACAACCACACACACAAACACAGACAAAACAAATACACACACAAACACACACATACACACAAACACACACATACACACAAACACATATACACATAAGCACATACACACACAAATATATACACACAAACAGACAAAACAAATACACACACATACACACAAACACACAAACACATTCACACACAAACACACACATACACACAAACACACAAATACACACAAACACACACATACACACAAACACATACACACAAATATATACACACAAACACACATATACACACAAACACATACACACAAATATATACACACAAACACACATATACACACAAACACATACACACAAATATATACACACAAACACATACACACAAATATATACACACAAACACATACACACAAATATATACACACAAACACACACATACACACAAACACAGACAAAACAAATACACACACATACACACAAACACAGACAAAACAAATTCACACACAAACACACATACACACAAACACACACATACACACAAACACATATACACATAAACACATACACACACAAACAGACAAAACAAATACACACATACACACAAACACATTCACACACAAACACACATACACAGAAACACACATACACACAAAACACAGACAAAACAAATACACACACATACACACAAACACATTCACACACAAACACACATACACACAAACACACACATACACACATACACACACAAAACACAGACAAAACAAATACACACACATACACACAAACACATTCACACACAAACACACAAATACACACAAACACACACATACACACAAACACACACATACACACAACCACACACAAAACACAGACAAAACAAATACACACACAAATACACACAAACACATACACACAAAAACACACATACACACATACACACAATAACACACATACACACACAAACATACACATACACGCAAACACACATACACACACAAACATACACATACACACACAAACATACACATACACGCAAACACACATACACACACAAACATACACATACACACACAAACATACACATACACACAAACACACATACACACACAAACATACACATACACGCAAACACATACATATACGCAAACACATACATATACACAAACACACACATACACACAAACACATATATACACACAAACACACACATACACACAAACATACACATACACACACAAACATACACATACACACAAACACACATACACACACAAACATACACATACACGCAAACACATACATATACGCAAACACATACATACACACAAACACATATATACACACAAACACACACATACACACAATAACACACATACACACAAACACACATACACACACAAACACACACATACACGCAAACACATACATATACACAAACACATACATATACACAAACACACACATACACACAAACACATATATACACACAAACACACACATACACACAAACACACACATACACACAAACACACACATACCCACACATACACACAAACACATACACAAACACACATAAACACATAACTACACACTAACACACATAAACACATACACACAAATACACACAAACACATACACATACACAAACACACACATACACACATGCATAAACACACACATACACAAAAACAAACACACACAAACACATACACACGTATACGCAAACACACATGTTCTCCGTGGACTAGTGGTACCGTGCTAGCCACTGGTTCCCGAGGTCACGGGTTCAATCACGATGGATTTTTTTCGGGCGTAAAAATCCTTAGCATAACTTCTTTCGGAAGCGAAGTAAAGCCGGTGGTCCCGTGTTGTAGATTTACGGCATGTAAAAGAACCTCAAGCCTGATAAAGAGGCCTCTGAGCGAACCTTCCGGTCTTTCACGTCCAGTATAGAATGAGACGCTAAGGACCGCAGTAGCTAAAGAGCGTCCATAAATAAAACTCAATTTTAGTTTTTTTACAAACACACACATATACACAAACACATAAGCACAAATACATACACACATACACACATGGAGCATTTTCTCAAAATACTTTCTTTGGATTTGGGGTATTTTGGATGGAATACAATACTTTCCCTACTTAACTATATGTAGTTGAGAAAGTATACAATATTTTTAGGGACAGGTGACACTAAAAGTAAAACTTTAATTCGAGTTACTAACCGAGCGAGATGGCTCCGCGGTAGCGTGAGAGGTTCGTATTTGGGTGGTCCGAGGTTTGCTTTCCGTTGGGTCGGCCACTCTGATCATGTTTTTTTTCCCTCGTGGTTTCCCCCACGTCGGTAGGCGAATGCTAGGGTGGTTGTTTTTCTACTACGAGTTTCCTGTCTTCACCATTTCCTTTCATCTGTTTAGGGTTGTACGATCAGCGACGGCGGTTGGTGTGTTGCGGCACCACGGTGGAATTTGCGCTCTGGAAGGATTTCTCGTTCGTTTGGTGGGATTGCTGGGGCTCCGTGGAATCGTTAGGAGCCCCGTCCTTGTTAGCGCAAATCGCCCGGATCTGGTTGCCGGCCCTTCCTCTCAGGGATCACGTTGGAAGCAAAAAGAGCCCACTACGACCTACTCGTGTTGCTATTCTCGAGTTACCGGAGGCCCCTTCGTCTGACTACTCCTAACTCGTAACAACTCAAACCAGGAGTTGAAGATTATAACACTCGCTGGAACACAATTGTTGGTAACCTTGTTTCTTGCGATGGAAATTGTATGTACATTAAGCGGAGGCCTTGGTTCAATTAATGCAATGGTGGACTATTTGAATGACTCAGAAATGGATTAGGCAGAATCACAAGACATTCCCGATGCTACTTCCTCTACATAAGAAATTAACATTACAAACTGTAACAATTGCATTATCAATATCACAATTACATCAAAAGAGTATTAGTAAAATAATAATAATGTTAAATAAAATTACTTTATTAAATAATAAAATTATTGTTACACTTATTCTGTTGATTTATTTTGCCACAGCCTTCTATATATTATAGAATGCTATGATTGTATATAGATATAGGTGCAGGTTACACAACGGGGGCGGGGCGGCACTTCGCGCACTGCGACCTATATAGATCTATTGTGGCTACCATCCCCAAGAGGAAGGGATGGAGTGAAGGAACCACAGGAGGCTGTAGGCCACAGACACGCGCGGAAGTCCCAAACAGTTCCGGGCACGAAGACCTTGTCCCCTACTGCAACTGCTTAGAGAGAGCGATGAACGACGCGACGACCAAGCAGCCCTCTAGAGTCCACGGGAATACTCTTTCCTCTGAGCATGCATCCGCACCATCTGTCCAGCACCGTCATGCGCCACGAAACCTAGAAGCACACTTGAAAGATAAGAAGGAAACGGAATGAAAGGGAAATGAAAAGGAAGTTGTGATAGGTACATAAAAAGAAAACCGCTCCAGCATTCGCTTATTGATCGCGAAAACCACGACAAACCCAAGATCAAAGTGGATGACGGACGGAAATCGAATGCGTTCCGCGGAGCCATCTCGCTCGGTTATGATTGTGTACATAATTATATTGTCAGCACTGGTGCTGTGAACGTCAAACAAGAGCGCAGGCCAAACAAAAACAGACTAGAGCTCACCACTGCGCAAGTCCGAATGTGTACTGCATTTCCACACAAATTTCAGCTGGATACTTTATAATTTAATATTCAGGGCTATCTAAAACTAGTTAATGACAGTGTTAAGTGGAGTTATATTTTGCTCGTAGGATTACTACAATCGGATTTCAGCAAATATTGCTACTCGCAAAATAAAACACCACTTTTAAAACTTGTATCATAAGTGACTATCTTGAAATGTTCATAGAAAAAAATGAAATTGTAGAATCAGGATCGAGTAGCAGTTTTGTCTTGTTGACCAAATGTCTAAACGCACAATTTTCTCGTAATCTTGTTTTGTTACATTTTTGCCGCTTTTAAACGATTGCCATAATAAAGCTTTAGGTAAGTGTAACGTATATTCTTTCACATCGTTAGCATTGCACAGGAGAGAAGCTTAGGGCTGGTCAGCCGCTACTACACTAACGGATGTGTATAGCAATGCATTGGGACCGCGGGCTACCAGTCGCGTTATTCAAGAGAAACGCGCTACTGACATGTGCAATAAAATATAAACCTCAAGATTTCTCTAAAGAACCTTGGAAGTCCTCTTCTTTCTGACTGGAGTTTACATAATTTTGTAAAACCGTGAAACCAAAAGAGATAGTCAAAAACTTACTATATAAAAAACAGTAGTTCTCTTAAAAACACTCAATTTATCTGAAATAACTTCTTTGTGACACCAGCCATTTCGGATATATCCTTATTTTTAGTTTGAATCTTTAAATACCTTGTCATTTTTAAAGTGTCGTAGCATTCAGTTGTTTCTCCTGATATCATGGAAAGACTGTGGAATTTCAAGGCCAGTGAATAGTGACCCTTTTTAAGAATTTAACTCTCACTTCAGTTTCCTGTGTGCCCTTGTACCTACAACGAAATGTAATGAAACTCTTTTTGAAGCATTAACATAAGTAGATAGAACGAATTCTGATGTGTTACATTCACATGTCTTTTATTTTTGTTTATTTTTCTAACTGCTTCATTTTAATTCAAATAAATCTTTACAGAAATAGCTACATTACACATTTCGTTATAGATACAAAGAGAACAGCGATAGTCAAATGTTTAACAACTGGACGCTATATGCTGGCCTTAAAATTCCATACTGTTTCCATGACATCGCGAGAAACAACTGAAAATCGATGGTACTTAAGAGTGATAAAGTATTGAACAAATCATACCATTAATAACGGATATCTCGGAAATGGCCGCTGCCACAAAAAAGTTATCTGAAACAAATTGTGTGTTTTAAAGAGATCTACATTTTTGGTGCAGTACGTTTTCCTCTATCGCTTAACGTTTACCAGCTATACAAGTTTATACAACATTCCTTCCGAATGAAGAAGCCTTCTAAGATTCACAGAAAATTGAATATGTACATTTTATTTATCATGTAAATGTATTCAATATATGGTTTTTTGATAAAAATCGTTAGAGCCATTTTTTAGAAAATAAAAATGTTATAAAGATCTTTCTGTAAAGGGTAGTTTGGACTGGGGATTCTCTTGAAAATGTTCGTGTCGCATCCTTGGAAGATACTGAACTTAAATACCAAGTTTGGTATTTATCAGACTTTTCGTTTTTGAGTTATACTGTTCACACACACAGTCGTCCTCCGTGGTCTAGGGGTACCATCTAGCTTTTGGTTCCCGAGGTTCTGGATTCAAACACGGTGAAGGGCATGGATATTTTCGAGCGTAAAAATCCTTAGCATGGCTTCCTTCGGAAGGGAAGTAAAAGCGGTGGCTCCGTGTCGTAGACTTGCGGCACGTAAAAGAACCTCAAGTCCGATAAAGCGGGCTTTGAGCAAACTTTCCGGTCTTTCATGCCCAATGGAAGGCTAAGAGGTTAAAGAGGTCATAAATAAAACTCAATTTAACTTTTAACGCACACACAGGAACATTTTTTTCTAAAAATGCTTTTCTTGAATTCAGAGTGCCTCAAAGTATGCATTTCCGATGGAATCTCGGTATCGAATTTTTGGGTGGAATGCAATACCTCCTCTACCTATGTACGTGGTAGAGAAAGGAATACGCTTTAGTAAGAGCAGTTGGTAGAAGTCATATAAACGATTGTGGCTAGAGAAAGTCACGTGAGCTTTTTAAAATGTGGTTCAACGTTCCCATATTATCGTCCACATGGGTAAAGTGAAAGAAGTGTGTTACTGGACTGGAATTGTTTGTCCATCTCATAACCCTAGCCTACTATATCATCGGCTGTCTGCACTTGAGGAAGACAGAAATGAAAGGGAAGTCGTCGTCCTCCTGGTGAAAGGAACACGAGGAGAAAGGTGCTGTGATAGCCTCTAGAGGTCAGCAATGCAGTCCAGTAGGAACTGCTAATAGCAGAGGCTGGAAGTTGACACTACCATCCCCGGAAGAAGGGTGCTCGGCTGATGTCAGGGGATGTAGTTGTTAACCCTGGTGGGTATTCGGCGTTTGGAATCGATTTAACGCTTACAGTAGATCATCGATTATCCGAAATAATTAAGGACGGGGATATTCGGATAATTGATTTTTCACACAACCGAACATTTATGAAAACAAATTGTGCCAGGTGTCATACGAGCAATATGAAGCAAAGAAACACTGATTTTAAACACAAATCTACATGCATATTTTGTATCACACGTCTCATAAACAACACAAAGAACTGGCTAGCCTAGTCTGACAGGTTCAAAATGTTAATTAAAATACACCTATAGCAAAAGAAAAGAAGTCCAGTGTTTTTGGGGGGACGGTTTCAAACTGAGACTTTTTGTTGTTAAATCTCGCAAACGTTTTAAAGACAGCGATTGGATAGCATCACATTCTTGTGGTTCTTCGCTTCATATCCGTCTCAAGACAGTGAAAAGCGTCCTTGCTGGATGGTACTTTTTCGACATGGTCGTCGCCGCGCCACTGGGTTCTTCCTCGTCGTCACAAATGCCTTAGTCTCAATGATACTGGCATTGATTTCATTGACTGTCAATATTTGATAGCCAGTCATCAACATCACATTCGAGCCCGTTATAATGTCTTCCTGGCCGCATTCTTCAAACTCGGAAGATTCTGTAATCATCCCAGCTAGTTCTTGTACAAATTGGCTGTTTGGTGGCTCTTCAGATCCAGTGATAGACTCGTCTGAAGGAAGGAGCTTATTCTAAGCTTTGCTTGACAGTAGACCAAGCTTCCGCTTTCATGTATACGAGGGCAGATTGATAAATCAGTGACTTTTTAAAGAAAATAACATTTTTTTCAAAAAATAAACTTTATTTCTCAACATAGTCTCCTTTAAATTCAATATACATTATCCAACGTTTCCCCCAGTTTTTTTAACCTTTCCAAAAATATGATTTTTCGAAGTCTGCAAAATATTGTTTCTGCCATGATGTGTTCACTAGTCGTGAATTTCTTCCCAGCGAGCCAATTTTTCAAGTTTGAGAAGAGGAAGAAGTTGCTCGGAGCCAAATCTGGAGAATATGGTGGGTGAGGTAGCAGTTCGTAGCCCAATTCCACAAATTTTGCTATGGCAATGGCTGACTTGTGTGCGGGTGCATTATCCTGGCGAAAGAGAACTTTTGTTCGGCAAATGGGGTCGTTTATTTAACAATTCCTTGTGAAACTGATCCAGTATTGTGTCATAATATGAACCTGTGATCGTTTTACCCTTTTCCAGGTAGTGGATGTCTATCACCCCTTGCGAATCCCAAAA
Source organism: Deroplatys truncata (assembly GCA_030765065.1). Classification (NCBI taxonomy): domain Eukaryota; kingdom Metazoa; phylum Arthropoda; class Insecta; order Mantodea; family Mantidae; genus Deroplatys; species Deroplatys truncata. The sequence continues at coordinate 22,756,461 of CM060983.1, forward strand.
GACAGCTGCCATGATTTTTCCTGCCGACGGAATGGTTTTCGCTTTCTTTGGAACAGGTTCGCCGAAGGAAATCCATTGCTTTGATTGTTGTTTGGTTTCAGGTTGGTAGTACTGGATCCAAGTTTTATCAACCGTGATATAACGCCGCAAAAACTCATTTGGATTGCGCTGGAACATGTTCAAACATCCCTGTGAAATGGTCACACGATTCCGCTTTTTCTCAACTGTAAGCAGTCGCGGCACCCAACCTGCTGACAGCTTTCTCATACCCAAAAATTCGTGCAGAATGTTATACACCCGTTCACTCAAAATGTTTACGGTCTTGACTATCTCACGGATTTTCACTCGGCGGTCTTTCAAAACAATATCGTGAACTTTCTTCACCATTTCTTCTGCTGTGATCTCAACCGGCCGTCCTGTGCGCACGGCATCTCTTGTGTTCAAACGGCCACATTGAAATTCCGTGAACCATGCCATGTGATGGAGCGGAGTTCCCATAATACTTGTTCAGCTTTTCTTCCGTTTCCTTCACCGTCTTACCACGCAAAAAGTGCTTTATCGGAACACGAAATTCACTTTTCTCCATTTTCTACGAAGCAACACACATCTGTTTATTTTAGTTGCCCTCAACAATGTTCTAAGAAACAAATGACGATGAATTTCTAGGATTATACCCAGAATAGATGTAATACTTGGGTGCAAACAAGAAACTTGTGATTAGAATGCTATCTATCGTCAAAGTCATGGAGTTATCAATCCGCCCTCGTACTCGTGGGAAAAAATGAGTGATCCCCAGATTTCATGTGACCATCGGTAGGGCTTCGTGTACCTTCACAACGCACATGCAGGAACTTTAGAATGCCATGTGCCTGTGAGATCATCTTACAACGGTACTTCTTGGTGGTGACGCTTATAAGCTACTGAAAAGAGAACATGGGATGTTTCCTTGGTCGAGAGGTTAAGAAGGCAGTGCTTGCACTCATAAGCTCCTTAGTTCAACATCTTGCATTAGTTATGGTTATTTTTTATGTTGTTAATTTTATTACTGGATGTGTAGAACATTGCATTAATATAACCTTATCGTTTTAGACATATCTATGTACACAAAACATAATTGTATTAAAAAACTCGTTTTAAATAACTAAATAAATGCATATAAACTATTATCCCTAAAATTAAAACAGATAAAAAAATAAACAAAACTAATACCGGGTGTGTGAACCCGGAGCACGTATAACCGGTCTACATTGTCGTGTTATAGATAGCATTAAATCCCCGTAGTAACGTGGACGAGAAGCTACAGCATCCCAGGTTTCTTGAATTTGTGTCCAGAAGCCATCTTTTGTACTTCGCGCATCTCAGGAAAATTCGATCGCAGCTCCCTTTTCCTCTCAGCCCACACATTTTCAATAGAGTTCAAATCTGGTGAGCAGGGAGGCCAGTCTTATCACTCTGATATCCTGCCTCTCTGAGAACCGATTTGGAACCTTTGGACATATTATGTGGACAGGATGATTATTCTGTACCAATTCAACAGATATCTCATCCTCACAGAGGGAATAAAAATATTCTCAAGTATTACCGCGTATCGCGCACTGTTCAGTGTATCGTCACAACACACCTAGACCGTCCCTTGATATCCAACAAGATATGTGACCAAGATGAAATTGTGAAGCCATGTATTTTGCATCGTAATGACTGTTCTATTATGAACTTTGCCAATGTATGAAATGCAGTATATCGAAAATAAGTAGTCACCATGCGTTGATTAAACATTATTAACAGAAAAAAAGTGTTTGTTATATGCGAGAAGCAAACTTGCGGTCTAAACCACAGAAGTATCCTACGCTTTGCCACAGCGCTACAGGGAACACAAATGGAAGGTAGCTTGTTTAATAATTGCGTACAGCTTGCTGCAGCGGCTACACAACTGCATGATGTAAACAAGGCACTGTGCCGTGAAGGGCTTAGAAAAATTTTGGCGTTCAAGACATGACTCATTTTTTTGTCCACGGGTGTACACAGCGTCCTTCGAATCAATTTCCTTATACAGTTGCTGAATCGTTTTTTCCTACATCAAAACTACAAATTTGAAATTGCCAATTGGAATGCTTTCGGTTGATCGGTATTCGGACAATCGATGCTCTGCTGTACTTGTATGTTCTAGGGTGTCATTTACTTGATTCAGTCAAGGATTGTGGCGATCATTAGATAAAGTTGCACCACTTAATTTATACGACTTTCTCTACCAATTCTCCCACAAACTAAACCGTTACAGAAATGGTTTGTGTCGCTATGTGCTGGATTTAAAATGTCATACTCTTTGTGTGTTATACCAGAAACAAAGGAATGGCGGGTGACTTGATACAAAAACTATAAAGTATTCGAAAATTCAAACAATAACGAATGTCTCGGACACATTTTGTGTGTTTTAATTTTTTGTGTAGTAAGATTTTGTCTATCTCTCAAGATGAGGGAGAGAAAGGACTTCACAGGCTATTTCCTGAAAATTTAGGATATACATTCCATTTATCATGCAAATATCTTAAACGACACCGGGGCTGAGTTTTTGAATGAAAATGACAAAAGTTTTGGATATTTGAATTATATTATATAAATATTCTAGATACACATGTAAATAATTTTGGGGACACACTTTTCGCGATCCGCTGCTTTTGAAAGCCCAGTGATGTGTTTAAACGCTTGTGCGATCAGTTATAACCCCATTGGACCCTTTCTGTATTTTTTATTTCTTCTCAGGTTTACATTTTTACACATGAAATTTCTTCCTTACATATCAGCTTTTCTCTGATTTGTATCCAAAGTTGCACACATAATCTCAAATGTTCTATCCAAAGATTCAAGTATGCATTTTATGATTGCTTTATCAGGGTGTCAACTGCCTTATATGAAGCTGTGTTCTCATACTCAGTGTTGCACGGGTGTTTTTTTTAAACTCGCACGACAATTGCTCTCTGTACACTTTATGATCTAGAATATTGTTATGCTGAATTCTGACCGCTTACCCTTTAGAACTGTAATTTCATAAAAATTCCCATTCAGTGTTATTCATAGTAATGAACCAAAAATTCACTCTTATTCACAGAAATGAAGATGAAATATCAGTATATTTTATATTTCTAATTTTAGCCTCCCCCGCAACAATCTTCAAAATTCTGGAAATGTTATGTAGCCTGTAAAAAATGTAAACGTGAAAGATTATCCGAATGTTTCAGTCATTTGTTCATAAGTCACAAATTTAAATTAGAGAAGTTAAGGCAAAACAATAGCATTCAAAAACTACTTATTGCATTAACAGCATTTTCCAAGCACCAATCACCTGAAATAAAATAAATATCATACGGTTATTTCATCCAATTTTTCTAGTATGTCATAAATAATTCCAGTATAACTTCAGTATATCAGTATTCATTAAAATAAATCAAGCATATTTCCAGTAGATTCAGTGCTTCCAGTATCAGTAGACGCCCTATTTATTAAAGGGTAGAAAAAATTAATTTGTGACTTAAAACAAAGAACATTTTAACACCAACAACTTCATAAAGCAAAAACTATAACTAATAACTAGGGCTGCGACATCGGAGTCGTTACGTTTGTTTGTAGGCGTCCTGTAGTCGACTGTTTACAGCGAGAGGGTTAAGGCTGGTTCACAGCCGCCCGAGAACGTTAACCAGAACGGAAACGAGAACGGGAATGCATATCGATCACAAAGTGAAAGTCGATTTTGCGCATTGGGGTTTCATTTCTTTTTAACTGACCAATGATATTTTTACTTTCTCTACTACGTATAGTAAGTAGGGGAAGTATTGTATTCCACACAAAAATTCGATATCGAGATTTCGCCGGAAATATATGTTTTGAAACCCCCTGAATCCAAAAAAAGCATTTTGGAAACATGTCCGTGTGTGTCTAAGTCTGTGAACAGCATAACTCAGAAACGAACAGTCGGATAAACACCAAACTTGGTATTTAGGTTCAGTATCTTCCAGAGATGCGACACGAAGGTTTTCAAGAAAATCCCCCACCCCAGATTACCCTTTACATGGAAGATTTTTCGAAAATTTTAATTTTCTCAAAAATGGCTCTAACGATTTTCATTAAAATGTCATATGTTTTCGATATTTTCATGACAAATAAAATGTATATCTTGAATCTTCTGGGAATGTCTCCAAAAGTATTCTTCAGTGAACGACTTTTGCATAACTGGTAAACCATAAGAGATAGACAAAATTTTACTATACAAAAATGTAGATCGCGTTAAAATACACAATTTATGTCATATACATTTTTTGTTGTTGAGTGAACCATTTTCGAGATATTGCTTGTTATTCCCTTAAATTTTTCAACACTTATTTTCTCAAATGGGAATTCGTTATTCATTTTTTTGTCTTGGATATGCAAAGAGTATTAATCTGTGGCAAAGGGAGGTGCTACACCTAGCAACCAGCTATTAAGATATATGTATATGCAAAGGTAACTGTATTTCTATATTGCCCTTGTAAATATATATTCCCCTTACATCTACAAGAAAATTAGCAATAAGATAGAGTCTGCAAATGTTTATCTCGATTAACATGAAGTAGATGGAGAATAAGCGTTTGTAAAAATAGTTTGTACAAGAGTAGAGAAAGTCATGTGAGTGCAACACATCAGATTTTTTCACCTACTTCCAATTTAGCCAAGCCAACATCAAAATTCGATAGAGTAAACATTATCTGAATGCATATCCATTACATTCCCGATCCCTCTAGTTGTGCCAAGCTTTCATTCCTTTATTTAATGGCATACATTAAAGTCGTTTATTTTCTTTTTTAATTTCCACCGGTTTTTGCTGTTATTTGTAGCTTTTGCCATTCTTTTTGATGTAACAGCCAGTTTTGAGTTGCATATAAACAAACTATAAATGACCCTTTCACCGGAGGAACCAACGATCATTGGATTTGTGGGTGTCGGGATGAGGTTAGGAAGCACATTTACTGCTAATTTCTTTCAGTTTCATGTTTCCAGCTTGCGACTATAGAGAGCACTAGCCGCCTAGAATAACCTCTAGAGTGAAGAGTCTAATATGCCGTGCCCGGGAACGAGAAAGTTAAAAGTTCGGCAACTGTTCTTTCCCGTTCCCGGGGCCCGGGAAGGCTTCCCGTCGGTTGTGAACGCTCCCATTTCAGTACACGTATTTCAACTTTCTCGTTCTCGTTACCGTTCTCGTTTGTTGTGAATCAGCCTTTACTTGTACTGTTGAGTCAAGCGTATCGCCGCACAGTGTTCACGTAGACGAAATGCCAAAGGAAAGGATAACAAAGTCAACCATCAAGGTGCAATGCTTCATATTAGAGTATAGGGAAAACGTTTTGTTTATTATTAAAGAAAATCATGCAATAGCACAATTGCTTCTGCGCATAGAGGGTCGAGTGACATGCCAACACAGAAACATATAAGCGTTGTATTGCAAAACGTGAGCATAAACTGCAACATTAAGTGACCTTCGCTAAATCAAACGTTTAATGAAGAACTGTGCGCAGCATTTACTACTGCCGACGTTCCCTTATATAAACAACAGGATACAACGTGGCGGGTTGTAATTCATTGCAATAAATTGACATAGAATCTTATCCATGTGCACGCTGTGACGTAGCGTTTTGTACTAATGATTTAATAAAGATATTTCAGTTATATCAGTCATCTATAAATACTAATGCAGAAATAAAGTACATGACTGTGACCTTCAGTCACTAGCTGCCAAGGAATCGCTTAGGATAGATAACTTTTTCAAAACCTTAAACCTCATGAACGACTCTGAAAAGACTAATATAATTAAATTTGAACTAAAAGGAAAAAGAAAAAGAAAACAGATGCTATGCTTCATATTAACCTTGCAGGTACAGTGATAAAGGAATCCCCCTCACACAAATTCTTAGGTATACAGGTTGATAAATACATATCATGGACTAATCACATTGACAACCTATGTAAAAAATCTGATGTGTTACACTCACATGACATTCTCTACTCTTGTACAAACTATTTTTACAAACGCTTATTCTGCATATGCTTCATGTTAATCGAGATGTCAATCTTATTGCTAATTCTCTTATAGATGCAAGGGGTATTGGTAGGCTTTAAGCGATAGTCAAATGTTTTAAGAGCTGGTTGCTTTGTAGAGCATTCCATTCTCTTTGTATGTCCAGGACATAAAAAAATGAATAACGAATTCCCATTTGAGATAAAAACATTGGAAAAGTTAAGGGAATAACAAGCAATATCTCGAAAATGTTCACCCAACAAAAATAATGTATATGACATAAATTGTGTATTTTAACGCGGTCTGCATTTTTGTGTAGTAAACTTTTGTCTATCTCTTATGGTTTACCAGTTATGCAAAAGTCGTTCACAATGAAGAATACTTTTGGAGACATTCCCAGAAAATTCGAGATATACATGAAGATATCTTAAACATATGATATTTTAATCAAAATCGTTATAGCTATTTTTTAAAAAATTACAATTTTCAAAAAATGTTCCATATAAAGGGTAATCTGGGGTGTGGGGATTTTCTTGAAAACCTTCGTGTCGCATCTCTGGAAGATACTGAACCTAAATACCAAGTTTGGTGTTTATCCGACTGTTAGTTTCTGAGTTATGCTGTTCACAGACACACACGCGGACATGTTTCCAAAAATGCTTCTTTTGGATTCAGGGGGTTCTCAAAACATAAATTTCCGGTGAAACCTCGGTATTGAATTTTTGGGTTGAATGCAATACTTCCCCTACTTACTATACGTAGTAGAGAAAGTAAAAATTAATAAAGGCCTGTACCTGTTTAGAGAGTTTGCAAAAATATGTAATAAAAGTTCTCAAAACGGTATATTATAGCTTAATTTACTCGCACATCCAATATGGCATAGAAGTATGGGGTGGCTGTAGTAATACCCTCACCCAGAGGGTTCTAGTACTCCAAAAGAAATGTATCAGAACAATGTTCAAAATGGGAAAACGTGAGTCCTGTAAGGAAGTCTTCAAAAGAGCGAAACTGTTTACTGTAGTGTCCTTGTACATATATAAAGTAATCTGTCTGACTGAACTGCACAAACCTAAAACAAATAGTGAAATACATGGTCACGACACAAGGTGTAAATTGGACTTGCACTAAAATAGTTATAATTTAAAATCTATAAACAAAGATGCTTTTATATTTGGTTTATATATGCACAACCGACTACCAACTGAAGTAAAATGTGAAAGCAATAACCTTAGATTCAAACAGCGTGTAAAAAATATCTTTTAAACAATCCTGTATATACGAGGTACGTCCAGAAAGTAAGTTCCGTTTGGTAATAAAATTAAATTGTGTACAGATACAGAAACATTATTTATTGCACAAAATTCTACAACTCTTAAACTACTTTTCCACATAACTGCCAAAATTTTGCAGGCATTTGTCATAGCGTGGCATAAGTTTTTGTATACCTTCTTCATAGAAGTTTGCTGCCTGTGTCTTCAACCAGTTGGAAACATTTTCTTTCAGCTCTTCGTCATTGTTGAAGTGTTGACCGCCAAGGAAAGACTTGAGATGTAAGAACAGATGAAAGTCGCTAGGAGCGAGGTCAGGGCTGTACGGAGGATGGTCAAACACGTCCCAGCCAAATCCCTATAGGAGGTTTTGCGTCACATTTGCAGTGTGTGGTCGTGTGTTGTGAAGAAAAACAACACCTTTTGACAGCAATCCTCGGCGCTTATTCTGTATTGCGCGGCGCAATTTCCTAAGTGTCTCGCTATAAACATCTGCTTTGATTGTTTGACCACGCGGTAAGAAATCAATGAGTAAGATGCCTTTCCAGTCCCAGAACACTGTGCACATCATTTTTCGAGGTGTCAAGATTTGTTTCGGCTTAACCTTTGCTGGGGATGAAGTGTGCCTCCATTCCATTGATTGTCGCTTACTTTCAGGGGTGTCGTAAGAAACCCAAGTTTCATCTCCTGTGACCATCTGTGTCAGAAATTCTTCGCCGCCTTCATCATAACGGGTCAAAAACTGAAGTGCACTACCCATCCGGTTTGTTTTGTGTTGCTCAGTAAGAATCTTTGGTACCCAACGAGGGCAAAGACTACGAAATTTTAGTTTTTCGGTAACAATTTCATGAATTAGTGATCGTGAGATTTGGGGAAATTCCATAGCGAGAGCACTAATTGTAAACTTGCGGTTTTCCTGGATCTTGTCATCAATCGCGTGAACCAGTTATTCTGTAACCAAAGATGGACGCCCACTTCGTTCTTCATCGTGCACTTCACTACGTCCTTCATTGAACTGTCGGACCCATCTTCTCACCATTGAATCACTCATCGCATTTTGTCCGTAAACTTCGCAAATTTTCCGATAAATTTCAATTGGTTTCACTTTCCTAGCATTCAGAAAACGAATCACAGATCTGATTTCACAAGCGGCGGGATTTTCAATCAACACCGACATTGTAAACAAGCACAACAAAGCGTACGTGGCTGACTGCGATCTCAAAATGGCGCACGTTTCTTCTCCTTGATACAGAGCGTCTACCGCGCATGTGCGGAACTGCAATCGTAGCGCTGCAGCGGAGAGAAATTGAAACGGAACTTACTTTTTGGACGTACCTCGTAATATTAATGATTTTCTTCTTTGTACTTAACAATGCTTGAAAGAGCCTTCATACAATATTCATACTTTCATCAAAGTGTAAACAAACGCGTATATTTTCTAAACTGTACTTTAAGTTTTTATCTTTGTACTTGACAATGCTCGAAACTTGTAATTGAGTCTATGGGCAATAAACTCAATGTTCACGAGACATGTGTAATTCTTCCTGTATAGACTGTCAGCACTTACTGCTGCGCCCTTACCTTCCTCTACATGTTTACCTCCACGTAGCGACTCCGATGTCGCAGCCCTACTAATTAATAACATCAACTTCAATCAAACTTACATTAATTTTCACTGGACTAAAGTATCAGCAAATGTCACTATTATACTATTCTGACAAATGTGATTGCGCGAGGTAGTTTTAGAATATTTGCAATTTTTTCGCTAATTAAAAATATTTAATTGTATTATATGAGAAACTACTTGAGCTAGAGCTTTGAACTTCTGCACAGTCATTTCTTTATTTCCTCATACTAAGTGTGCCAGTTTTCAAGTGAATAGCTTTAAAAAAGTTATAAAGTTAAGTCTCAGTGTCCCTTAAACAAGTGCATTTTAATCAAAATCATTAGAGCCATTTTTGAGAAAACAAAAATAACGACAAATGTTCTATGCAAAGGGTAGCCTGGGGTTGGGGAATTTTCTTGAAAATCTTTGTGTTGCATCCTTGGAAAACGCTGAAATTAAATACTAAGGGCCGGTTTCACCAACCGATGTTAAAAATACTTGTTTGTTAACAAGCTGTTCAAAGCTTAACATAAGGTTAAAATTTTGCGTTTCAAGCTTTTACCGCAAATTGTTAGCTAACATTTTGTTAACGTCAAAGACAACTGCGAACGCTAGCTTTCAAGAAGGCGGTGGCCGAACTACACTGCTTCTGAATGTACCCCGATGCACTTTTGTCTACGTATCGCCGCGCTCTCTGTGTCAGTAACCGGCAACTATTTACATTCATGGCAATGGCCATTTGAATGTTCCCGGTTGTTTGAGGTTAGAATCACAATGCAAACTGAAATAAATGTTTCACCGTTTAAAAGGCGTTAATTAACAACTGGTTAATAGGTATAGACGTATTATCAAGTGCGAAAAAGCCGACGTTCTTACTTTAAAGGATAAGATTGCAGCCTGGGACAAAACCACGAGTAATTTGATTGGAAAAAAATACTATTTGCCTCTTGAAGCAATTGCTTTGGAGACCTTCCGGAAAAACCTACAAACGGTAGCTTTGGAAATTCCAACATTATCACAAGTAAATGAAAAATGTTAGTAGCATAAAATCTAAGTACCTAATTAACACTTGTAGCATAGGAGAAAGAGGCATGCTCCTGTTGGTAGTATTCTAACCTCTCGTATTTCCCATAAAACCATGCTCATGACCCCCTTGGACAGTCTATATTCCTTTAAAAATTCCTCTTTTTGTAGGGTTTCAAATTTATTATGACGTACGACTGCTCTTCTATTATGAATGAAATTCAAAAATGCCAATTGTAGCAAACTCGCATCAACAGCCTGGTTTGCCGCAGCCATTTTCCAATTTCTGACGTTTGTTAAACGCCTTAACACAGGGGTATGGGGATGTTAACTTAACACGGACATTAACACATTGTTAAAGTTAACATTGTTTGATGAAACAGAATTTGTGTTAACTTCAGTGTTAAATCAGTGTAACGTTGTGTTAAAATTTAGCGTCTGTTGGTGAAACCGGCCCTAAGTTTCTTATTTATACGAGTTTTGGTTTTTGAGCTAAGCTCAAACGTTGCTCAGAAACGTTTTTCAAAAAATGCTTCCTTTTATTTGGGAACTTCAAAACGTGGATATTGAATTTTTGGGTGGAATTAATACTTCCCCTACTTACTATAGATAAGTAGTAGGAAATGTAAAAGCTACCCCTACCATGACTTCGACCCCTTAAATAGAAACCTCTTTATAGTACAGGAGCTGGCAAAAATCATAGTTAACCTTACTACTTCTAGGAACCTCCATCTCTTGTTTTGAATCATTATATTTTCAATTCTTTAAAACTACCGTTATGTTTGACTTTCAACCGCTAATACTGCTTGGCCAGTCAGAGCACACATTTGTGCAGTTGTGCTATAGTAATGGGCCACACACAGCTTCAAACACCACCCCTATTCATATTTTAAATCATCCCATAAATAAAAATTTGCACCAATCTGGACAACACATTGGACGCTTTCGTTCTAGGCATGAGTGAAAATGTAGGCTACTGACAAGTTTCAAAACACCCCCCTGTCCTTATATCCTACATAAGGACACCTTCTATCCTTAATTACAGCATACGTCATAAAAGCTTTCATGTTGCGATATCTTGTATCATGCACTGAGTATGCACCTTCTGTAAAGAGCACAAATATAGTCATAGCATTACGTTTTGGTGCATACATTACGTGACAAATGAATGATTGGCAACATTTAGATATTCTGGGAAATAAAATGAAATACTTTAGTGTTTCCCAAAATGTGGTCCGCGGAACATTCCGCTTCACGTCCTCACAGTTACAGTTACAATGATAATAAACACTTGCCTTATCATAAAATACATTGAAAATGACCTCTATCTCCAGTTTCTGGCATCTTCTCAGGAAGATTTCATTCACACTCGGGATTTCAATATCCAAAATTGAATGAATTTCTCGTTTGATTTTTGTTTTAGCTCTTCCAATGTATGCGATTTCTTGCATACATTTTATTCTTCAAGTTCCCCCATAGATAAAAATCGCATACAGTTAAATCAGGGGATCGTGGAGGCCACAATTGTTTACTAATTAACCTATCTTCAAAAATTTCCTGAGTTAAATTTAATGAGTCTTTAGCCGTATGCAAGTCGTCCTCCGTGGTGTAGTGGTTATCATGCTAGCCTCTACTTCCCGAGGTCGCGGGTTCATACCCGGCGAAGGCGATGGATTGTTTCGGGCGTAAACATCTTTAGCATGGCTTCCTTCGGAAGGGAAATAAAGCCGGTGGTCCCGTGTCGTATATTCACGACGCGTAAAAGAACAAGTCTGATAAAGAGGCCTCTGAGCAAAATTTCCAGTCTTTCACACCCAATATAGAATGCGACGCTAAGAACCATAGTAGTTAAAGAGCGTCCATAAATAAAACTCAATTTTATTTCAGGGGAATCTCGTGTGTAAAATACAGTTTCTTTGTACTTCAATATCTGTTATTTTGCGACGAAACACAGCGATATAAATGGAACCATGCTTCATCAGGGAAGAATATTAAGCGTGAATCAAAAGTCCTATTATTTCCAAAATCAATTACAGAAATTACCAGACTCTGGTGATCACATGCAAAATCAGGTGTATCCAACAAACCCTCATATATTGCAAGAAGTAAAACAAAACATCAGGCGAGAAATCCACTCTCCATGTGAATGTAAATTTCCTGAGAAGATTGCCACCAGAAACATGCGGATAGAGAGGGACAACATCTCTTATGATACAGTATACGCTTATTATCATTGTAACTGTAACTATGAGAACGTGAAGGGTTACGGGGATGTTATACCAACGGCCGGCTAGCGAGCCACCGCGCGTGGCCGCAGTGTGAGAGAAAAGCACTGTAATGGAAGGTCATAGTAAAACAATGTTCATTAAGTACACAACTTGAGTGTGTTTTTAAAACTGTGACAATTATTTTACGCTATCACAGAGAAAGTTATGATTTTTACCTTGTATACTACATAGGTAGGTACTTCATTCATTCATTCTCTGTTTAACCTCCTCTTATGTAGGACTTACACCCCCAGGACTTACAGGCGGGTGCCTGGGGTCAGAGACCCGTCGAGGAGCAGACACTCATGGATCAGACAGAACATCCAGGATGGGTGATCAGCCCGATGCCTGGTATGGGAGGAAGGAAGTAGATGGAACGAAATGTTGGTGAAATGGATGAAAGGAAAGGTGATGATGGAGCAGTTGGTGGAATGAATGGTGGAGGAAACCGGAGAACCCGGAGAAACCCCCCCCCAGACGCCGTTTTGTCCACCACAAATCCCACATGAGATAGGTACTTACTAGAGAAAGTAGATGTGGAGATTTCACCGGAAATAATGTTTTGAGGTCCTCTGAGCTCCGAAAAACATTTATAGAAAAAGGTCCGTGTGAGTGTGTATGAACAGCATAACTCAAAAACGAAAATTCCGATAAATACCAAACTTGGTACTAAGTTCAGTAACTTCCAAAACGCGCGACATGGAGATCTTCAAAAAAAATCCCCCCACCACAAACTAACTTTTACGTGGAACGTTTTTCTGTTCTTTTTTATTTTCCAAAAAATGCATTTAACGATTTTGATTAAAATACCACATATTTAAGATATTTACATGAAAAATGAAACGTGTATCTTAAATTTGGTGGGAATAGCCCGTAACTTCCTCTTTATTCGGAAGACATTTTGTGTAATTTTGTATAATGGGTAAACCGTAACAAATAGACAAAAATGTACTGCATAAAAATGTAGACCTCTTTAAAGCACAGAATTTTTTCAAATAACTTTTTCTTTAGCATTAGCCATTTCCAAGATATCCGTTATTATTGGTTTCAGTGTTTCAATACTTCTGTCATTTTCTTTAAGTCCTGTCACTATTCAGATTTTTCTCCAATATCATGTAAAGAGTATGGAAGTTAAGGCCAGCAATAGAGACTAGCTTTTAAACAGTTGACTATCGATTCAGTTTCTTCTGTCCTCCTGTACCTGCAACGAAATGTATAATGAAACTATTTCTGCAATCGTTGTCTCGATTAGCCTAAAGTAAATCAGCTTTCGTAACCATAGTGATTAGAGAAAGTCATGTGAATGTAACAATTTTGTACTCATTAGAGCTGAAACGGTTTGCAAGGAACCTGTTGAGAGCAATTCGTCATTACTTGTCTGACGTGACATATCTCGTGTAAGCGAGAAGTACTCCTCAACTTGGAGGTCAAGGATCGTCTTCCCGTGTTGGCCACAAGTCGGAGCGTAGCGTTTCCTCGTCAGGATCAAGGGCGTGGGAAACTGGTACTTGCGGTCCTAAGTTTCGTATGTCAGTCAGCGATACTCCCTTCCTGGTCTACATCCATCAACTGGGTCATTATCACCTAGCACATCCTGCAAATTGTCCAGGTGGTCATCAACGTCTGCAAATGTGCGAAGTGGTTCAACAAATGGAGGGGCACACTACACACACTGAGCGACTTAGCTGAGTGTTTCATTTCATGCACCTTCCCCGTATATTATACAATGACCTAGGAGACCTTCAATGGCAAATTATCCCCATTACGCCTTATAATACATGTATTAAAAATCTGATGTGTTACACTCACATGACTTTCTCTACTCTTGTACAAGCTATTTTTAAAAACGCTTATTCTCCACATGCTTCATGCTAATCGAGATATCGAGATGTCAATCTTATTGCTAATTTTCTTGTAGATGCAAGGGGAATTGGTAGGCTTTAAGCGATAGTCAAATATTTTAAGAGCTGGCTGCTATGTGGCGTATTCCATTCTCTTTGCAAAAAAATGAATAACGAATTTGAGAAAAAATTTAAGTATTGGAAAATTTAAGGGAATAACAAGCAATATCTCGAAAATGGTTCACCCAACAAAAAAAATGTATATGACACAAGTTGTGTATTTTAACGCGATCTACATTTTTTGTGTAGAAAACTTTTGTCTATCTCTTATGGTTTACCAGTTATGCAAAAACCGTTCACAATGAAGAATACTTTTGGAGACATTCCCAGAAAATTCGAGATATACATTTTATTTGTCATGAAAATATCTTAAACATATGATATTTTAATAAAAATCGTTACCCATTTTTGAGAAAATTAAAATGTTCGAAAAATGTTCCATGTAAAGGGTAATCTCGGGTGGGGGATTTTCTTGAAAACCTTCGTGTCGCATCTCTGGAAGATACCTAAATACCAAGTTTGGTGTTTATCCGACTGTTCGTTTCTGAGTTATGCTGTTAACAGACAAACAGACAGAAACAAACACACACACACGGACATGTTTCCAAAAATCCTTATATGCAATCAGTGCACCTCAAAACATGCATTTCCTGTGAAATCTGGGTATCGAATTTTTGGGTGGAATGCAATACTTCCCCTACTTACTATACGTAGTAGAGAAAGTAATAAGACAAAAGACACGAATGTTTGACCAGCAATGTACATAGATGGCCACGATTTAGCAACCGAGAAAACAAAAACAAAACAAGGTCGAATCTGTTTATAACGATAAATTAAATTGAGTTTTATTTTTGGGCACTCTTTAACTGCTGCGATCCTTAGCGTCCCATTCTATATTGGGCATGAAAGACCGGAAACTTTGCTCAGAGGCTCCTTTATCAGACTTGAGGTTCTTTTACGTGCCGTAAATCTACGACACGGGACCACCGGCTTTACTTCCCTTCCTAAGGAAAAGTCATGCTAAGGATTTTTACGCCCGAAAAAATCTATCGCCCTCCGCCGGGTTTGAACTCGCGACCTCGGGAAATGGAGGCTAGCATGGTAACCACTACTCCACGAAGGACGACTGTTTATAAATATGCAATGTGTACCTATGTGATGCTTATGCCAAAACCGTTTAATAACTATGTAATGAGGTTCATCATCGCCGTATGTTAAATAATTACATAAACAGAAAAACTTGTTTTCAACATAGGATCATAAGTTACTCAACAGATATTTTGTAATTGACAACACAAGATTATTTTTATCGACGTTTACAGACTGTGTGCCATTTCCAAGATGTTTAACTTGGTGACCCGAGGATGTGGAATCTTTATATTCACCAGCTTCGCTCCTATCCTGTTGCGTATTGATGTGTGGGGTTTCTGTATTATGTGAGCACTATGTAGCCTTTGTGTATTTAAATAACTACCGGATCAAAGTGAGTGTACAAAGATTTAAAATTTCCATCCACTGTAATTATTGAAAAATTTCTCGAACATTCCTATAATGGTTTCGCTGATAAAATATATTTACAAGTTACACAACGTTTCCAGAATTTGGAGGACTGTCGGGGAGGGCTAAAGAAATCAGGAATACAACATCCATATCTGCGAATATCATAGAATTTTTACTTTCTCTACTATGTATAGTAAGTAGGGGAAGTATTGTATTCCACCCAAAAATTCGATACCTAGATTTCACCGGAAATATATGTTTTGAGATCCGCTGAATCCAAAAAAAGTATTTTTGGAAACATATCCGTGTGTGTGTCTGTGAACAGCATAACTCAGAAACGAACAGTCGGATAAACACCAAACTTGGTATTTAGGTTCAGTATCTTCCTGATATGCAATACGAAGGTTATCAAGAAAATCCCCCAACCCAGATTACCCTTTACATGGAACATTTTTCGAAAATTTTAATTTTCTCAAAAATGGCTCTAACGATTTTGAATAAAATACCAAAGTTTAAGACATTTTTTGGCAAATGAATATATCTCGAATTTTCTGGGAACGTCTCCAAAAGTATTCTTCATTGTAACGACTTTTGCATAACTGGTAAACCATAAGAGATAGGCAAAATTTTACTACACAAAAAATGTAGATCGCATTAAAATACACAATTTATGTCATATACATTTTTGTTGTTGAGTGAACCATTTTCGAGATATTGCTTGTTATTCCCTTAAATTTTCCAATACTTTTTCTGAAATGGGAATTCGTTATTCATTTTTTTTGTGTGTGTGTTTTGGACATGCAAAGAGATTGGAATGCTCCACATAGCAACCGGCTCTTAAAAGATTTGACTATCGCTTAAAGCCTACCATATTCCCCTTGCACGTACAAGAAAATTAGCAATAAGACATCTCGATTAACATGAAGTAGATGGAGAATAAGCGTTTGTAAAAGAATAGAGAAAGTCATGTGAGTGCAAGTGCTTGAGGAACTGAAATTAGGAGTCTTTACAGCCTATGTCCGTCGGGAAGAACAAATACACAGGGATTTAGGAGACCTTAAAGATGCATTTCCAGTGAATCTCTGTTTCAGATTTTTGGGTGCAACACAATACTTCCTAATCACGTGTATACGATAAAGTAACCGCGTATATATACCTAATTTGTAATTAATTCGGTTTCCTTTTTCTCACAGAGGCATCTTTAGTAAATAACCAATAAGAAAACCGGTCTTACGAACACTATCTCAACCTCATATTAAAGATGTCCAAATTTGATAATATTTTAAACACAGGATCCGAAGTTTCTCCAATGAGAACCCCGTTGTACGCCCTACTTAACGTGTAATGTATGAATCTAGGGAAGTATTTATTGGTAGAAGAGCAAAAGAGGAAGAATGCATCCATTTATCATCGTTTCCTTTCGCTTCCTCGTTTACTTCACACAATTGTCACTGTTATTTTGAAATAATATACCCGTTCTCAAGTGCATATCTCATACTTTCCCTTCATTAATACACCTATTCAACGAGGTTCAGTAAGTTATTTCCTCGACTTGCACCATGTGCAGCAATGTAATGCTTCGGTCATCTCGTATAATGAAATCCTGTAGATAGGAACTTGAGAGAAGCAAACTACCTTTCTTAGTAACACTCAATATACTTCGTGTTAATGGAGATAACTTTGCTATAAGTACAAGAGGGATACAGAAGGATGAAGTAAAACTTAAATCTTTAAAAAGTGGGTCGCTACGTGGTGGCTTTAAAATTCCATACTCTTTCCTTCGCATATCGAGAAACATAGCACTTCAAAAACGTAAAATGTATTGGAAAACTGAAATAAATAACAACGAATATCATCGAAATGGTTACTGCCACACAAAGTTATTTGAAACAAATTGTGCGTTTAAAACAGGTTTACATTCCTTGTGTAGTAAGTTTTCGTGTACCTCTTACGGTTTAGCAGTTACATAAAATTCATTCAGAGTAAAGGGGACTTCAAAGACTATTTGCAGAATATTCCCGATATATTATTCACGTAAATATCTAAAACATATCGTATTCTAATAAAAATCTTTAGAGCCAGCTTTGAAAAATAAAAAAAGAAATAACAATTTCCTATTTAAAGGTGAGGCAGTATTTTTAACACTCAAATAATTTCAGTCTAATTATATAATATACATAATTCAATAACAGCCCGCCTTAAAGCAATATGTGTATGTAACAATATATAAAAAGTATATATTACAGTCATTGTATATGTTTATATTCATTGTATACATGTGTAATAATGTTATGTGAATGTATTACGTAATTTAATAATGTAGGAGCTGTGAGAATAATAGGTTAATTGTTGCTAACAATGAGGTAACCGTGAGGCAATAATGAATTTGAAAGTTTAACAATATCTACTACTTGTAATTCTTGGAAGCTATAATGTAATTTTTGTGACAGTTTATAAAAATAGCCAATCAACAACCAGAAAAAGCTTTGGTTAAATGAATCAGAGACTTGAAATACAGAAATTTACAAATTTAAGCGGTAGAAATCAAGTCAGTTGCTTGCAGACAGTGCTCCTAACCGGACGCGAGATGTGTCCTCGAGAAATTTAATACGTATTTTGTGTGAGAAAATAGTTTACGTGTTTAAAAAGTGCAAGTATTTAATAAAAGAATCTTACAGCTCTCTATATCAGTGAAGTGTTATTTAAATCGTGTCAAGCATTAATAAATGTAGTGAAGTAAAATTATAATCTGTGTAAGCCTACATTCTTCAGTCGCACCATTCCCTGCTAAGACATTCATGTCTCTAAAAATATAAATACTGACGCAGCCGAGGCAAACATAAATATATAATATTTAAAGAAACAGTCAAAATTACAAAGTTAATATTTTTTAAACATTTGGGGCAATGGCCACCGGAAAGTACATTTGGGGCGAAGGCTACCGGAAACTTTTTACCATACGTGCGGTTGCAACTACTTCAAGTTCGGCTCCCCAACAGTTGATCTACAATACAACTCCTACAACAAAATAACATCTTCAAAGGCTAGTTTGGGATGGGGGAATTTTCTATGTTCTTGACGCATGCTTCGAAATTACTGAGCTTAAATACCCAATTTGATATTTATCATCCGACATTTAGTTAATTTCTCTACTTCTTACCTATAGTATAGAAGCTGTTGCATTCCAGCCAAAGATTTTGTATGGAGGCTTCAATAGAAATGCACCTTCCTAGGTTCCCTGAATCAACAAAATATTCTTAGGCAAAGGTCCGTGTGCGTGTGCGTGTGCATGAAACCGTAACACAAAAGAAAGCTTGCTTAAAATACCAAACTTGGAATTTAAGTTCAGATCTTCAAATAAGCGACAAGAAGATTTTAAAGAAAATTCTCCCACCCCAAACTGCCCTTTAGACGGAAAAAATGTCCTGATTTTTTATTTTTTCAAAAATATCTCTAACATTCTTAATTAAAATGCCATATGTTTAAGATATTTGCAAGATAAATAAAATGTGTATCTTACGAATAGCCTGTGAAGTCCTCTTCATTCTGAATGACTTTCGTATAATTGGTAAACCTCAAGAGATAGACAAAATCTTACTACACAAAAGCCGAGCGGGCTGGCTCAGGCGGCAACGCTGACAGCCCACTCTGTCCCATGGGTTTTTTCGGGGGTTTCCCGGGTCGTCAGGCGAATGCTGGAGTGGTTACTTTCAGCCCCCGAATTTCCTGTCCCTCCGTTTTATTCCATTCTTCATTTCATTCATCCTTTCCGTTGATCTCTTTCAGGGTCGGAAGTGTCGGCGATGGTGTTTCGGTGCAGCGTGGCAAGGGAAATGTTGCTCTTTCTAACTTTCTCCGTCCCACGGCTTTCGGCTGGCTGCCGGGGAGTCTACTTCTGGAAACTTAGGGACCCTGTCGATGCTGTACCTTCGCTCCTGAATCCGGCAGCCCTCTCCTCATCCTTCCTCTAGGGGACGCCCCCTCGTGAGGCGTAGATACAATATCCCCTCTGGATCAGTGCCGAGTCCAGGGGCGTAGCGTCAATGGATGTGAGAGATGTATTACACACCCTATAGTTTTCTCCAAACTGGGGCGAAATTGGCGTTCATTATAATTATGTGGTACACAATCGTTCTAATGCCATTAAAAATCGAGGTTCTTAAATATTATGATTTGAATTCGCGCCACGCTGCGATAACTTGAACGCAGTCTGCATTAAAACAAAGCTCTGGTCAACGACACCTGCCGTCAGCTAGAAGAAACTGGTGTTGTGTGCTTGAGCCATGGTATGTACCGAGTTGGAGTACATCTCGTGTTAAAGATCATGCTCATACTATTATGCTTATAAACGTGAATAGAGAGTAAATCGCGAGTTTTTTTGTTTCTTGTATGTGTGTTACTTCAATTGTGAAAATTTGAGCTCGCTTTGGACACTTGGTTACTCATTATCAAAGAAAATGTAGGTTAAGATTTGCGCGGATTCTGGGAGAAAGGTATGTACATAGGCAGTGTACATCCGAGAGGTCACGAAACAATACATTGTTTCAGTGCGGTTGTGGCAGCGAAAATGGAAACAAACGGTTATGTGATCGGCAAACTCTAGCTAAGAAACTTTCAGTCATTAAATTTCCCTGTAAAGGAAGATGTAATTAAAACAGGTCCTTCAAAGGCCGCACTCAATATTACAGCTAACATTGAAAAATGTGTAAGGCATTTCAACATCAAAGTTTATGAAAGTGAGTCATGGCTGTGCGGTTGTAAAACCTTAAACAAACTGTTTTGTTGGTCATGTATTTTTACTTTCTCTACTACGTATAGTAAGTAGAGGAAGTATTGTATTCCACCCAAAAATTCCATACTGAGATTTCACCGGAAATACATGTTTTGGGACCCCCTGAATCCAAAAAAAGCATTTTTGGAAACATGTCCGTGTGTGTCTGTGAACCGCATAACTCAGAAACGAACAGTCGGATAAACACCAAACTTGGTATTTAGGTTCAGTATCTTCCAGAGATGCGACACGAAGGTTTTCAAGAAAATTCCCCCACCCCAGACTACCCTTTACATGGAACATTTTTGGAAAATTTTAATTTTCTCAAAAATGGCTCTAAAGATTTTGATTAAAACATCATATGTTTAAGATATTGTAATGAGAAATGAAATGTATATCTCGAATTTTCTGGAAATGTCTCCAAAAGTATTCTTCATTGTGAACGACTTTTGCATAACTGGTAAACCATAAGAGATAGACAAAATTTTACTACACAAAAAATGTAGATCGCGTTAAAACACACAATTTATGCCATATACATTTCTTTTGTTGAGTGAACCGTTTTCGAGATATTGCTTGTTATTCCCTTAAACTTTCCAATACTTATACTTTTTCTCAAATTCGTTATTAATTTTTTTATGTCCTGGACATGCAAAGAGAATGGAATGCGCCACATAGCAACCAGCGTTAAAATATTTGACTATCGCTTAAAACTTACCATATTCCCCTTGCATCTACAAGACAATTACCAATAAGATTGACATCTCGATATCTCGATTAACATGAAGCATATGGAGAATAAACGCTTGTAAAAATAGTTTGTACAAGAGTAGAGAAAGTCATGTGAGTGTAGCACATCAGATTTTGTTTTAAATGAAAGGTGCATCTGGAATTCCAGTGGTTATGAAGATTTAAATAACATTTATAAGGCAACCAAAAAAACACAACTATTCTTGTAATCATGTAATATGTAAAAAAAAACCAACTAAAATCTACGGGAAAACTCCCAGAATACGATTTTCATTGAATAGTCAGTATAAGCTCTCAGTTGAACAGCGTAACAGTGAAGTGAAAAAGAATAGATGTTTACTTTCTCACTTTGTACAGGCCGTGTGCTTTTTAGGAAAACAAGCATTTGCTCTTCGTCGTCACAATAAGAAAGAAGGATGTTTAAACAGAGGTAACTATATTGAGTATTTAAATGGATTACCAGTATATATACCTCTCTAAAAGAACATTGGAAAATCGACTGTTTTTCGTGCAACTTCACCTGATACTGAGAATGACTTAATTTCAAGTGTGAGTGCTGTCATGACGTATGACATTAAGGAAATTTCTGTTACCTTGTTTGTTTCACTGATATTAGATGATACTCATGACATAAGTAATAAACAGCAACTCTCTGCCGTTTTACGATACATAACTGTTGACGGAAATGTTGGAGAGGTTTATTTGCTTTACAGATGTAAGCTCTGACAGAAAAAGAGATTTTCTCTTGAATCGTGCTGTCTGTATTATTAACTTTTATTGTTCAAATAAACATAACAACATAATGATAACATCATGATTCTAAATTATGTTATTAAACTACCTTCCAGTGTACCAAGCATGCGTTAATGAATTTACTAGATAATTCTAAATTGTATAATGAAAATCTTGTTTACACTACATATTGTCTAGCTGAGATTAAATATACTGATGTGGGAAATTCTGCTTAGTTTGGGTCACATTTTAACGAATTTTATAATATACTTTGAATTACATACCCGAGACTGATAATCAGGCTACGCCACTGCCGCCCGAGTCCCCTCCGTTACGAAAGATAAGCTAAGATACTACACAAAAAATACATTTTCTTTTTACTTTCTCTACTACGTATAGTAAGTAGGGGAAGTATTGTATTCCAGCCAAAAATTCGATACCGAGATTTCACCGGAAATATATGTTTTGAGACCCCCTGAATCCAAAAAAGAAAAGCATTTCTGGAAACATGTCCGTGTGTGTGTCTGTGTGTCTGTCTGTGAACACCATAACTCAGAAACGAACAGTCGGATAAACATCAAACTTGGTATTTAGGTTCAGTATCTTCCAGAGATGCGACACGAAGGTTTTCAAGAAAATCCCCCCACCCCAGATTACGCTTTACATGGAACATTTTTCGAAAATTTTAATTTTCTCAAAAATGGTTCTAACGATTTTGAATAAAATATCATATGTTTAAGATATTTTCATGACAAATGAAATGTATATCTTGAATTTTCTTGGAATGTCTCCAAAAGTATTCTCCATTGTGAACGACTTTTGCATAACTGGTAAACCATAAGAGATACACAACATTTTACTACACAAAAATGTAGATGGCGTTAAAATACACAATTTATGTCATATACAATTTTTTTGTTGAGTGAACCATTTTCGAGATATTACTTGTCATTCCCTTAAATTTTTCAATACTTATTTTCTCAAATGGGAATTCGTTATTCATTTTTTTTGTCTTGGATATGCAAAGAGTATTAATCTGTGGCAAAGGGAATGGTGCTCCACCTAGCAAACAGCTATTAAGAGATATGTATGTGCTTAAAGGCTACTGTATTTCTATATTGCCTTTGTAAATATATATTCCCCTTACATCTACAAGAAAATTAGCAATAAGATAGAGTCTGCAAATGTTTATCTCCATTAACATGAAGTAGATGGTGAATAAGGCGTTTGTATAAATAGTTTGTACAAGAGTAGAGAAAGTCATGTGAGTGTAACACATCAGATTTTTCTTCTGTTTTCGGTTCATGCAAAGAGTACGCAGTTTCAAAGCCATCGATAGTGACAGGCTTTGAAAAGATTTGACTATCGCTTTAGCTCATTGTATCTTATTATACTTAGTACGAAATGTGTAATAAATAATTCAAACTTATCTCGATCAACAAGAAGTAGACAGAAGATTAAGCTATTCTAAGAATAGTTTATAGAGGAGTGAGTAGGAAAAGTCATACGAATGCAAAACACCAGATTTGTTTACTTTTTACTTTCTCTTCCACGTACATGGTAGGTAGAGAAGTTATTGTATTCCACCCAAAAATTCGTCATCGAGATTTCACCGGAAACACATGTTTTGAGACACCATGCATCCAAAAATGCATTTAAAGGAAAAGTTGAACAGCATTTGTGTGATCAGCTTAACTCAAAAACGAAAAGTCGGATAAATAAACCAAACTTGGTATTTAGGTTCAATACCTACCCTTTACATAGAACATTGATAGACATTGTTTATTTTTTAAAAATGGCTCTAAACATTTTGATTAAAATACCGTATATTAAAGATATTCACATGGCAAATAAAATGCATATCTTGAATTTTCTAGGAATAGCCTCTGAAGTCCACTTTATTCTGAAGGAATTTTGTATAATCTTGTATAACTGGTAAACGTTAAGAGATAGATGAAAACATACTACACAAAGAAAATGTGGATCTCTAAAACACACAATTTATTTCAAATAACTTTTTTGTGGCATCAGCCATTTCTGATACATCCGTTATTAAAAGTTCTAATTGCTTATATCTTGGTCATTCTCTTAAAGACCTGCCAACATTGTTTCTCGCGATGTCAAGGACACAGTATGGAATTTAAAGGCGTCCAATTCTTAAAGATTGCCTCAGACACTCACTGATTTGTGTGTTCACTGACTATTTTATTTTATACTGAGTGCTATTTCTTGTCTTATATTGTTTTCTGTTCATTCTATTTACTGTATTGTTCACTTACTTTTTAGTTCGAGGAGCCATTTAGGCTAACCTTATGTTATGTCCTGGGTTAAATTTCCATTTTTTTCACTAATGTCTGCAAAGTATTAGTGTTGAACGATGTATTTGTCTTAATAAACAAAAATCTTCTTAAACATTTGACTATAGCTGTTCTCTTTGTATCTGTAACGAAATGTGTAATGTAGGTATTTCTGTAAAGGTTTATTTGGATAAAAATACAGTAGATAGAAACAAATCTGATGTGTTACGCTCACATGACTTTCTCTACTCTTGTACAAACTATTTTTATAAACGCTTATTCTCCATATGCTCCATGTTAATCGAGATGTTAATCTTATTGCTAATTTTCTTGTAGGTGCAAGGGGAATATGGTAGGCTTTAAGCGATAGTCAGATGTTTTAAGCGCTGGTTGCTATGTGGAGCATTCCATTCTCTTTGTATGTCCAGGACATAAAAAAAATCTGATGTGTTACACTCACATGACTATCTCTACTCTTGTACAAACTATTTTTACAAACGCTTATTCTCCATCTACTTCATGTTAATCGAGATAAATATATGCAGAGTCTATCTTATTGGTAATTTTCTTGTAGATGTAAGGGGAATATATATTTACAAGGGCAATATAGAAAAACAGTAGCCTTTAAGCACATACATATCTCTTAATAGCTGGTTGCTAGGTGCAGCACCATTCCCTTTCCCACAGATTAATACTCTTTGCATATCCAAGACAAAAAAATGAATAACGAATTCCCATTTGAGAAAATAAGTATTGAAAAATTTAAGGGAATAACAAGCAATATCTCGAAAATAGTTCACTCAACAACAAAAATCTATATGACATAAATTGTGAATTTTAACGCGATCTACATTTTGTGTGTGGTAAAATTTTGTCTATCTCTTATTGTTTACCAGTTATGCAAAAGTCGTTCACAATGAAGAATACTTTTGGAGACATTTCCAGAAAATTCAAGATATACATTTTATTTGTCATAAAAATATCTGAAACATATGATATTTTAATCAAAATCGTTAGAGCCATTTTTGAGAAAATTAAAATTTTCGAAAAATGTTCCATGTAAAGGGTAATCTGGGGTGGGGATATTTTCTTGAAAATCTTCGTGTCGCATCTCTGGAAGATACTGAACCGAAATACCAATTTTGGTGTTTATTCGACTGTTCGTTTCTGAGTTATGCTGTTCACAGACAGACACACAGACACACACACGGACATATTTCCAAAAATCTGATGTGTTACACTCACATGACTTTCTCTACTCTTTTACAATCTAATTTTACAAACGCCTATTCTCCATATGCTTCATGTTAATCGAGATATCGAGATGTCAATCTTATTGGTAATTTTCTTGTAGATGCAAGGGAAATATGGTAGCTTTTAAGCGATAGTCAAATATTTTAACGCTGGTTGCTATGTGGCGCATTCCATTCTCTTTGCATGTCCAGGACATAAAAAAAATGAATAAACGAATTTGAGAAGAAGTATAAGTATTGGAAAATTTAAGGGAATAACAAGCAATATCTCGAAAACGGTTCACTCAACAAAAGAAATGTATATGACACAAGTTGTGTATTTTAACGAGATCTACATTTTTTGTGTAGTAAAATTTTGTCTATCTCTTATGGTTTACCAGTTATGCAAAAGTCGTTCACAATGAAGAATATTTTTGGAGACATTCCCAGAAAATTCGAGATATACATTTCATTTCTCATGACATTATCTTAAACATATGATATTTTAATCCAAATCGTTAGAGCCATTTTTGAGAAAATTAAAATATTCGAAACATGTTCCATGTAAAGGGTAATCTGGGGTGGGGGGATTTTCTTGAAAACCTTGGTGTCGCATCTCTGGAAGATACTGAACCTAAATACCAAGTTTGGTGTTTATCCGACTGTTCGTTTTTGAGTTATGCTGTTCACAGACACACACACAGACACACACACACACACACACACACACACAGACACACACACGGACATGTTTCCAAAAATGCTTTTTTTGGATTCAGGACGTCTCAAAACATGTATTTCCGGTGAAATCTCGGTATTGAATTTTTGGGTGGAATGCAATACTTGCCCTACTTACTATACGTAGTAGAGAAAGTAAAAATGAATAACGAATTCCCATTTGAGAAAAAGTATTGGAAAATTTAAGGGAAT
Source organism: Deroplatys truncata (assembly GCA_030765065.1). Taxonomy (NCBI): domain Eukaryota; kingdom Metazoa; phylum Arthropoda; class Insecta; order Mantodea; family Mantidae; genus Deroplatys; species Deroplatys truncata. The sequence continues at coordinate 22,782,781 of CM060983.1, forward strand.
AACAAGCAATATCTCGAAAATGGTTCACGCAACGAAAAAAGTATATGACACAAATTGTGTATTTTAACGCGATCTACATTTTTTGTGTAGTAAAATTTTGTTTATCTCTTATGGTTTACCAGTTATGCAAAAGTCGTTCACAATGAAGAATACTTTTGGAGACATTCCCAGAAAATTCAAGATATACATTTTATTTGTCATGAAAGTATCTTAAATATATGACATTTTAATCAAAATCGTTAGAGCCATTTTTGAGAAAATTAAAATTTTCGAAAAATGTTCCATTTAAAGAGTAATCTGGGGTGGGGGATTTTCTTGAAAACCTTCGTGTCGCATCTCTGGAAGATACTGAGCCTAAATACCAAGTTTGGTGTTTATCCGACTGTTGGTTTCTGAGTTTTGCTGTTCACAGACACACAGACACACACACGGACATGTGTGAAATCTCGGTATCGAATTTTTAGGTGGAATACAATACTTCCCCTATTTACTATACGTAGTAGAGAAAGTAATAAGCTTTAGTAAGAGTAGTTTTTGTACTCGCTAATAGATATTGAGGGTAGAAAAGGTCATGTGAATATACCATCAGAATGTTTTTAGTTATGCTGTTGACAGACACAGAGACATTGCCTGTTTACGCTTCAGGGAACCTCAAAACGAGTGTTTCCAGTGAAATGTCTACATCAAATTCTTGTGTAGAACACAATATTTCCTCCTACTTATTACAGGTAAGCAATAGAGAAAGTAAAAGTACTAGAAGTTTTTTTTTTAAATACAGAGAGTTGGAGGTTTGCTACACTACATCACTAAGAGGTTCTTACTTTGAACGCGTTTTGGGAGAACGGTTTGCCCCCATCGTCAGCATGTTTCCAACTGATTTTGCCGGTTATTGTCTGGGAAATGTGTGTGGTTAATGGTGTTCTCTGGTGCCGGGTTGATGAACCTCCAAACGCTGCTGGGTGGTGGTAGTTCGAAATTCATTATGTGATTCCTGTGTTTGACGATATGTATTTTTTCCCAGATTTCCAATTCATTGCTGCTGTTGATCGGTTTTAAGAGTTTTATGTTTGGAGTGATTTCATGGTTTGAAGACCAGAAACGATGTGCTACTGCTGATTTATCTGTCTGTTTTTGGTAAATGCATCTCATATGCTCTTTAAGTCTTATTTCAAGATTTCTTTTGGTTCTTCCTATGTATACAAGGTTACGTCATTACAAACTATTTGATATATACCAGCTGATTTATCGTTGGGGGGTAGGGTCTTTTGTTCTGTTGCATAGTAGTTTCTGTATATTGTGGTTATTCTGTGGAGACAGGGTGATGTATTTCTTGAAAATCCTTTGAAATTTATGATGTGTCCAAGGGTGGTAAGTGAACTTCCTATATGCTTGTGCTTTTTGTTGTCTGAGTAAAGTAAGCGTTTGTTGGATGTATTTCTGCCTTTCAAACTTTTTTACCTTCTTATCTATTGCTTTTTCCTGGTATACATTGGTGGCTGTGTGGATAATGTGTTGGTATTCTTTCTGGTATTCCTCTTTCTCCATTGGTTTATGTACTAACCTGTTTGTAATGCTATTTAAAATTGCATGTTTGTGGCTTGTAGGATTGTAGCTATTGTTTTTAATATAATTTTCTGTGTGAGTTGGTTTCCTGTAAATGCCGAACGTTAGTTTGTTGTGTGCATTATTTCTGATGATCCTTATGTCTAGGTAAGGTAACTGGCCATTTTCTTCTCTTTATATTGTGTATTTTATAATATTTTTTGTAAATTCGATAATTTCAAAGCATCTACTGAAAGTTTTTTTGGAAAAATAGTAAACTAGAGGTTTGTCAAAATTACTTAGTAATGTCTGCAGCTTCAACAATCCTGGCATTCTTGAGCATGTCAGACACATCGGTAATATGGAGGAATCACTGGGGTATTCAATTTCATCAACGTATCTTAAACACTTGTTAAAAGTGCTGGAGACCGAAAGCCAGTTCTTAACAACAGTTACGAACACGAAGCGTGTAAATGATAAATCTGAAACCTTTTTTTTTCGCAAGCTGTAAGACGTGTTTGTTTTTACCTACTCAGAAACTGTAAACGAACCTTTTACATCAAATATATGTGTGAAATAGGAAACATACAGAAAATTGTTAATAGTATGCCATTTTATGTTACAACAATCAAGACAGCGATGACATTACGACAGCCATCAACTCGAATATCAGTAATTTAACTGCGAATTGGGAACATGCACGAGCGCTACAAGTATTTTTAATGAACAGGAAATGATATTGCATTGTGATGCTATGTTCTTTTGAAAATAAGGAAAAAATGCTTTAGAGTCTCATTTCGACACTTCCGATGTAAGCGACCGGGTTGTGACGTCACCGTTTGGTACTACGTGTAGTCGTGCCATATGCTTACGTTGATGGGGATGTATATTGCTGGTAAAAGCTTCACTTTCGCATTTTTTTCTCAAAATGAAGGATGAAGGTTTTAAAAAGGCACAATCGGATAATGTGCTGCGTGTAGATGCCCATTAATGGTAGCATCGCTTTTCGGAAATAACGACTTTTTTGTGGTTGTCAAAATTCATGGATAACACATTATTAACTAGCATATCTCTATATTATACGCCTGATTATGCAAGTTACTAAGTTGTAACACATTTAATGTTTATTTAAAAAACAAACTGTGTTATTGATTATTTCTCATTCGCAACGAAGTATTAGGTCAAACAAAACTGAGATTAGCGGATTTGTATTACATTAAGATGTCACGCCACAGGATAATGGGTAGAATAAAAACAGCTGCAACCTGCTGACACTTTAAAACACAAAATATGTAATGCTTAAAGAGCTCCAAGACACCTCTAATTATGCTGTAGGGATAGCAAAAAGACAAGAGCAAATAGGTTAGTAAGGTTTTGTTTTTATATGAAGGTGGTGATGGTCATAGAATAATAACAAAAATCTTAATTGGTTAGAATGGAATGATCCGATATTTTGATTTTTACCCAGTGATTTTCTAATTGGGTTGGAGAAGAGATGATTTTGTTAAGATAATATATTAATTACTGCATTTTGTTAAATACGTATCAAAGACAACTGAAACATCAAGTTGTTGCTAAAATTATATTTGTTTCATAATATCTGGAATTTCGTGTTTTGTCTTCAAACCAGTACGTCAACTTGAACTTTTCCGTTCAGTTACTTTCCGTACTCAAACACTAACGTGTGAATAATTAATGGCAAATATACAACGAGAATAACTTTTCATAAGCATTTTTCTTCCGTATTGCATTATTTCACGTTTTTTCTATATTAATTTTAAAATTTGAATATTACTTAACTCACCTTGATTGATTTACTTACAGAGATATTTCTTTTCTTCTGGGGTTCCATACTCAACAATACCTATTCCGACAACGGCGCCACTGCATGACAAGCTCCAAGGTTACCAACATGTATTACAGCAACTGCATATGAAACATGTAACAACGTCCGTATCCAACATAATACGCAGTAGAATATTTAACCAATATATAAAGTATTTCGACATAGTATGAAACAAAATATTGTACGCAATTTGAGGAAAGTGTTTTTCAGGGCTGTATCTCGATATTCGGGTAAACATCTCACTCGTTCTGAAAAAAACTCACTTTCCTATACGGTTACGTAAATAACTACGAGGACGGATTGATAAGTCCATGACTTTCACGAGAAATAGCGTTCTAATCACAGGTTTCTTGTTTGCACCCAAGTCTTACATCTATTCTGGGCATAATCGCAGAAATTCGTCATTTGTTTCTTAGAACATTGTAGAGAGCGTCTAAAATAAGCAGATGTGTGTTACTTCGTAGAAAATGGAGAAAAGTGAATTTCGTGTTCTGATAAATCACTATTTTTGCGTGGTAAGACGGTGAAAGAAACAGAAGAAAAGCTGAACAGGTATTATGGGGACTCTGCTCCATCACATGGCATGGTTCACAGAATTTCGTTATGGTCGTTCGAGCACAAGAAATGCCGTGCGCACAGGACGGCCGGTTGAGATCACAACAGAAGAAATGGTGAACAAATTTCACGATATTGTGTTGGAAGACCGCCGAGTGAAAATCCGTGAGATAGCAAAGACCGTAAACATCTCGAGTGAACGGATGTATAATATTGTGCACGAATTTTTGGGTATGAGAACGCTGTCAGCAAGATGGGTGCCGCGACTGCTCACAGTTGAGAACAAGCGGAATCGTGTGACCGTTTCACAGGATGTTTGAACATGTTCCAGCGCAACCGAAATGAGTTTTTGCGGCGTTATATCACGGTTGATGAAACTTGGATCCATTACTACCAACCTAAAACCAAACAACAATCAAAGCAGTGGATTTCCTTCGGCGAACCTGCTCCAAAGAACGCGAAAACCATTTCGTCGGCAGGAAAAAAAAACATGGCAGTTGTCTTTTGGGATTCACAAGGGGTGATAGACATCCACTACCTGGAAAAGGTGAAAACGATTACAGGTTCATATTATGTCGCAATGCTGGATCAGTTTCACAAGGAATTGTTAAAGAAACGACTCCATTTGGCGAAGAAAAGGGTTCGCTTATACCAGGATAATGCACCCGCACACAATTCAGGCATTGCCATCGCAAAATTTGTGGAATTGGCCACGCCCACCATATCCTCCAGATTTGGCTCCGAGCGACTTCTTCCTCTGCAAACCTGAAAAATTGGCTCGCTGGGAAGAAATTTACGTCCAGTGAACACATCATGGCAGAAACAACCTCATATGTTGCAGACTTCGAAAAATCATATTTTTGGAAGGGTTAAAATTTGGAAAAACGTTGGACAACGTGTATTGAATTGAAAGGAGACTATGTTGAGAAATAAAATTGATTTTTTTTGGAAAAAATTGTTATTTTTTTTAAAAAGTCACTGACTTATCAATCCGCCCTCGTATTAACGATCCAATTTTTTTTTCTGAAACAACCAAATAAGTGAAAAAGCTTCTATATGCCACTTTTGGTATTAGTATTTAAATAATGTGGTAAAATTTATTTTTTAAAGTTACGATTACTGCATCGTGTGCAATACCTGATGAATTAATAAATATAATAAAATAAAATGTTTTTCTCAAATGCTATTAAAGATATCTACATGAAATTTGAAAGACACTTATATAATAGAGCAGCATGTAACAAAATTTTGAAAAGATTTAGATAAAAACTGCAATATTTAAAAATTTCACCTATGGGTATCCTTAAGGCAATTTTTGATAATCCCCCATTTTAGCCCCGCCGCCCACCACTCTGGGAGCGGAGTAAGCTTAGAAGAAACAGGGATTGCTGACTGCATGAGCTGGTGGACGGGCAGCAGCGCTTGTTGTTGAAGCGGCTGGACTGTCACCTATGGCACTTTGACCACATCTCCATATTTGCAACAATGGCACGAAAGACAGTACAAAAAGTGGCTGCAGCCCACGTGATTGAAGAACGCCCCCGAGTGATCGACCAACCAGGTGTTTCAGACGAGGCCTTGAGTCTTCTCCGTGTCAATTAAATGGCAGTGACAGTAAAATAGTGTGGCATTGTTGCCTGCTGTCCCATGTACCTGTCGCAGTGCTACCAACCTTAATTAAGTTGCACACCACGTCACGGATCTGCCTGCCTACATACCTTATGTAATTATCTGTACCCATCTGACTGTCTTGTCCTCATGTTTATCTGCCCATCTGCACCTGGACAATGCTGCTACATTTCCAGGACTGTAGCATACCAAAATTTAATTATTTATTCCTAGTGGCGCCAATTATCCTCAAGAAACATTGACAGCCACATGAGCGATAACACACGTGTGTCAAAACAATCGTTTGAGGGATGAGTAGGTAGAAGGAAGATAAGATGACAGAGAAATATCACGTGAATGGTGATCGACTGAGTTTAACACTATCCTTTATTTTATATCTCTTCTACAAGCTGTTCTCACAAAACCTTATTTTCCTATCTACTTCATGTTAATCGAGATAAACCTTTGCAGAAATGGTGTCATTAGGGTCACTGTATGACCTTACAATTTCATACTCTTTCCATGCCATTACGGAAAACAAAAGAGTGGCGATTTAGCACTTAATAATGTATGATAAAGTATTGGAAAACTAATACTAAGGTATAATAGCAATGGATACCTCAGAGATGGGTCCTTACCATGGTTTAAGTCCCGAACATGGGACCGGTGCCCACTCAGCATTGTGAGGAAATAAAGGAGCGATCCTGGCCAACGTTCCGGCTCGGAGAAGCGTGAGATGATCGTCCACCTCTGTCGTGCGTAAGTACACGTGAGTTGGTAGGCCCAAACAGGCTGTAGCGCCACGGGATTAGTATTATTATTATTACCTCAGAAATGGTTAATGTTACAAAAAGAGTTGACAAAGGAATCATCTCAGTCAGTAGAGCACCTGTTGCGAGGGGTCCCGGGTTCCATTCCCGGCTGGAGGGTGGGAATTTTTCTGTAGCCAAGAATATTCGCTATCCTCCCAGAGTCTGGAAGTATGAGTGTCTGTGTGATGTAATGCATAAAAGCCAACGAAAAGCCAGAAATCCAACAACAACTGTATACGAGTTAACACTATTGCCGAGTATGTTCCAAAGGTAAAAGGGCGCCGACATGACCACTGCAGTTAAAGGTGGGCATTATACATGTATACTGCTTTAACGAGATCCGCATATTTCACGTACGGTTTTCCAATTTTACAAAATTCACTCAGAATGAAGAGCACTCCCCAGGCTGTTGGCAGGAAATTCAGCATACACAAGGGATACTTCCAGTCAGTATCTCAAACACATCATTTTTTGGAAAAATGTCCATGTGTGTGTCTGTGAACAGCATAACTCAGAAACGAACAGTCGGATAAACACCAAACTTGGTATTTAGGTTCAGTATCTTCCAGCAATGCGACAGGGAGGTTTTCAAGAAACCCCCCACCCCAGATTACCCTTTACATGGAACATTTTTCGAAAATTTTAATTTTCTCAAAAACGGTTCAAACGATTTTGATTAAAATATCATATGTTTAAGATATTTTCATGACAAATGAAATGTATATCTCGAATTTTCTGGGAATGTCTCCAAAAGTATTCTTCATTGTGAACGACTTTTGCATAACTGGTAAACCATAAGAGATAGACAATATTTTACTACACAAAAAATGTAGATCGCGTTAAAATACACAATTTATGTCATATACATTTTTGTTGTTGAGTGAACCATTTTCGAGATATTGCTTGTTATTCCCTTAAACTTTTCAATACTTTTCTCAAATGGGAATTCGTTATTCAATTTATTGTCTTGGATATGCAAAGAGTATTAATGGTGCTGCACATAGCAACCAGTTATTAAGAGATATGTCTATGCTTAAAGGCTACTGTATTCCTACATTGCCCTTGAAATACAAAACAAGGGGAACATAGTACGCCTTAAGCGATAGTCAAATATTTTTAGAACTGGTCGCTAGGTGTAAAATGTAATTCTCTTTGCATGTTAAAAGATCGTTTCTGCAAATGTTTATCTCGATTAATATGAAATAGATGGAGAATAAGAGTTTGTATAATAGTTTGTGCAAGAGTAGAGAAAGTCATGTGAGTGTAACAATCAGATATTTCATATAAAGGAGAATTTGGTTGGGAGATTTTCTTGAAAATCTTGGTGCAGGGTTCTCGGTAGAAGTTAAACTTAAACACCAAGTTTGGTACTCACTTCTGTTATCTCTCCCTCTCTGTTTCTTTTTTAGTGGCGACTTGCGTTAAAATGTACAAGGTCTGTGCCCTCCTTTTAATTTTGAATCATATATGTCTTTAAATTGTTAACTCAACATGAGATTACCTATAGAATTTTAGAGGCAATCAGCACCTGTATACAGGAGAAGCGCGCTTAGAGCTGCCCATCGAACGAGTTTTGGTCATTATACCATTCATGAGTTCGAACGCAAATGAGCTCTTGTATACGGTCGAGTTGGGTGCCTCGCTCTCAGTTCGGTTGGTATTCCGAACGAATATGTCTCATTTGCTGTTCGAAAGGTCAATGTGGCCAGACTCAAGGGGAAGGCTCAGTTTGTTGCCGCACGGTGCCTGAGTTCGCGTGATACTCAAGTATGGAGTCGAGCGCTACAAGTGAAAATGTTTCCTGACAATCAAACGGAGTGAGGTTTATCAGTTAGAACATAAAACCGGAAGAATTATTGTCGAGAAAGCGATTTAATAACAATAATATCCTCCCATTTTAATAATAAGAAGCGTTAAGTGTTCTTAAATTTACTTTTAAGAAAACTGTCTTTGGTTTTATTTTTATACTACTTGAGATTTCGTACTACGTATTTATAACATTAAGGTGCTCGTTAGTTTTCAGTTAGAAAATTTTGTCATTAGCGAGTTTATTCTCAGGTTTGTTAATTTGTACCTTGTTACAACAAAACGAATTTTAACCATTGTATATAGTATTAAAGTAAAACAACAAATTTTGAGTTAATTAACCTTAACCTTATGTTAAAGGTTGGTAGAAGCATAGCTTACTTTAATTATGGTTGTGCAATTTCTGGAGTTTAAATTATTTAATTTAGTAATTAAATTATTATTTAATTTATTGTATTATATATAGTATTTAATGTATACTTAACTATAAGTTTATACACATACCTCTGAGTTTTTTTTCCTCTCAGAAATTCTGAATTATATTGTATATTGTGGCGTGTATGTGTGTGTATTGTCACGCCAGACACATTATTGCGTCGTTAGCGACAGAATTGTTGGGGTAATTCTTTCGGCTGGGGTTTTTGAAGTTTCGTCTGGCGTGGCGACTCGCCACCTTCTACCTGGTGATCCTAGCTGGCGGTGGAGAGTGGGGTAAGAGAGCGTTACTTTCTTTGTGTGTTGTGTGTTAGCGTCACTTCTGGTCGAGTTGTTGGCTCTGAAAGGTCGTATGTGAAACCGTGTGAATGTAGCCTCGTGTGTGTAGCATCTCCCTTAAATTTCTTCCTTTTTATCTTTTGTGTGTGATGTAGAGGCACCGTGTTTCGACTTAATTAACCACAGGTAATGTGATTAATGTGAAAATTCTGTGTATTTGTTATAATTATCCCACGCCTGCTCTGGAATGTGTAGTTTAAGATTCTGGTTCTATTGCTAACTCTGCAGCTATGCCTCCCAATGTATATACTGGGGTAACTAAAATTTAATATCTAGCTGCAAACCTTTTGACACTTTGAAACACAAAATATGTAATGCTTAAAGAGCTCCAAGACACCTCTAATTATGCTGTAGGGATAACAAAAAGACAAGAGCAAATAGGTTAGTAAGGTTTTGTTTTTATATGAAGGTGGTGATGGTCATAGAATAATGACAAAAATCTGATGTGTTACACTCACATGACTTTATCTACTCTTGTACAAACTATTTTTACAAACTCTTATTCTCCATCTATTTCATATTAATCGAGATAAGCATTTGCAGAAACGATCTTTTGACATGCAAAGAGAATTACATTTTACACATAGCGACCAGTTCTAAAAATATTTGACTATCGCTTAAGGCGTACTATGTTCCCCTTGTTTTGTATTTGCAAGGGCAATGTAGGAATACAGTAGCCTTTAAGCATAGACATATCTCTTAATAACTGGTTGCTAGGTGCAGCACCATTAATACTCTTTGCATATCCAAGACAATAAATTGAATAACGAATTCCCATTTGAGAAAATAAGTATTGAAAAATTTAAGGGAATAACAAGCAATATCTCGAAAATGGTTCACTCAACAAAACAAATGTATATGACATAAATTATGTATTTTAACGCGATCTACATTTGTTGTGTAGTAAAATTTTGTCTATCTCTTATTGTTTACCAGTTATGTAAAAGTCGTTCACAATGAAGAATACTTTTGGAGACATTCCCAGAAAATTCAAGATATACATTTTCTTTTTCATGAAAATATCTTAAACATATGATATTTTAATCAAAATCGTTAGAGCCATTTTTGAGAAAATTAAAATTTTCAAAAAATGTTCCATGTAAAGGGTAATCTGGGGTGGGGTTCTTTTCTTGAAAACCTTCGTGTCGCATCTCTGGAAGATACTGAACCTAAATAGCAAGTTTGGTGTTTATTCGACTGTTCGTTTCTGAGTTATGCTGTTCGCAGACACACACACGGAGATGTTTCCAAAAATGCTTTTTTTTTATTCAGGGGGCCGCAAAACATATATTTCTGGTGAAATCTCGGTATCGAATTTTTGGGTGGAATACAATACTTCCCCTACTTAATATACGTAGTAGAGAAAGTAATATTATTAGACTCAAGTGTGTCTAAATAAACAAGAAGAATAGAAGAAAGCGAAGAAGAAGAAGAAGAAGAAGAAAGTGTCTTAAAAGGGTATGGTGGGTGGGTTGGTTACAGGTCCTCTAAGCGTTCACATCTCTCTTAACCTAACTGTTCCTTAAGTCAACATTTTTACCATTATAAACATAAGGTATCGTAGGTAGGTGTAGGCTATACAACGGGTGGGGAGGGGGGGGCACCGCGCACACTTGCATCTACTTAGATCCATTGTGGCTACCATCTTCCAGGAGGAAGGGATGAGGTGAAGGAACCACAGGAGGCTACAGTATAGGTTATACAACGGAAAGGGACACCCGCACACTTAGAGATACATAGATCTATTGCGGGTACCACCTCCAGAAGGAAGGGATGAAGTGAAGGAACCACAGGAGGTTACAGTACAGGTTATACAACGGAGACAGACACCCGCACACTTAGAACTACATAGATCTATTGCGGCTACCACCTGCCAGAAGGAAGGGATGAAGTGAAGGAACCACAGGAGGTTACAGTACAGGTTATACAACGGAGACAGACACCCGCACACTTAGAACTACATAGATCTATTGCGGCTACCACCTGCCAGGAGGAAGGGATGAAGTGAAGGAACCACAGGAGGTTACAGTACAGGTTATACATTGGAGTGGGGCACTTCGCGCACTTAGAAATATGAGAAGGGAACGGAATGGAAAGGAGATCGTGTAACATAAGTAAACATTCCAGAATTCGCCTACCGACCAGGAAAGACCCGAAAAACGCAAGGTCAAAGTGGACTTTCGGCGGGAATCCAAGCCGAGCCCTCCTCATACGTCACGCGGAGCTATCTAGCTGTGTTAAGTATAAGGTAAATATGAATGTGTACGCTCTAGATGTATTTCCGAGAAAAGTGAACGTTTTGTTTTATTTGTCTGCCTAATTCTGTGCTGCGGAATGGTAAAATTGTTTGCGTTGATTCTATGCAATGTTAATTTTATAAGGTGTACCTTACCAACTAAAATGTGCACGAGCCGCAATGCCCTCTCTGTCACACGAAACTCTAAACACTTTAGCGTCAATTGCTCATCCAAAATGAAAAATTAGCAGAAACATTGTCACTTTTATTAACTGTAATTACTGTGTGATGTTTACACGCGATATTTAACGGTTTGCTTGTAAAGCCAGGACCCCAAGATCGCCGACCGCATTGCGCACACATACACAAAACTGCAACCACATGACGTCGTCTTGTTTCACAGAGGCTAGCATTGAGTCATAAAGAACATCACGTATTTCTGCGTAAGATTCCAGAACCCAACTGTGAAACAGAAGATTGCGGTTATAATATCACCTACCTTGTTCTCGCATTTCGGTGTTGGTCAGGAGAGACACAACAAATAACACCTATTCTCACATTTCGCACACAAACTTACATTTTACAAAAATAAACCAGGCGTGGTTTGTATACTCCAATAATTTCCACCATTTGCAATAATTGATAACACAACATCCTGTTCACTGCTGCCAACCACACCAGATATAGATGACACTTTCATCGCGAATATTGCTGTTGGTATTCCTGACTATATAATTATGTTTCTTCTATAATCACCACATGTTATATTGCTTTTGCAATTAGTTATTTACAACTGGTATTTATCATGAATTATTGTATACTTTGGATGCACGTAATATGAAATCGTTATATCCTAATGAAATATAATAAATTACACACAAGTTATCACATTCTAATTAAATATTTATGAGCATTATTTCTTAAGAAACATTAGGGCCTAAGTTTTAGATAGGTACAACAGATTTTTATCTTTTGGTAAAGAATATTTATTTAACCTAAAAATTACTTTTTTCGTGCATGGATTATTAACCTGTATTAAGAATGTTTCAGATATGAAATTTTCCCAACAAAGTCTATAAAAATATTAACGTTGGAAAATATACCACGAAGAAAGTCCTAAACTATATTTTAAAACTATTTTAGATCATTATAAAATATTGCGGTTAAATATATCTACAGCTTTTCTAATATATTTGTAATGTTCGGCTTGATACAGGATTTTTTACAGGTACATTCCGTATTTTTGAGTTAAAATGTATAATAATAACTATAATAATAATCTGCGTCACAACAGTATTGACAAGTCTTAACTGAAGACGTTGTGGTCAGCATCATGTTACCCCCAGCCAGAATATTGGTTTACAGGACGTATAGACCGTTACGATTCTGAATGGTCACTGTTCCTATGGGTTGACAACTGGTAGTCTAGGGCTCCAGAGCTATTTTGTGCTTGGGAACCGGACTAAGCTCCAACTTAGGTTTCAAAATGATATAGCACTGAAATATGTTATGCAATGAGCACTTAAAAAATCTGATATGTTACACTCACATAACTTTCTCTATTCTTGTACAAACTATTTTTACAAACACTTAGTCTCCATATGCTTCATGCTAATCGAGATAACGAGATGTCAATCTGATTGCTAATTTTCTTGTAGATGCAAGGGGAATTGGTAGGCTTTAAGCGATAGTCAAATATTTTAACGCTGGTTGCTATGTGGAGTATTCTATTCTCTTTGCATGTCCAGGATATAAAAAATGAATAACGAATTTGAGAGAAAGTATAAGTACTGGAAAATTTAAGGGAATAACAAGCAATATCTCGAAAATGTTTCTCAACAAAAAAAAACATGTATATGACATAAATTGTGTATTTTAACGCGATCTACATTTTTTGTGTAGTAAAATTTTGTCATCTGTGATGGTTTACCAGTTATGCAAAAGTCGTTCACAATGAAGAATACTTTTGGAGACATTCCCAGAAAATTTGAGATATACATTTCATTTGTCATAAAAATATCTTAAACATGTGATATTTTAATAAAAATCGTTAGAGCCATTTTTGAGAAAATTAAAATTTTCGAAAAATGTTCCATGTAAAGGGTAATCTGGGGTGGGGTGATTTTCTTGAAAACCTTCGTGGCGCATCTCTGGAAGATACTGAACCTAAATACGAAGTTTGGTATTTATCCCACTGTTCGTTTCTGAGTTATGCTGTTCACAGACACAGACACACACGGACATGTTTCTAAAAATGCTTTTTTTTGGATTCAGGGGGTCTCAAAACATATATTTCCAATGAAATCTCGGTATCGAATTTTTGGGTGGAGTACAATACTTCCCCTATACGTAGTAGAGAAAGTAAAAAAGAAGTTAATGGAGAGGAAATTTCATTTTTGATATGCAGAAAGAATAAACGATGTATCACTTTCTGTTCTAGCGTTTTAGAACGTTAGTTTTATGATTTTTTTAAACTTGCACCATTTTCAACCTTTTGATGTATTGTGTTCCAAAAATTATTTTGTATGCATTTAGCAGAGCAAATTATTGAAGGTCTGATATTGTAGTGAAAATAAGTTTTAAACTGAGACGGTGACATTGTCAGATATTTTATAAAAATTGATACACTAAATGTATAGACATTTGTTTTGTAAACATCTCACATGAAAAGATGAAAAATTGGTGCAATTTTCCAAGAATTATAAGATAAAATGAAAAATCTTGAAAAACATAGAACATGTAAAGCAATATCGTTTGTTCTTTCTGTATATTAAATATTGTACTTTTCCACCGTTAATTTAGCTGCTAGAATTTTTTAAAGTGCCGAAACTTGCTTTTTGTATTCCATCCAAGTATATTTTCGAGCCTTACAAACACTTTTACATCTAGTTGTGTTCACAAACGGAGATTTGAATATTTAGTGCTAAAGTTCCTGTAGTTGTTTTTATTCAAAGTCTGAATTTCACACATAAGTACATTAAAATAATAATTAATATCCATACCTGAAGAATTGTGACGGAATACAGGATGGGATCGTAGGTTAGGCTGGTAACAAAACAAAGGAGTAGAACCTGTGAAAATAAAACAAGAAAGCGGCTATTACAAAAAGCTTATTTTATTAATATCGAAACAAGTACAAAATAAGTGACTAGAAAATAACAAACAATAGAAAACCTGCACTAACTCATACAGAACGACTATTACACTACATAAAACAGATATAATTGAGCAATATGTACATGAGAGAGCAAACCTAACCTCAAAGTAGTTATCCTAACGTTACTTTTAAGGCACTCACATCCTTCTGTGCTTGTGACTTGATATTTATATACAGACTTGTCACCACAATATAGCAGGGTTTATGCATTAAAATAATAACCTAAATTACGTACTTGGCCCATATCGTGTTTTATATCTAGTTAAATATGATCATAGCTCCAGTTTAATATGTACAGTTTCTGTGTGCATGGATGTTTTGTACTATAGCACAGTATAATCTAAGGGTGATATCATAAATACATATATATTTCGTTATTTCATTTTTATAAGCAATGTATGGAAATGAGCAGAAACCCAAGAATATCAGATACTTTTAAATATACATACATCTGTGTCGACAAAACCCCTGCTGCACGCAACAACGGTAAGTTGAAACAATCTCTAACTGTTGCGCAACAAGGGCTTTATTGCTGTGGACATGCTTACAAAAGAACGAATGCAAAGCGTTTAGAGCTGTCCTCTTGAAACGCTAACCTCAACTGTTTCAAACGTTTTGCATTCGCTCCCACAAAGGCAGTGCAAAAAGATCGAAACGGTATGTTACCGTCTTTTGTTATTAGTGCGTTCAGAACATGAAGAATGTTTTGAGATCACTACATTGCCACAGTGACCACCACTAGGTGTCTCTACCATCGCACTGAAGTATAAGTCGTTCATTCAAGTCTTTTAAAACACAATTCACAAAGAACTGCTTCTCTATCATGAAAATTAAATGCACTAGCTTCATTGGCAACCTCCAATTTCTAGTATCACAGCTGCTAATATAAATGCTGCTTTCTTTTAAAATACATTCGTTTTTAGGTTAGTTTTCATAAACTAAATATTGTTATTGTTACAAGGTACTTAACATTTAATAACTATAAGCATTGATCATAGAATAAATTACATTAAGAGGCCCCCCCCCAAAAAGGAAGGAAAAAAACATTTTCTTTGTTGAGATACACACTGATTTTCAGATTTTTTAAAATGTGCTCCCTGTATTGTAGAATGCCTGTTTACACTTTTCTCTGTGTTAGCTGAGAGAAATTAAAGGTCCTCGAATACTGAATTTTCTTTAAAATTTCGAAAAAATAACCTTTTTCAAAACGTTTGATACTTAAATGGCCAAGCGCAGGCGGGTACAAGTAGCCCATGAAATTTTAAAATCGGATTTTCTCGTATTTTTGCTTTATTACATTTTCTCATGATGCAATTTGTTGTATTCCTTTCAAACGTTGAGTAGGGTATATTCTTTTAAGAAGCAGGAGAGAGCTGAAGAGCGTTTTCACGATATTAGGTGTGACTTTGGAAATAGGGTTTTAGTTTTTAATATATTACTGATTTTCTTTTAAAAGATTAAAAGTATTGCATTTTTTATTATTTTTTCCCAGAAAAAGTTTCAATGTTTCAGGAAATATTTTGATTGTAAATAACTGTATTTGAGGAATAACATGCAGAAATTTAAATTTTAAAGCCTTCAAATTTCAAAGCCCAAATCACCTCGGTCATTTTATATGACTTGAACTTAATTTTCTTTAAATTATTTTCTTCGGAAGTTGGGCATATATGACCACGAAAATTAACATAATTGGGTTAAAAAAAAGGTCTGTGATTGAACTTTCAATCACTTTGGTTAAAATTTGTAGGCATTAGTAATTTCAGTATAGAGTACCCTTAACTTTAAAATTCAACTAAATTTCCCGCTCTAAAAATAAAAATCGCGTGTGTTATAGACGCACAGCTTTATCGGCTCATTACAAATGCGCATGCACACCTTAGCTGTTTTATAGAATTCATTAAAATGTTATTCTTTTGTGTACGTTTCACGATATTTTTTGTCCAGGAATCACTACAAATTAAGGAATAAGTGCTTAGTTACACATTACTTAGAACATGCGGAAACAGCACTGAAATGTTTAATGAGGAGCGCGGAGGCATAATTCAAAGTCACAGCAACAAAGTCTCGTCAAAGAGGGAGGGAGAGAGGGGGGGAGAGGAAAGAGAAAAAAAAAACAATTGCAAAGTTTCCACCATCTTCCATCAGATGACGAGCCTTGAAACATATAATAATCATGGAATGTTTCGAAAAAGTTAAGCACTGCGTAAAAAACTTTCTTGGGGACGAATTGTGGATATAAACATTTTAATGGCTGTACATTTTTTTCTGAAGTTTTTGTCTACCTAGTGTGGTTTTATAATTGTATGAAATTATACAAAAGTTAATTAGAATAAGATCACTTCATAGGCTATTCACAGACGATTCGGATATATATATATTTATTTTTTTTTCATGTAAAAAGTTTTTGGGTGAGGAAAATTTCGCGAAAATCTTTGTATCGCATCTTTGGAAGATACTGGATTTAAACATTAAGTTCGCTGTTTATCCAACTTTTCGTTTTTGAGTTATGCTGTTTCCATTTTTGTAAAAAGCCTTTTAATTTCAGGGAGCTTCAAAATTTATATTTCTACTGAAGTCCCGATATCGAATTTTTGATTGGAATACAATACCTACTCTAGTAAGCGGTAGAAACAGCAAAAGTTGGAATACGGGTATATTACGTAGTATAATGTAAGTGAATCTGAGGTTATTCTGCTAATTAATTAAGTTTTAAAGCAAGATAATCCCGTGAACAAGCGTAGGTTTGCGCTTTTCAAATTTAGCCAACAGATGGCAGACCCTAAACACATTTCGTTCTGGCCCCAAGATGGCAGGACTAGTTTGCAACTAATTTCACACATGAAGTATAGATGGCAGCACCATGCTTATCTTTACTCTTTTTAATTTAATTTACTTATAAAACACATTCAGTGAAATTAATATCATCTGAGGATGATGGAAAATCTTCCGTATTGTGTTACTGTGGTTTTATTGAAAACACTTGAACTGTGTTAGGCAGACTTCGTAATTTGGGGAGAGCAAAGTCGTAGCATTGCAACACTATATGCGCAAGTTCTTCTCCATGGTGCACGATACATAAGATCAAGTTCGGGGTTCTAATGTTTAGGTAAATATACCCCCGCCGCTGTAACGTTGCAATTGACAGCTTAGCGTTTAAGTTGGTACACTCGCAAAAAAACAGATGGAAAGCTTCAACCGTTTAACTTCCTAAGCCAATCACAAGGCAGCATTCCGGATGGTCGATGACAAAGCGGAACCGGAACTAGAATCGGCTCTGTTGCCGGATATAACTATTCCCAACCACGTGCTTCAGAATGTGAATCTCTAGCACAAGCATCAAGTTGTTCTTTGCAAGCTACATATGTTCATTGTTATTTATATTTGTGGTTATTGTTTGATAGTTTTTTATTTTTCGATTATACATATATTTATATTTATCTGTTATATATATTTCATTCATATTATTTATTTAAACAAAACTTAAGTGCGACAATGTCTGAAAAACGACGCCGATCCCTATACTCAAGTTACCTTGATGATTCACGAAGTGAAATCCTTTGTGCCTATAGGTGTGCCACTTAAGAGTCAGGCATTGCAACTATTAAGCAGAACCCGGGAATTCTTTGAACAGGAAAAGGCGTACGTGAAGCTTCATGGCAATCCCTCTATTCTTGCTGATAAAGCCGTACAACGAATTGCAGCAGCTCTTGGACTAAGCACGAGAACTGTTATTCAAAAGGCCACGGTGGACGCGGCTTCGTGGAAGAAGAAAGTAGATCATGTGAATAAGCTAATACGAAAACCACAAGAAATAGATGGAATTATTAGTTACTGTGAACCACTGATGATATGCCTTTGAAGATGATGATGACGACAATGATGCTTCCGACAACGGGGACTTGAATGGAATTGAGCCATTGCAGTTTTAAATGGGTGAGTGAAAATAACTTTGTTATGGCATGCTTACAATTTGTCTTATTTCTTCTCGTTGTAGCAGGAAGTTTGTATTATTTTGTTTCTATATTCTCAAAAGTGCGTAATTTATTCTACATACGCTGCAATGTTTATGCAGAGCTATTTTCAATTAACAATAATAATACGAAATAGTTATTATTCATTGACGTTCGCTACTTAGTACACTTTTTGTATGCGGCTTAGACACGATAAAAAGAACAATCAGCTGTTGTTGTTTACTAACCACTCTGGCAACGTCGCAACCACAATGTAGCCAACCTTACGCGAAGCCACACGAACTGTCAAGTGCAAAGATTCAGCGGCGGGGGTATAGTAAGTCGTGAGTGTTGATGTTTGAATGTAGTATTCAACTCCACTAGGTCTTCAATACTAGATTCAAACATGAACACTCACGACTTACTACCTACCTAAACACTAGAACCCCGAACTTCGTGTTACAAATTCCTTCTTCTTTGGCGAAATAAGCCAACTCCTTATCCCTACCAACTCTCTGTCTCCCTTCAAAAAAAAGAAAGAAGATTACTACTACAACTTTAGCTTAAATGCTTTCGGATTTATGATCACCGAGGTTAGACGTTTCCAAAAATAAAATGAAACTGTTACATCCCATATGATATAGTTTCTATTGTGGCACAGCATTCTTTTTAATTTGTTAGTATTTCAAGAGAAAAATAAAATTTTGTTTAATCCGTTCATTCTGCCTATTATGGGGAGGTGAATGAAAACGTACTTCACCTTCCTTATATGTTAGGTAAATTCGTTTTTCCTCACTCACACTTTAGGTAAATATTCCCCACAAATAATTTGTTACTTTTTTAAGTAATGACTGAAAGTATTTCATTTACCAAAAGGATAGTCTTACAGTTGCGTTTTCTGCGATTGATTTATTTTTGAAGGGTCCAGCGTTACCTTTTTTTTATGTTGTTTATATTCCATATGACCTTAGTAGGTTTTGGGAAGTATATACTAACACAGTATTCACCTCTGTCTTACTCAAGTTGGTCGGAACAAGGAATTCCCGTCGAATATACACATTATTATTATTATTATTATTATTATAATTAAAACATTTAGCTCGACCAAGTATTTTCTGGAGGGTTTGTATAATTTTTATGCGTCATTTAATCGTTTTTTTTATTCTCTATTTACAAATTATTCAATACCTTTGAAAGAATTTGAGTATTAGGAGCAAACTACTTCTAATTAGTTAATATTTTCCTGGTTTCCTTCTTTACTTGTAATTTTCAATGTTGCTCTCTTAATGTTATGCCAAAATTATGGAAGTTTTTAATATAAATTAGATGCTTTTCTCAGTTTTCCCCACTTATATTCCCAAAACTATGCCCACAACAGGCATTCTTACCCTATTCTCTGGCGGTGAGATGTGAACAGCTATACTCTAAGTCAGAAAAGACTCTTCATTTGCGACTGAACCATCGGAGCTGATGCCATACATTTGCCAAAGCTGGCGTTATGGCAAACCAGAGCGCGGTGATCGTTACCATGGTTACTAATAAAAAAATCTCTGTCTGGCCGTTGTCAAAAGATGAAGCAATATGGGAAATGACGCCAGGACCAGACCGATTTATAACAGTCACTGTCACAGTGTTGCTGATAAAGCCAGGGCAGGCGATCCATCAATGTCCAAGTTGTCACTGAGGTCTTCATATGGAACTCCGCCCAAATCGCTGTGAAATGGCGACGTAGTATTATAATCGGCTCAGCCAGATAACTGTGGAATGTGATGTGTGCCTCATTATGCAAGATTCAACTGATTGCTGCTGCCTCTGGGTTCAACGGCACCGACAAATTAAACTTTCATTTTAGCACTTGAGTGTTACATTTCCCTAATTACCTTCTAACACCTCGCAAGGTCATTAATGACCTCTTGTATCTTCACGCTTTACCTACAAGTTTATTGAGGTTTTTATTGGCCTGCCGAAGGTCACACAGTCTGTTCACCGTAATAACCCTTTCCAACTTTATGCCAAGAGTTAGTATGGACGACAACCTTTGTGAACGTTGTCTATAGTCAAGTGGAGGTCACAGTTCATATCTAGATTATCACCGAAGCAATTCCTTGACGCTTACCCAGAAACAAAATTCAGACGAGTGTTCCTCGTTGCCTGTAGCGCAGGATGACTTGCGAAGACGTTTGCTTCAAATTTACTGAGATTTTATTCCCACAGTTCATGCCATAGAGTAGTTCTTCAAGCCAAATATTACTCCAGACGATAATCATCTGGGAAGCTCTCTTTATTCAAGTTTCATCGCCAAGTTGGAGGTCAAAATTCACATCTGCAGTATCTCGAAATATATCCTGGATCAAAATACATTTCAAATAATCGTTATCCTAATAGCTGTGGTCACTATGTTGTTTTCAAGTTTATAGAGGTTTCATCACTGTGCTGTAAGCCATAGTTCATCACAAAGAAGCTCTTGAAGCCAAGTATTACCCACGATTTGAATCGTTCTGGTTAGCTGTAGTCCAAAACCTCGGGGAAGTTCTGTGCAAGTCGTAATGTTGGAGATCAAATTTCACATCTGCAGTATCTTGAAGCAATTCTTAATCAAGATACAGTCCATATTATCATGATCATGGCGTTTGCCAGACGTTTATAGAGGTTTTATTGCCGTTTTGGAGGTCATAGTCTGTATCTTGAAGCAGATTTTGAATCAAGACACACTCTAGGTGGTCGTAAACTTTATAACTGTGACTACAGTTCTTTGCAACTCGACACAGGAGTTACTCCGAACGGGAGTATTTCTCCCTGGCTGTAGTTCAGAACTTATCTTGATGTTGTATACGAGTTTCTTGAGATTTTATCAATGTATTTGAGGTCAAGCTCATATCTGCTTCAACTTTTCGAAGCAGATCTCGAATCAAGACACACTTCAAGTTATCATAATCCTCATAACTGTGCCCACAGTTCATTTCACCGAAACAGTTCTTTGCAACTTGACACAGGAGCTACTTCGGATGGGAATATCCTCCCTGCCTGTAGTTCAGAACTTATCTTGAGGCCTTATCGCTGCATTTGAAGTCAAATTCATCTTTGCTGTAGTTTTTCGAAGCAGTTCTTGAATCATGCGATACTCCAGATGAGACGGATGCTTATGTGTGTGTGTGATGAGCACTTTGGGCCCTGTATACAAGTTTATAGAGGTTTTATTGCAGTGTTGGGGTCAAGTTTTATTTCACCAAAGCAGTTCTTTGACACAGGAATTACTCCGAAGGAGAATTCTCCTCGTTGCCTGTAGTGCAGGGATTCTGCATGTATGACGGTCTTATCACCATATTGAAGATTACACAGATACCACAGGCTCACAAAGCAGTTTTTGAACCAGGACTGACACAGATAGATATACTCTTCTTTGCACAATACGCAGAACTTTCTGGAAGCTGTTCATACATGCTGCACTTTCTCAAAGCAGATTTTGAATCATACGGTACTCCGGGTGTTCGTGATGCTTACAGCAGCGTTGTCTCAAGACAATTGAAGTTTTATCGCCGTGCTGAAGATCACAGTTCACATCACCGAAGCAGTTCTTTGCAATTTGACACAAGAATTACCTGGGTGAGAGAACTCCTCTGGACGTTGTCTACAAGTTTATAGAGATTTTATCGCCGTGTTGGGGGGTCACAGTTCATATCACCGAAGCAAGCAGTTCTTTGCAACCTGACACAGAAGTTACTCAAGATGAGAGTCTTCCTCGTTGCCCGTAGTGCAAGATGACTCCTCTGAGCCGGAGTCACCACAGGACCGCAGAGAGGTCGGCGGTGAGGCCACGGCGCCGTCCTTTACCACCAGAGGTAGACCCTGGTTGGCCTGATAGCAAGAACCGCAGAACCCATGAGCCACTTGCTGCGAACTCGCCAAGTACACCTTGCCACATCGGACACACTCTTCTTGGGGGTCACCTGCAACATATATACATCCTGTTTCATAATTCATCTAAGACAGGAAATCAAGCCAGTATTTTGATTTGAAAGCCTCAAAAATAGGTATTTTATGAAGGAAACAAGTGAGAAAGGATGGAGGATGGTCCATTGGTGTTAAAAGTAAACAAACCAGTTCAATCTGTTCATATCATTGCGGTGCTCATTACGTTAACGCCCGTGCCTGAATTACTGCTTGTTTCCTCACGGCTAAACCTTTTTGTACAGGGGATTGTAAATCCACTACAAGCAAACGGACTATGCTATTAAGCAATACGAAAACGTCTGATGTCTCAATCACACGACGTTTGCTACCCATCACAATATCACATACATTCGTAATATATTACAGTATTATATAACAAGTGTTTCTTCTATTCATATTACGTTACTACGATATATTTTTGGACTTGGTTACATGCACAAAACGGAATAAAAGCACAACTGCTGGTAGCTTTTGTCACTAATGAACCCATGCATTCTCTTATTATTTCCTAGATACACCAAATTGTACAAAACTCAATTAGTATGAAGAGGATTTAACAGGCTTCAAAGAAAATTTGAGATATACATTTTATTATTCGTACTTGCCAACTTCCTAAACGGAATCGTTTTCCGTCATCCAGCAAATCATAATAATTTCCATGAAATTTAGAATGTGTAAAACGCTCAGTGCAGCAAATGTGCAAAAATTACATCTAAAACAAATATGATTCACAGATGGATCCTGTATAAGAACACAATCGGGCGCAAGCATATATGGCTTATCTCCAAGGACAAATATTAGTATAATCCTTGGGAAAACTTTGCACCATCTTTCAGGCAGAAGTATTTCCTATCCTGAGCTGTGTTCTAGGAGGTCTTGAGAAAGGTTACCATGGTAATGGAATTCTCATCCTCACAGATAGCCAAAGTGCTTTAAAAGCACCCTCTTCAAACCAGGCAAAACCAAAACTGGTTTGAGAATGCCTAAATGTTCTGACTGCTTAATCATCTTGCAACATGCTTGGTTGGTGGATGCCGGGGTATCAGGGCATCTATGGAAATGTAAACGCTGATCAGCTGGCTCAATAAATAAATTGAGTTTTATTTATGGACGCTCTTTAACTACTATGGTCCTTAGCATTCCGTTCTATATTGGGCGTGAAAGACGGGTAGTTTTGTTCAGAGGCCTCTTTGTCAGGCTTGAGGTTCTTTTACGTGCCGGTTTTACTTCCCTTCCGAAGGAAGCCGTGCTAAGGATTTTTACGCCCGAAAAAATCCATCGTCCTCCGCCGGGTTTGAACCCGCGATCTCGAGAACTAGAGGCTAGCACGGTACCACTAGTCCACGGAGGACGACCCAGGTGGCTCAAAGAGATACCCTATGTTGGCCCTGAACCCGTGGTTGGAATCAGTACATGCTCGTACTGCCAAAACCGTAGGGAAGCACACCAACTCAGGACAAAGACAAGACAGGAAACTGGCTTTAGATCCATACAGCACCCTTTCCTCATCTCTCCAGAGATTGGGTACAACAGGAATAAGGGAAGTAGTTGCATTCATTTCTGAACATGGTCACTTCAGGAAGCATCCAGGTAATGTAGGTCTCTACAAGGATGAACCCACTTGTAGAATGTGCAAAGACGACGAGGAAACTGCCTCGTGCAGCCTTTTTGACTACCCATTCCTGGCAAAAAAGATACCTACTCTTTCCACAACCAGAGAGAATCTAGGAAAGGATGCTGAACATTGGAAGCAAGATACTGCAACTTGTTCAGGGAACAAATTTTGAGAAACAATGAAAGCATCTTTTCCAATGGGGTTGCACAATAAGCCTTTTTGGCTGACGTGTGGGAGGTCGATAAAATTGTAACAAACCCCCACGTCATAAATCTGATCTAATCTGTAAAATAAATGGGAAATTCTGCTTTATAAGAATCCTTGAGGACCTGGTAGCACTACTGCTTTCTGTCACACATGCAGAAATCCTTGCTGGTACCACACTAAACACCTATTGAAGCAAAGAGTATCGCTTTCTAGGCTATACACAGATTTCTGGTCAATGTTTTATGCTTCATAACATCAACTATAAACAAAAAGTATCACGAAAAGAATGAAAAACACATATTAGAGTATATTGTGTTATATGAATAAAAATCTGATGTGTTACACTTACATGACTTTCTCTACTCTTGTACAAACTATTTTTACAAGCGCTTATTCTCCATCTACTTCATGTTAATCGAGATGTTAATCTTATTGCTAATTTTCTTGTAGATGCAAGGGGAATTGCTAGGCTTTAAGCGATAGTCAAATCTTTTAAGAGCTGGCTGCTATGTGAGCATTCCAATTCTCTTTGCATTACCAGGTTAAAAAAATGAATAACGAATTCCCATTTGAGAAAAAGTATAAGTATTGGAAAATTTAAGGGAATAATAAACAATATCTCGAAAATGGTTCACTCAACAAAAAAATTGTATATGACATAAATTGTGTATTTCAACGCGATCTACATTTTTTGTGTAGTAAAAATTTGTCTATCTGTTATGGTTTACCAGTTATGCAAAAGGCGTTCACAATGAAGAATACTTTTGGAGACATTCCCAGAAAATTCGAGATATACATTTCATTTGTCATGAAAATATCTTAAACATGATATTTTAATGAAAATCGTTAGAGCCATTTTTGAGAAAATTAAAATTTTCGAAAAATGTTCCATGTAAAGGGTAATCTGGGGTGGGGGGATTTTCTTGAAAACCTTCGTGTTGCATCTCTGGAAGATACTGAACCTAAATACCAAGTTTGGTGTTTATCCGACTGTTCGTTTCTGAGTAATGCTGTTCACAGACACACACGGACATGTTTCCAAAAATACATTTTTTAGATTCAGGGGCCTCAAAACATGTATTTCTGGTGAAATCTCGGTATCGAATTTTTGGGTGGAATACAATACTTCCCCTACTTACTATACGTAGTAGAGAGAATAAAAAATGAGTGTATAGTATGCTTCACTTTTTCGGTAAATACTCAGTTTGGTAAGAACAAAACCTTGGAGTATCCACTTCATTTTGACAACATACTCGAGTAATGGAAGCAGAGTAGAACATACTCAGGCATCCATGTTACAAGAGTATTTACTCTTATTTGGTAGGAATAAAAGATAGTATATTCTCAGTTTTGTGAGTTCATTCTCCTCTCTTGTTGAGCATGATTAGATGCATACTCACGTGTGAGTATATATTGATTGTTTTTTTACTTATAACTAAATATAAGAGAATGGCACAATTTATAAACTGTATAGTACTCATGGAAAAGTTACAAACATAGCATGGATATTAAAGGAGTTTCAAAATCCTACATTGTTTCCAAAAAACATAACCTAGAAATAACACTGAAAGTCAACTTTATTAATTAACCTTACTAAGTGAAGTGTTGACTTCAAAATTCAGATACCTACTCATAACTTTATAAGTAAACTGTTTCATAGTAGGTATACCTAAATAGTGTAAATATCCTGAGATCCTAAAACAGTCGGATGAGTTCATCTAGCACCTCATGGGTTATGACTTTCCAATTCACAAATTATTCCTTTCTTTTTGCTTAAACCATATTATTTATTGGTTTTCTAACTTTTCCATTAATATTCAAGGAGTTTCAAAATCCTGTATTGCTTCATGAAAACATAACCTAGAAGTGTAATTGAAAGTCAGATTTATTAATTAAGCTTACTATGTAAAATCCTAACCCCAAAATTCAGTTGCTTAAGAAGTTAGATTTCTTACAACAAAACTGTTTTGAAGAAAAATAGTGTAAACATCCCAGGATTCTAGAAACATCTGATTTGAATCTGCATCCGGCACCTTATAATTATGACACTAGATTCCGTGAATATTTTCTTTTTGCCGGATTTATTGATAATAGACTTTTGCCTATTTCATTTTATTTATTGTTTTGCTAATTTAATTTACAGCTATGCCTTTGTATGTGTTGCTTCAATTAATTTTTCATTTCTTGAAGGACCTAATATTTCCTTAACATTTTTGCTGAAACTTGTTAAAAGACACAGGATAATTCCTGAGTGGGACAGAACCAAATACAACAAAATGTACTCCTCTAATTCAGAATGCCAAACAACACAACACCACACACTCAACGAAGCTAGTGTATGGTCAAAGAGTGTAGATAACACGAGTATATACTTTCATTTAAGTGAACAAGATGGCTGTGGTGATGAGTATATACAAGTGTGAGGTAGCAGGCTTTTATTCTTATGAAAACAGTATGTTCTCATTGAGTTGAGTATATAATCACATAAAGTGTTCATACTCATGAGTACAAACCTTGGGTAAGTACCTGACTTTTATTCATATGACCAATTATATTCAAATAAGATAAACTATTTACGTGAGGGAGATGACTTTGTTGTCCATTACTGAATGTTCGCGCCTATTTACCAGAGCTCACCGGCGGCGCAATAAAATTTTAAATAAGCACACTATACAGTTTGTTACAGCCAAGTGAAGGGGGACTATGATCGTGATGAAGGATAAACACACAAATAAACTCTAAATTAAATTGAGTTTTATTTATGGACGCTCTTAACTACTATGGTCCTTATCGTCCCATTCTATATTGGGTGTGAAAGACCTGTAATTTTGCTCAGAGGCCTGTTTATAAAGCTTGAGGTTCTTTTACGTGCCTTAAATCTACGACACGGGCCCACTGGCTTTACTTCCCTTCCGAAGGAAGCCATGCTACGGATTTTTACGCCAGAAAAAAACCCATCGCCCTTCGCCTGGCTTGAACCCGCGATCTTGGGAACTAGAGGCTAACACGGTACCACTAGTCCACGGAGGACGACCAAATAAGCTCTGACCTATCATATCACTGTATACCAATTAGCGCAGTAGTTTGTAATCTTAAGTTACAACACTTTGAATCTGCCCATAAAGCCGTAAAAAGGCCTCCGCTGCCAAAGATTTTACGGGCAAAACGGAAAAGTTGGCAAGTGTGACTATTCATACAATAACCTTAAACTGTGGTGTTTTAAAGGAAATTGTTGGAGAAATTTTGTGCGAGAATAAAAAATAACAAGTAGTTTTGCATTTAAGGGTAGTCTGACGTGCTTAAACCTTGTCTGACTCAGGTAGGAAGTTTAGTACTTCTAAGCAGCTCACAGGCAGATGGTTAAAATTGTTAAGAGTAGCCACTTTGCCCTGCCTTCCCCTACATATACACAGTGAGATATTTTTTCCAGGTGTTACGTAAACCCGTGTTTGTTTCTAGAAATTATGAGAAAGCTGAACATTTTAATTATCATCACGGGGACGCCAAGATGGCAGATAAACATGTGACGGCGCAGTTATTCAGCTGTTTTATAAGGCACAACACCTTGTGACGATATTTCATCACAAAGGCTAAGGTAAAAATGTGTTCATCAGCAAGGTCTATGGCAGTAAACGTTATTTGCTCCCTTTCACTGTTCCTTGCCTTCTGAGGATGCAGAACGAGCTGACATTCTTGTAGGTTAATGGAGACATCATATCGCGTTACGTCATTAAGTATGGAAAATATGTCCTCCGTAAGCGCGCACATAAACTGGCTGGGAGTTGCCTCGAGGACGCTACAGAAATACTTGCTTCTAGTAATTCAGGCAGCGTTCTCACATAACACACTCACTGACTGCTTCTGGCCATGGGAAAAAGTCTGGACAAACATAGAAAATGGCTGATGCCACGTAACAATTATTTCACATAAAATGTGTCCTTTAACGAGATCAACATTTTTACTTTCTCTACCACCTACCTATGGTAAGTTGTAAGTTCTAGTTCTAGTTTGAAAAGGGGTGGGTTTTATGCCCAAGCACTGCGACCCTAAAGATCTATTGCACATCCCCCCTTTCATCAGTTAAGTAGTCTGTTGCTCGTTATGAACTTAACCAGACTGCTAACTGAGGCTTTCGATAGTTCATCTATCTTTGGAAAGTGATTGCCAAAAATACTTGCTCTTTGAGCAGGGCAATCACATAGTAACAGTCTCATCTCCTTATAGGCATCTACTACAGATAGGGTTGTTGAACAATCCCATTCTATATAGATTAAACTTTAGGGCACAGACCTATGGCAAGTAGAGGAAGTATTGCATTCCAGCCAAAAATTCAATACCGAGATTTCACCAGAAATACACGCATTGTTTAGAAAAAGCACTGTGTGAGTGTGTGTGTGAACAACATAGCTAAAAAATGAAAATTCAGTTAAATACCAAACTTGATATTTAAGTTCAGCATCTTCTTCCAGCACTAAGGTCTCTGTGGACATGTGTCGAAGCTGCCATCTGCCAGTCACGTGTACAAGTAAAGATACATTGGCTAGCACTATGGCTCTGTGGACACGTGTCGAAGCTGCCATCTGCCAGTCACGTATACAAGTAAAGATACATTGGCTAGCACTATGGCTCTGTGGACACGTGTCGAAGCTGCCATCTGCCCGTCACGTATACAAGTAAAGATACATTGGCTAGCACTAAGGCTCTGTGAATATGTGTCGAAGCTGCTATCTGTCAGTCACGTATACAAGTAAAGATACATTGGCTAGCACTATGGCTCTGTGGACACGTGTCGAAGCTGCCATCTGCCAGTCACGTATACAAGTAAAGATACATTGGCTAGCACTAAGGCTCTGTGAATATGTGTCGAAGCTGCCATCTGCCAGTCATGTATACAAGTAAAGATACATTGGCTAGCACTATGGCTCTGTGGACACGTGTCGAAGCTGCCATCTGCCAGTCACATATACAAGTAAAGATACATTGGCTAGCACTATGGCTCTGTGAATACGTGTCGAAGCTGCCATCTGCCAGTCACGTATACAAGTAAAGATACATTGGCTGGCACTATGGCTCTGTGAATACGTGTCGAAGCTGCCATCTGCCAGTCACGTATATAAGTAAAGATACATTGGCTAGCACTATGGCTCTGTGGACACGTGTCGAAGCTGCCATCTGCCAGTCACGTATACAAGTAAAGATACATTGGCTAGCACTATGGCTCTGTGAATACGTGTCGAAGCTGCCATCTGCCCGTCACGTATACAAGTAAAGATACATTGGCTAGCACTATGGCTCTGTGGACACGTGTCGAAGCTGCCATCTGCCAGTCACGTATATAAGTAAAGATACATTGGCTGGCACTATGGCTCTGTGGACACGTGTCGAAGCTGCCATCTGACAGTCACGTGTAGAAGTAAAGATACATTGGCTAGCACTATGGCTCTGTGGACACGTGTCGAAGCTGCCATCTGACAGTCACGTGTAGAAGTAAAGATACATTGGCTAGCACTATGGCTCTGTGGACACGTGTCGAAGCTGCCATCTGACAGTCACGTGTAGAAGTAAAGATACATTGGCTAGCACTATGGCTCTGTGAATACGTGTCGAAGCTGCCATCTGACAGTCACGTGTAGAAGTAAAGATACATTGGCTAGCACTATGGCTCTGTGAATACGTGTCGAAGCTGCCATCTGCCAGTCACGTATACAAGTAAAGATACATTGGCTAGCACTATGGCTCTGTGGACACGTGTCGAAACTGCCATCTGCCAGTCACGTATACAAGTAAAGATACATTGGCTAGCACTAAGGTCTCTGTGGACACGTGTCGAAGCTGCCATCTGCCAGTCACGTATATAAGTAAAGATACATTGGCTAGCACTAAGGTCTCTGTGGACACGTGTCGAAGCTGCCATCTGCCAGTCACGCATATAAGTAAAGATACATTGGCTAGCACTATGGCTCTGTGGACACGTGTCGAAGCTGCCATCTGCCAGTCACGTATACAAGTAAAGATACATTGGCTAGCACTATGGCTCTGTGGACACGTGTTGAAGCTGCCATCTGCCAGTCACGTATATAAGTAAAGATACATTGGCTAGCACTAAGGTCTCTGTGGACACGTGTCGAAGCTGCCATCTGCCAGTCACGTATATAAGTAAAGATACATTGGCTAGCACTATGGCTCTGTGGACACGTGTCGAAGCTGCCATCTGCCAGTCACGTATATAAGTAAAGATACATTGGCTAGCACTATGGCTCTGTGGACACGTGTCGAAGCTGCCATCTGCCAGTCACGTATATAAGTAAAGATACATTGGCTAGCACTATGGCTCTGTGGACACGTGTCGAAGCTGCCATCTGCCAGTCACGTATATAAGTAAAGATACATTGGCTAGCACTATGGCTCTGTGGACATGTGTCGAAGCTGCCATCTGCCAGTCACGTATATAAGTAAAGATACATTGGCTAGCACTATGGCTCTGTGGACACGTGTCGAAGCTGCCATCTGCCAGTCACGTATATAAGTAAAGATACATTGGCTAGCATTATGGCTCTGTGGACACGTGTCGAAGCTGCCATCTGCCAGTCACGTATATAAGTAAAGATACATTGGCTAGCACTATGGCTCTGTGGACACGTGTTGAAGCTGCCATCTGCCAGTCACGTATATAAGTAAAGATACATTGGCTAGCACTATGGCTCTGTGGACACGTGTCGAAGCTGCCATCTGCCAGTCACGTATGTAAGTAAAGATACATTGGCTAGCACTAAGGTCTCTGTGGACACGTGTCGAAGCTGCCATCTGCCAGTCAAGTGTAGAAGTAAAGATACATTGGCTAGCACTATGGCTCTGTGGACACGTGTCGAAGCTGCCATCTGCCAGTCACGTATACAAGTAAAGATACATTGGCTAGCACTATGGCTCTGTGAATACGTGTCGAAGCTGCCATCTGCCCGTCACGTGTAGAAGCAGAGGTACGATTGCCTAGCACTAAGGCTCCTGTGGCCATGTGACGTAAGGTGGTATGGTACAGGAATGGTACCCAGAAGGCTAACTGTCCGCCACGCACCGAGCCATTAGGTATCTCCTAACAGATCCGCCGCGATATGACCATGTATTTAAAGCGTCGTTAAATAAACAGAAAGAGAGAGGGAGAAAATAGTCTAATATGCACAATGTAGATCTAATATGGCGTGTCCGAGAACGAGAAGGTTTTTCCCGTAGCGATTCTGTTAACACTGCACCTCAAAACGTGTATTTACATTGACATCTCGATAACGAATGTTTGCTGTGAATACAGTACGCGCTGCACTGGACCCACAAGAAACGAGAACAGCCTGTACCTCTAACGACTCGAGTGGAATAACAGTAATTTCTCGCCTGTAACCCGCTCTTGGTCAAATTAAATGACATTTCCTCAGCCAAGGGGTAAGCAAGCCTCCGACCCTCGTTAGATTACTGGTTTTGTGCTATACAACTGGCGCCAAGCCGCATTTCATAGGGTTGCCATCGTAACGTCTCCACTTTAAGTGACAACACAACAGCGCTAATAACACTTTGCTACTTACAAACAAAAACTTAAAATATCCACGTTTAATATTCTTTGTTTCTTTATTAACTCTTCTACTATTTATTCTTAAATGCGCTTATTTTTCTATTTACTGCTTGTTGTTGAGCTTAATTTTCGTTAAACATTCACACATTTTGTTGTAGCAATAAGAAGAATACAGTAGGCTAAACCGATAGACAGATTTTTAAAAAGCGGATTGCTATGTGATGAATCAGTATTTGACCACGAGAAAAATCTGATGTGTTACATTCACATGACCTTCTCTACCCTGTGACATTAATTAGTGCGTATACAAACTATTCTTACTCAAGCTTATTTTTCTAACTACTACATTTTAATCCAAATAAACCTTTGCAGAAATAGCTGCATTACACATTTCGTTATACACACAAAGGGAACAGCGATAGTCAAATGTTTAAGAGCTGGACGCTCTATGCTGCCTTAAAATTCCATACTGTTTTCATTACATCGCGAGAAACAACTGAAAGACGACAGGGATTTAAAAGGATGACAAAGAATTCATTAAACCATTATTAAGGGTTATCTCGGAAATGGCTGAAGTCAAAAGAAAACCATTGGCCTATCGCCTAAAGTTTAGTTATACAAGATTATACAAAACTCCTTCCGAATGTACAGGACTTCACAGACTATTCCCAGAAAATTCAAGATATACATTTTATTTTTCATGCAAACATCTTTAATAGGTGGTATATTAATCAAATCGTTAAGAGTCATTTTTGGGAAAATAAAGAATTTCGAAAAATATTCCATGTAAAGGGCAGTTGGGGTTGAGGGATTCTTGAAAATCTTCGTGTCGCATGTTTGTAAGATACAGTACTTAAATGCTACGAGGGCTGTCCCAGAAGTACCCGACCTAACAAACAAAACACAAAAAAATCTTTATTTCTCTACATAGTCTCCTTTGAGCTCGATACACTTTTCCCAGCGATGTTCAATAGCTTCGATACCCTGTTTATAGTGAGAACCATCGAGTTCTGCAAAATAGCCATCAACTGCAAACTCTACCTCTTCATTGTTTGGTAAATCTTTTACCACCAAGTCATTTCTTCAACTTTGGAAACAGAAAATAATCAGAGGGGGCTAAGTCTGGCGAATAGGGTGCATGAGGAAGCAATTCGAACTTCAACTCATTGATTTTGGCCATGGCGATAATGGATGTGTGAACTGGTGCACTGTCTTGATGAAACAGAACTTTCTTTTCCACTAAATGCGGCCGTTTTTGCTTGATTTCATCATTCAAACGCTGCAATAAGTTTGCATAATACTCGCCATTGATTGCTTATCCTTTTTGAGGATAATCGATGAAAATTATCCCTAGCGCATCCCAAAAAACTGGTGCCATGACCTTGCCCGCAGATGGAACTGTCTTCGCATTCTTTGGAGCCGATTTTCCCCTTTCAGTCCACTGTTTTGACTGATCCTTCGTCTCATGTTTCATCCATGGTTATGAATCGACGCAAAATCTCAGCTTTATTGCAGCGAAACATCGTCAAACACTCGACTGAAACATCCTCACGACGCTGCTTTTGTTACATTATGAGTAAACGCGCACAGCTTTCTCATGTCTAAATTTTCAGTTAGTGTGCGACGTACAACACTTTTTGAAATGCCTACGATGTCTGCTAGCTCGCGCACTTTCAGTCGACGGTCATCCAATACCATTTAGTGAATTTTCTTCACAATTTCTGGCGTGGTCACCTCATTTGGTCTACCACTGTGATGTTCGTCTTGGCAGCTTGTACGGCCTCGCTTAAACTCTGCCACCCAATATTTTACTGTTGTAAACGAAGGAGCAGACTCTCCCAGAGAAGAATCTAGCTCAGCTTTAATATTAGTTGGACTAAGAACTTTCAAATGAAAGTATTGTATCACATAACGATGGTCAGTTTTATCCATGTTTACAAATTCGCTGAGAGTTCAATATTAATGGCTGCCAAACAATTACTAAACAACGTAGCATCATCAAACTTCAGACTTAAGCTTTATAAGGTTGGTACTTTCTACCACAGTCATTTGTTTGAAACAACAACCGCTATATATACGTCAGGTCGGGCACTACTGGGAATGCCCTCGTAAGTTTGGTATTTATCCGACTTTTAGTTTTTGAGTTATGCCGTTCACAAACACACACGCATAAACATACTTCGGACCTATTTTTAAAAGCTTTTTTTATTCAGAGAGCCTCATAACACACATTCCCGGTGAAATCTCGGTATCGATTTTTTTTAGTGGTATGCAATACTTTCTCTACCTAGTAAGTATTTTGTAATTTAAATTTAGAATTAACAATATGTAGGAAATGTTAACGTCAGAAAAAATTTTAGGTGATAAAAGTTGTATGGTTTAACGAGATTTGCATTTCTTGTGTGGTAAGAGTTTGCCTGTTTCTTACGGTTTACCAATTGGGCGAGTCATTCACAATGAAGAGGAGTCTACAGGCTATTCCTAGAACATTCAAAATTTACATTTTGTCATATCAATATCTTAAACTTAAGTTGTGATATTTTAACCAAGTTCATTGGATCCATTTGATAAAATAAGTAAATATGATATATGTAGTTTGGGGTCATTTTCTCGAAAATCTTGAAACCGCAAACCCTTTACATGGAAAAAGCTTCGCTATTTTTGATTTTCTGAAATAATCCAGCGTTATTATTACTGGCGGCCAGACCTGAATGAACAAAGAACACTATTCCATAACTACCTTCATTCACCGAGCCAACACAGGCAATAAGAACGGCCTTTCATTTCTGCCCTTTTCCTCCGCATCACAATGCACCATTACGAAATGTTTAGCTCACATTCAGGAGAGAAATGATGCGTTACGGTCGGAGGTTCGATACCCGAAGGGGGACTCCTGAGTTATGGTCCATTGTTTTCCTCTGCCTGAATAATGAGCCGCGCGGTGTAAGTGTCTGGTCGATTTCAATTCACCGTCAAATTAAAATTAAGCTATTGTTGCGGGTTTGAGTCGATGTGCAAGCCATTAAGTGGAAAAATATGATATAAAAACCTGATGTATTACACTCACATGACTTTCTCTACTCTTGTACAAACTATTTTTACAAACGCTTATTCTCCATATGCTTCATGTTAATCGAGATGTTAATCTTATTGCTAATTTTCTTGTAGGTGCAAGGGGAATATGGTAGGCTTTAAGCGATAGTCAGATATTTTAAGAGCTGGTTGCTACGTGGCGCATTCCGTTCTATTTGTATGTCCAGGACATAAAAAAAAAGAATAACGAATTCCCGTTTGAGAAAAAGTATACGTATTGGAAAATTCAAACAAATAACAAGGAATATCCTGGAAATGGCTCACTCGACAAAAAAGAATGTATATGCCATAAATTTTGTCTATCTCTTACGGTTTACCAGTTATGGAAAAGCCATTTGGAATAAACAGAACTTTTTGGGACATTCCCAGAAAATTCAAGATATGCATTTTATTTGTCATAAAAATATGTTAAATGCACGATTTTAATTAAAATCGTTAGAGTCATTTTCGATAAAATAAAAATTTTAGAAAAATATTCCATGTAAAGCGTAGTCTGGGATGGGGGATTTTCTTGAAAATCTTTGTGTCGTATCTCTGACAGATACTGAACCTAAATACCAAGTTTGGTATTTATTCGACTTTTCGTTTTTGAGTTATACTATTCACAGACACACCTCAAAACACGTATTTCCGGTGAAATCTTGGTATGAATTTTTGGGTGGAATGCAATACTTTACTTGCTATATGTAGTAGAGAAAGTAAAAACTAGAGAATAGAGCAGCTTTTAATCTTATTGGAAGAATTATAAGCGGAAATAAAACAGACATTTTTAGAGTGGCAGGTGTAATGTTTACGAAAAATCAAGTATAGGCATGTTGTATAGGTTATTTTTTATTTTCTCAAAACTGGCTCTAACGATTTTGATTAGAGTACCATATGTTTAAGATGTTTACATGACAAATAAAACGTATATCTTGAATTTTCTGGGAATAGCTTGTGAAGTCTTCTTTGTTCTGAAACACCTGATGTTGCTGCTCGTTTGACAGTTTATCCCTACAACATTCAGCCTTGGGTTACATTTACCATTTTGTCTTTATTAGGAGGCATTTAAAATAATAATAATAATAATAATAATAATAATAATAATAATAATAATAATAATAATAATAATAATAATAATAATAATACTGAGAAAACCCTACGCAAAATCACTGTTGAACAACCATAAACACCACAGTTTGTAATAATGATTTCTCGTTAAAGCAACCGACACATTCGAGCCGCCATTTATTGAGAAAATCTCGGTTGTGAAGAAATAATAGCAGTTTAAGTAACGTCAGCGTAACCTTGTTCATTCTCAGCAACCAACACGCATAAAGCTGCTAAGAGGTTTGTTGCTGTTGTCCACTGTCGTTTCATATGTCACTCAGTTTTTGTTTTTATGCTTATAAAAGCGTCACAAACTTTCCAAAGAGAAACTACAGATTATAACAAGTGAATATCCGAACATCCGGAGTATGATCGCACAACGAATGATATGAACTTCGACTTATTTATTACTCTTATACAGGGCTACTCAAAAAGAAGGAACGCATTTTACATATTCATTTCTAATTAACGACAATAGATAGCGACACATACGACATATTGAATAGAGGAAAGCTCAAAGTTTTAAGCCCCACCTATTAGTTCCATTCAGTGCCTACCGCGGCGTTGTGTTTGTTTACGAGAAAATGGCGACGCCACAGGAAAAGTTGTTTTGTGTGCTGCAGTATGCAAATAGTGAATCCATTGTTCCATTGCAGCGTGCATTTCGTTGTAACTTCAGCAACGAGCCGCCTCGTCATAAAAAGTTTACAATTAATACAATAAATTCGTGGAAGATGGTTGCGTATGCAAACGGAAAAGCACTGCTCGTCCTCGCATTACAAATGATGCTCATTTTAAACACATAAAATAAAACTTTGAACTTTCCTCTATTCAGTGATGTATCGCATGTGTTGCCATCTATTGTGGCTCATTAGAAATAAATATGTAAAGTATGTTCCTTCTTTTTGAACAACCCTGTATTAGCTGTGTTTGAGCAAAATAGAGACTTTTGTAGTCAATGCGATTATGTTGAATGCTTTTGTGTTATTTTATATCAATACACAATAAGAAGTGGCATTTTCTCTTCTTTGATGCTGTTATCAAAGTCCAATATGTAAGTTCGAAATGTTGTTAACTTTTTACTAAGCGATTGTAACCTTTTACAGTCACAGCCAGGGGTGGCATAGCTGTTGTGATATATTTATTTGACTGTGTTATTTCTCCATGATCAATGTCAGAGAGATCAACCAATATATGAACCTCACTGTTCCTTTGTTATTTTGTGAGGCCGTCAAAGCCTGAGTAATTATTATTCTTATGTTGGCAATATTCGACCTATTACAATTATACTTGAGAAGAATATAGATGCTCCTGCGAGCTTTTGTAGGCATTACATAAAATTAAATAACTAATCGTGTAAAATGGGGCGAAATTTCGAATTCTAAGCCAGACAATAATTTTCGTCTTGTGTAGAAGGTTACCTATGCCAAGTTTGGTTGAAATCGGTGCTACGGTGTAGAAGCCTATAAGGAACACACACACACACGCGCGCGCGCGCGTTGACTTTTATGTACATACATTGAGATATCTTGTATAACTGGTAAGCCGTAAGAGATAGACAAAATCTTAATACGCAATAAATGTACAGGCTGTTAATGAACTCCACCGAAATAATTTCAGAGATTGTAGACGTGTCTGATATAAGCAATTTGAGACAGGCAATGCATGAGCCACGGCTAAACATCCGAGGTAGTGGCTTCCAATCCGGCGGAGGGCAATGCAGTTTTTTCGGGCATAAAAATCCTTAGCATGGCTTCCTTCGGAAGGGAAGTAAAGCTGGTGGTGCCGTGTCGTAGATTTACGGCACGTAAAAGAACCTCAAGCTCTGTGTTAACAATATAACACAGTTTGATTGTAAGAATCAAAATCTCGCTTACAGTTTTGGCAGACTTTAAAGATACACACGTTTACAAGAGGTAGCAATTAAAATACTCACCCTCATGAGTCTTCATGTGTGCTCGCAGGTTACAGGCAAGAGCGAATTTCTTGTGGCACAATTCACAAGCGTGGGGCTTGTCTCCTGAAACAACAAAACAGACTTTTGTTATAACTAGGCAGAGGCGTTTCAGTAAACCATCAAATAAGGAACGCATCAAGCGTTGGTTGGAGAGAAAGTGGAAGCGTTTGTGACCTTGCAGTGTTCTCTGTAAACAAATATTATGTACCTACAGTTTGAAGGCAGCACACCCTACTTCGATAGCAGGTAGATTAGAATTAAGGAGTATTAGAAAGAAGAAACCAATGTACGAGAGCGGATCGAAAAGTAACGCACAATAATTTTTTTCTGTCTTGGTATTGCAGCTGGAATGTTGCAATTTCACTCATATATAGTTTGAAGTTTTCACTACAGAGGGTATTTTCTGTTTCATGTGCAGCTCTAGCGAGAGAAGCGTTGAACTACGCAATAAAGATGGCGCGCATGTTACTGTCGTCCACGTGTGAAGAGCAGAGAGGTGTGGTTCGATATTTGTGGGCCAAAAGGCATACACTGAGTGATATTCACAGAGACAATGGGGATGATTGTATGGACCGTAGCAATATCTCCAGGTGGTGTGCATTCTTCCTAGAGGGCCGTGTGAACCTTAGTTATTCGCCATGCCCCAGGAGGACAGCAACAGCTGCAACACCGCAGAATGTAGAGGTATTGAGGCAGCAATTTTGAACCACCGGTGTGTGCAACTGCGAACCTTATCGCAATAATTCAACGTTTGCTATGGTGCAGTGTACGATATTGTTCATGACACGTTGAAATTTTGTAAAGTTAGTACTCGCTGGGTGCTTAAGAACCTGACAGGCAACCACAAGGGCCAGCGAATGATGATGGGCTTGGATCACCTGAGAAGGGCATGACTTTCTGAAAGGAATCGTCACTGGTGATGAGTCGTGGGCATACCACTACACGCCCAAAACCAAGCAGCCAAGTATGGAGTGGAAACATGCTGGTTCCCCAGTGAAGAAAAAATTCAAAGTGACTCAATCTGCTAGGAAAGTGCTTGTGGCGATGTTCTGGGGTATGCATGGTTTTGTATTGGTGGACTTTGCTGAACACGGGACCACTATGAATGCTGCACCCACATGAAAACTTTGGTGAAGTTGAGCCGTGCCCTTCGTGACAAACGCCACAACATGAATGCTGACGATGTCAAAATTCTTCATGACAATGCTCGTCCCCATGCTGCTGCTGTTCGTCAGAAAATCACCAAATTTGGTTAGGAGGTGCTCCAGCATCCACCATACAATCCCATGAAGAAATTCCTGGCCGGCCAACGCTTTGCAACTGATGCGGAAGTGAAATCAGCAGTCCGCAGTTGGCTGTACTCCGAGGAAACGTACTTCTACGAACAGGGCATATTGAAACTGGTATCACGATGGGAGAAATGTGTTGGGAAACTTGGTGACTATGTCGAAAAGTAGGTAAAAAATGTAAGTTCATTTGTGATTTTTGGTTGTTTTACTATTAAACTTTTTTGTAAAAAAAAAAAAAAAATTACTGTGCGTTATTTTTTGACCCGCCCTCGTGTGTTTAGCTATTGATAGTGTGCAATAAATTTACCGTAAGATTTAATTAAAGAATTAATATACAGAAATCTGAGTTCATTGTCTTTTCTTTTACACTTTTAAAGCAATATACGCTCTCATTAGCGTATGACAGAAATGCTCGAAAAATTCTAACCAGTAGTTTGCAGCTAAGGAGGCTGAATGTCCACTTTCTTCGTTGTTATTTTCTAATAATGTCGCATATTCCTTGTGTTTAATGCGGCTAGAGGTTCTTTAACGTAGTGTCTTAGACGTTCTCTAAGGTCTAATGCTACATCTGATAGTTTCGCCATTTGTACTCAAGTGTCCGATGCCAAATTCCGCTGAAACATTGCTTACTTGTTGTGATGTTTTTATATGTGTACATTTCTTTACTTTAGACATAATATTGCCACAGTTGCTCTGTTTACTCACTAAAACCCAACTGGAGATAATCAAAGAACATGACTATTTAGAAGTAAGGTTGAGTAATAGCGGGGAATGGGGACCACATGGCAGGAAGATGTTAGCTAAAGGAAAGGCAGCTATAACAGGAATAAGAATATGCAAATATAAATTAGAGATGTCGACAAAATGGTTAGAGAGAATGTACGAGGCATTGGTAGAATAAAAAATCTGATGTGTTACACTCACATGACTTTCTCTACTCTTGTGCAAACTATTTTTACAAACGCTTATTCTCCATATGCTTCATGTTAATCGAGATATCGAGATGTTAATCTTATTGCTAATTTTCTTGTAGATGCAAGGGGAATATGGTAGGTTATAAGCGATAGTCAAATGTTTTAAGAGCTCGTTGCTATGTGGCGCATTCCATTCTCTTTGCATGTCCAGGACATAAAAATCTGATGTGTTACACTCACATGACTTTCTCTACTCTTGTACAAACTATTTTTACAAACTCTTATTCTCCATCTATTTCATATTAATCGAGATAAACATTTGCAGAAACGATCTTTTGACATGCAAAGAGAATTACATTTTACACATAGTGAACAGTTATAAAAATATTTGACTATCGCATAAGGCGTACTATGTTCCCCTTGTATTGTATTTGCAAGGGCAATATAGAAATACAGTAGCCTTTAAGTATAGACATATCTCTTAATAGCTGGTTGCTATGTGCAGCAACATTCTCTTTGCTTCAGATTAATACTCTTTGCATATCCAAGACAAAAAAATGAATAACGAATTCCCATTTGAGAAAATAAGTATTGAAAAATTTAAGGGAATAACAAGCAATATCTCGAAAATGGTTCACTCAACAACAAAAAGTATATGACATAAATTGTATATTTTAACGCAATCTATATTTTTTGTGTAGTAAAATTGTGTCTATCTCTTATGGTTTACCAGTTATGCAAAACTCGTTCACAATGAAGAGTACTTTTGGAGACATTCCCAGAAAATTCGAGATATAGATTTCATTTGTCATGAAAATATCTTAAACATATGATATTTTAGTCAAAATCGTTAGAGCCATTTTTGAGAAAATTAAAATTTTCGAAACATCTTCCATGTAAAGGGTAAACTGGGGTGGGGGATTTTCTTGAAAACCTTCGTGTCGCATCTCTGGAAGATACTGAACCTAAATACCAAGTTTGGTGTTTATCCGACTATTCGTTTCTGAGTTATTATGTTCACAGACAGACAGACACACACACACACACACACACACACACACACACGCACGGACATGTTTCCAAAAATGCTTTTTTTGGATTCAGGGGGTCTCAAAACATATATTTCCGGTGAAATCTCGGTATCGAATTTTTGGGTGGAATACAATACTTCCCCTACTTACTATACGTAATAGAGAAAGTAAAAATAGTCTAGAAAAGTAAGGGAGGCAAGGGCCACTCAGTGAGCGATAGAACCTGGGAGCCAAGCAATCTAAGTGGCCCAATAAGAAAACAAGCACCACACAAATTGTACATAAGATGTAGGAGTACAGTGATATATTAATATACATTGTATGTATTGTAAACCAAATTGTAGAACAAATTGTACAATAAATTCAATTCATGCTAAAACCCCTCTGCCTAGTTATAACACAGTTTACTCAAAGATTGCATATATTTGCAGTGACGATCAGTGTATCAAGCCAAGCTACTTGCATTTTAATTCACACGTAAATAGCAAGACAGAACTTCATCTGTCAAAATTCACGCATTTAAGAGATGACCGAACTGATACTTTAGCTGTTTTGGTTGGAAAACAGCAGACTTAGTGCAAAATATTTACCAAACTTCGAAGTCAGTTCACAACATTATTTCTACACTCTGCGCTCGATAAATGTCACATTTTATTGTCATTTTTTCTCAAAATCAATTTTACTTTCTCTACCATGTACATAGCTACAGATTATGCATTCCACCCAAAAATTCTATACCGAGATTTCATCAGAAATGAATGTCTTGAGACTCCTGAACCCAAAAGAAAAACATTTTTAGAAAAGGGTAAGAGCGCGCGCGTATGTGTGTGCGAACAACATAACTCAAAAACGAAAAGTCGGATAAATACCAAACTTAGTATTTCAGTTCAGCATCTTCCAAAAATGTGGCAGGAAGATTTCCAAGAAATCTTTACATGGAAGATTTTTCGAAATGTTTGATTTTCTCAAATACTGGCCTAACGACTTTGATTAAAATATCATACATTAAGGAAATCTATAGCTTGTATTTTCTGGGAATATCCTGAAGTCCTCTTCATTTTGAAGAATTTTGTATAATCTTGTATAATGGTAAACATTAAGCGATAGACGAAAACGCACTACACACAAAATGCAGATCTGTTTAGAACACACAGTTTACATCAAACAATTTTTTTATGACATAAGCCATTTCAGAGATATCCGTTATTAATGCTTCGAATTGTTCAGCACTGTCATTCTTTTCATGTCTTGTCAACGTTCAGTTATTTCTCGCGGTGTAATGGAAACAGTGTGGAATTTTAAGACCAGCAATCGCTGTTTTCTTTGTATCTATAACGAAATGTGTAATGTAGCTATCTCTGTAAAGGTTTATCTCGATTATAATGAAATAAGCTCTTGTAAGAATGGTTTGTATAGTCATTAATAAAGGGCAGAAGGCAGGAACAGAGAAAGTAGGAAAAGATATAATACATCAGAAGTTTTTTTACTATTTTAGTCATTTTGGGGTTGAAGTTAAAATTTGTCTTGTAGCCTACCTCCGTCTGTATTTTTCATTGGTAAAAGAATTGGGTTGTGGGGTTTTGGTGATTGCTCCAAACACAAAATTTCCTCTCTTTGTGTATATTATTTGCATAAACCCTTAAGCCAGATTTTCCTGAAGTTGGCAGGCATGTAACGAACCCGCCGAGCCGCGTGCAGTAAACGCCAAGTTTTACGATGCCTATATGGCAGTAAATTAATACCCATAATTATATCGGCTCATTATACCTCGTGTAGATAATGGGCAAGTACCTTGTTCCTCGAGGTAATTGATTGATTTACAAGTGTGCGCATGCGTGGCGAATGTAACGTACAGAAGTTGGCATCACCGTGAATTCCGCGGCGAGGACCAAACAGGTTTATTTTGTATTCCTGAGGTCCCGCTTTCTATGTGTAACAATTGTTAAAATTCCGAGCGAGGGGAAACCTGAAACAAAACCAAGACGAATGATTGGGTATCAAATTTTCGATATCGCGTCCATTGTTGGAAGAATTCTTTCCTGGAAACGCAGGCGGCGGATGCAAAGTATTTTTGGAATTCACCTTTGGGGTTCAAGGACCCCCGGTTCCACTTAATTGGTTCCTATGGTAACCAGAATCGCTCTTCCTTTGTCTTCTTAACGTTGACATATGGCAACAGGGTTATACCAAAATTTTTCATTGTTTCGCACTTATTTATCTCTTTTGTTTTCCACGTGCTACACTTTACCAGGTATGGACAACCGCCTGTGATTCAGGCGACAGGCCTGCGGTGTTTGAATCACTGGGGCGACTTACTCTCTTAATGATGCACATTCGTGAAAAGGCCAAAAATAGACAACATTTATAAATACAGATTTTAGGGCAAACCTTCCACTTTACTTCTATGTAGCTGTTATAGCTGTACGATCTTTTAAAGCATTAAATGTCTGCCTGTAAGTACCTAGCTTCCTATAAAATTACAGATAGGTAGGTATATAGGAACATGAAAATTAGTTTCACACTATAATTATATATGGAATTAATTGTTCTTTCACACAAGCCGTGTGTTGGACAAGATTGGTAAGGTAGAATCAGACGACTGAAAAATTCAATGCTATAGCCGGGATTTGAACCGCGGATCTCCGAGTCTCCGTCGGGTTACTCTAACCACTGAGCTACCATGTCAACATGTCGACACGACACTAAATTCTCCAGCTGATTCGTATTTTTCCTGGTAAACCACAAGGAGATCTCAAATTGTATTGAGATGACATACCCCAATGGCGACTTACAATGCTGTAAGCACTTTAAGTCCCGGGCTTCATAGTTTCAATCACTATTTGGTTGTAGCGATATTTCCGCCTGATTAAGAATACATAAAAAGGAACTCTGTAATAAT
This sequence comes from Deroplatys truncata, assembly GCA_030765065.1. Classification (NCBI taxonomy): domain Eukaryota; kingdom Metazoa; phylum Arthropoda; class Insecta; order Mantodea; family Mantidae; genus Deroplatys; species Deroplatys truncata. The sequence continues at coordinate 22,826,670 of CM060983.1, forward strand.
TATAGTTTAAGAATTATTAATACTCAATTAACATTCAATTTGATAAATTTCCATAATTTTAAAGCAATAGGATTAAAGACTGTGCCAATCGAAAGCCCTTCAGAAGCTGTAAATATGTTTTAAGTTTCAATAATATTATTAAATAAATAAATAAAGGCGTAATTGCATAATAAAATTGCAAGATTTAGGCAAAAAAAAGAGTAGCTTCGTTTTAGACTGTACATTATGTTTTCTGAGTGTGGGCCATAAAAATCGAAACCTTCTTTTCTACTTCGTGGGAATGAGGCAAGTTTTAAGAGTAAACAGACGTTATGAGGCAACGGACATTTCTTAAAAGTTAGGCTTTGAATTTTCAACCAGGGAACCAATAAACGTAGAGAATAAGTGTGAGGACCAATGGAAAAGATAAGAAGACGCAGTGACATGTCACAGTCGCTGATATATGTGAATGCGAGCGTGGTTTGTCATGATTCTTCGTTGAGGTAACACGTAGCACTCCGGATCAGAAAAGGACGCTAAGTTCCGAAATTTGACGAGTGCCGCGCAATTATGCAATTATAAAGTGATGTAGGTAGAATATTTATATAATGTGCTAACGGTGTTTTTTCGATATAATTATATTCATTCATTCATTCATTATCTGTTTACCCTCCTCTTATGTAGGACTTACACCCCCCAGGACTTACAAGCGGGTGCCTGGGGTCAGAGGCCCGTCGAGGAGCAGACACTCATGGATCAGATAGAACAACCAGGATGAGTGATCAGCCCGATGCCTGGTATGGGATGAAGGAAGTGGATGAAACGAAATGTTGGTGAAATGGATGAAAGGAAAGGGGATGATGGAGCAGTTGGTGGAATGAATGGCGGGGGAAACCGGAGAACCCGGAGAAAACCCGCCCAGACGCCGCTTCGTCCACCACAAATCCCACATGCAAATCCCTGGGATTGAACCCGGATCGCCTCGGTGGGAGGCGAGCGGTCTAACCACTCGGCCACGGCGCCGCCCGATATAATTATATCCAAGCTCATAAACGAGTTAATGTTAGTCAAGTGACTATTTCAAGTTCACGCTAATCTAAAGAACGGTGATAAGAGCACCGATATATTAAATAACTAGCCGGAGCAAACTTTAGAGTTCTAAGAGGCAATAGGGGGAAGATAGTGCTAAAAGAATCACGCGTATTAGAGAATATCAATGAATGTTGCAGGATTTCTAGCATAAGAGTGAGAAAAGTGAAAACAGTGTTTCTTTCAAGACAATATCCTGGTGTCATCACTCCCTCAATCCTACCCTGACAACAACTGTAGGGAATTTCAGGCCGATTCGCCGACAGTTGACCCTGAGAAGTGCTTCCTGACTGATATTGCCGATTTCGAGTCCTGAAGACGCAGAGACGAGAACGACGTAAGATTAACACAACGAAGTAGCGGACAAAACGCTACAAGGTCAATTAATTGTTCTTTCACACAAGCCGTGTGTTGGACAGGGTTGAAAACGTGGAATCAGACGACTGAAAAATTATATAGAAAAATCTGCGATTGGCCCGCATTCAGGAGGACCGGGTTCAAATCCTATGGGTCGACCAATCTGACTAAGTTTTCTTCGTGGCTTCCCTCAGTCGGCAACGTAAATACCGGATTGTCTATTTAATACCGCGACCTAAAGTTCCACCTTAAGTCTAAAACGATAGTAAACATGAAAAATAGGTGGTAATAGTAAATTCTCTGCCATTTATCCACAGATACTCAAAACAGGTGGACTGGACGGCACCCTCATGCCATCTACCCTGCACGTGTAGAAGCAGAGGTACAGTTGCCTGGCACTAAGGCCTCTGTGGACACGTGACGAAGCTAGATAGTAAGGTACAGAGATGAGACCTAGAAGGTTAACTGTCCGCCACACACCGAGGTATGTCCAAACAGAAAAAACTGATTCAAATTTGTAGAAATTAGGAATTTAAACACCAGGATCCTTAATTTAGAAAACTATACACCTAAGTTACGCTTATTTTGAAACAAATATTTATATGTTCATAACTTATGGAGGACTGAAAAGTATTCAAATAATACTTGATAGCACGTATATTATGATCTCCAGAATCTATCAAATGTTGTGAATAGGAAGAAGGACACAGTTGCATTTATTAGTGCAGCACTGCTTAAACTTTCAAAAATTAAACTAGAAAAACAAATGAGGATTCATTATTATTTGAACGGAATAAATCCAGTGAAAGAGTGTTATCGATAAAGGTGCTCTTCTGCAGATAAAGCCAAAACGAAGAATAAAAAAATAATTGGTTCTATTTGGCCACACTTATGTAAAAGGTACGGACGTGCCTCCGCAACCGTGGCAGATGACTTTACGTAGGCTCCCGGCCCTTTGTGTTTCTACCATGACCCCTGGGAGGGAGGATGAGGGGAGAGATCCGAAGGGCGACATGGACGGGGTGCCTAACGGTTCCAGTTTGAACGCATACGACGGCGCTCAACCCACTCACAAGTCCCTACCTCCGGAGGTCCCCCGAAGAGGCCCACATTGTAGGTGGACCCTGAGTGAGCAGACCGGAACATGCCAGGAAGAAATATCCACAAAATACACAGCCACCGCGCAGCCGCAACACGCCGAACGCCGTAGCCTGGTCCTACAACCCTGAAACACGTGACTATGAAGGAAATGAGGGATAGGAGAGTCCTGGTAGAAGAGAAACCACTACAGCATTCGCTTGCCGACCCGGGGAAACCACAAAAACTTCATGGGTGAGAGTGGGTGGTCACTGGGAATTGAACCCGCGATGTCCCGAACTCGAGCCCCTTTCGTTACCTCGAAGGCATCTCGCTCGGTCCCACACTTATGTACATAATGAAGATCATTATTATTATTATTATTATTATTATTATTGGGCGATTTTAAATTGAAAGCGCTAAATAATATTTGAAGTTGGTAAGACTGTTATGCCGCTAGTTTGCTCCACAAACAATGCCATTTCAGTTGTCATGGCGCAGTGGTCGGAGGAGCATCGTGCTTTCGCAGTAAAGGCTTATTATAAACACGGTAATTTTTATGAAGTTGCACGAAGAGAATTTGAGCGTCATCTTCAACTTGGGCGTCATGATGCTGTTCCGTCAGTCCACGCTGTGAAGACATGGATTGAAAAATTCGAATCAACAGCTTCTGCCTTGAACAAGAAGCATCCAGGACTGTTCAAACGCCAGAGACCAGTCAGTGTCGCCATTCAGCAAAGTCCACAGCGTTATGCACGGCGACATGATGTTTCATTAGATTTATCTGGGCAGAATATTGCTTCCGGATGTCAAATTGCATCCGTACAAGCTTCAGATACTCCAAAAATTGCAAACCAACAGACGATTGTTGTTTTCTGAACAGCTTTTAGCCAAATGTGAAGATGTTGAAATGTTCCTACACAACGTGTGGATATCTGACGAAGCACATTTCCACTTAAAGCGGTTTCACTGTAAGTTTAAAGGAGTTGTAAACGAAACCACGTGACAAGAGAGCACGTCATTGGCTGGTGGGCAAACTACAACTTTTCTCGCTTAGCATGTCGTCTACATAAAACAGTTCGGTTCAGATCGTAACATTTTGTGGTTATTTTCGTGCAGAGAAATTAAAAACCCCCATTATTGTAACAGTTCAATTTATGCAACTAAATGTGTTTGTCCAGATTCACCTATAACTAAATGAACCGTTATAGTATAGGGTTTAAGAGGCTACGCGCAGGTTCTGCCACTGTGGAAAACAAACGCGGGAAATGGAAAGGAAACAATTGCGTTAAATGCTTTTAACAAAGTCTGTGAAACGTACCCACCTTTAATCGACAATGAATATTGCTGGCCACTATTCAGCAATAATTGACCTTCTTTGTTAGTGATGCAGAATTGTTGCTCTGATTGCTTGCGGTGCGTTTGTTTTCTGTGGTTTTCTAACCTATAGTGCTAATCATTTTCTTAACTTGTTGACTCATAAAAGGTTAAAGCAAAAGTGGTTATAACTCATGACATGCACCTAAGGCCACTATCTCTATTTGAAAGAACCATAGGTCTCGGGGAGCCGGCAATTGACATTCAGCAATACGTAGACAATCTAGTTAATTACCCCGACGTTATACATAACTGAGCTGTGAACATTAATACACTCCACTACCTACAGCAGCTCTCAAGTCCTTGCGCGGATCCCGCAAGGTGGCATCGGCTCGCACCTGCATTTTCAGGCAGGCAGCCCGCCGGATGCGCACTCTATGTGACTCAGCTTACCAAAAGGACACGATAAATGGACTACATAAGGGCGACCCCAACCAGGGAGAAACACAAATACTAAATATAAAAAATACTATTTAATACAACAATGCTCTCACAAGACGACGCCGCATTGCGGAAAACTACCTTACACGACAATGCCGCCACAGGGCACTAATTAACATGTTTAGACTCACATACTACTGTGTACATAGCGCCATCATGTAATGTATTACCTCATATACCAATATCATGTAAAGTACATGTATATACAGGATGTTTCAGAAATTCTTTTACAAACTTCGGGTATGGGTTCCTCACACCAAAAGAAGGAAAAACGTTCATATGAACATATGTCCCATAATCCTTGGTTTTGGCGTTATTCCTGTCACAATGAAAGGTGAGTTCAACGGCCTTGGGGTCCAACCTCAAAACTTCATTTCTCTATGCATTCATAGAAGGCGTTGATCCATTGTACTACATACGGTAGATGGCGAAATGTTGCCATGGAGACTTGTTTACGTTTGTCATTAGTCTGTCTTCAACGTTTCAATAGTGTACATGTAGTGTGTTAACTGCATGTGTTTCGTTCCACCATGGCTGGATATTCTTTTCGTGATTTTTATGTATGGTCGCGCGAATGGTAGTGGACGCGAGACTGCACGGCTCTATCAGGTGGAGTTTCCAGACCGAAGACAACCGAGTCATCCAACCTTTGTCGCTGTTTATCGTCGCCTTGCTGAGACAGGAGCCGTTGCACCACGGACTATTGATCGAGGAAGACCAAGAGACCGATGGATAGGCAGAGGAGGACCAGTTCCGTGGCCTGCACGTTCTCCCGACCTCAATCCTGTGGAGTTTTACCTCTGGGGGCATCTTAAATCATTGGTTTAAGGAGCAGCGATCACGGATGCAGAAACGCTTCATCGACGTGTCATGGAAGCCTGCGAAACCATTCGATGCCATCCCGGAGTGTTTGACAGGGTGCGACATTCCATGATGCGACGAGTACAGGCATACATAGAAGCAAGAGGAGGACGTTTCGAGCATTTATTATGAGTTGTGTGTGTTATAAGTGTACCACTGTGTTGAACAGCTCCTAACGAGAAAACAAAGGATTATGGAACATATATTCATATGAACTTTTTTCCTTCTTGTGGTGTAAGGAACCCATACCCGAAGTTTGCAAAAGTATTTCTGAAACAACCTGTATATGTATGTATCCATTTACAGTATGTTTGATATGGAGACGCAGCCGCCAGCTCAGCCAACCACTGACTCGCATACAAGACCAACACTTGTGATGCACGACGGAGCTAATACTAGAGGACGCAGCGCAACGGCGTGAATAAGGCACTCCTATAACTAGTATAACAATGTTACTCCTGGAATATCCTCACACAATACATGAAATCCACAACAATCCTCTCCTGGACTCCGCTAGGGGGCAGGCTGGGCCCAGGTCAAGCCTGTCTCCCAGCTCCCAATAGCTAACTCCACTGGTTAACACACTGCGAGCCAGTTTACATTCTCTCCATGGAATGCGCCGGTGCTTCAGGCGGTACCGCAGCAAACCTATTCTTTTCCACTCCGGTGGAGGGGTTTTTAGTGGGTATGCCACTTATTGGTGAGTCCCACACTCCCAGTTCCGACTCCCATCGGGGCTGAGGTTAGTGATTAAATCGTTTTCTCCTCCACTCGAAAAAAAAGTTCAGGTAGAACTTTTGTCTACTCTTAGTATTATGTGTTAGAAGTTTAGGATGTAGGGCAAAATATAGGAATAAGACATACAATGTTTAAAAGCTAATGATCCCCAAGCTGCGCAATATACTGTATTCGTATTCTCTCTGGAGCAATTTCCTCTCACGGGTCTTAGTTCACATCATCCTCCATGTGCTCGGCGGAGTGATACATTGAGGCAGTATTTAACACTTAAATGATATCGGTCTAATTATATAATATAAAATATAATAACAGACCGCCTTAAAGCAATATGTGTATCTAATAATATATAAAATGTATGTTACAGTCATTGTATTATGTTTATATTATTATGTACATATATAATAATATTTGTATTACGTAGTTTAACAATGTAGGAGCTGTGAGAATAGAAGCAAGCTGCCTTTCATAGCAAAGCAAATTACAAAGTGGAAGCCAAAAGTTGCTAACAATGAGGTAAGCTTGAAACAACAATGAATTAGAAAGTTTAATAAGGCTACTAATAGTTCTCGGAACAACAATAATGTAATATTTAAAACAGTTTATAAATAACCAATCAAAAACTAGAAAAGCTAAACGTTGAATAAAGATATTCTATTGGAGTAGGATTAGCCAATCAGAAACTTGAAATAGAGAAAAAGTAGAAATTCAAGCGGCAGACGCTACAAGATAGCGTACGCAAGCAGTTAGATTTGGTACGTGTTCAGTGTGAGATATGAAAATTCATTGCGGCAAGAATAATATAAAGTTTACGTGTTAAAAAAGTACAATTAACAATAATCTCACAGCTCTACAGTAGGATACATCAGTGAAGTGTTATTTAATTGTGTGAAGGATTAACAAAAAAAAGTAAAATACAAAATTATAATTTGTGCAAGCCTTGTTCTTTAGCCGTACCAGCCCTGTTAAGAGATACGTGTTCTGAAAATTACTACTGACGCAGCCGAGGCATACATACATAATATTTAAATAAACATTAAAGTACAAAGTTGATTCTTAAACGTGGGGCCAAGGCCACCGGAAATTTTGTACGATACGTGGGGATACAACTACATCAAGTTTGGCTCTCCAACTTAAACTCCCGCAAATTGGCTCCCATACGTGGGGCAACAACACCCTCAACATTTAAGTGTTGTTTACTTCTCCTTTCAACTTATAGTAAAAAAGGTATAGGTGGTTCCGTGAATAAACGAAAGCTTCGATACCGAGCTGCAGAAAATCTCCACTTCCTACACCAGCGACCATTGCACAGTGAAAAAGTGACCGTGTGGGGCGCTATGTCATCGAACGGGATAATTGGTCCATATTTTCATGAAGATGATGCCGGTCGCACAGATACTGTGAAATCCCAACGGTATGTCAGGTTGATTGAAGATTTCCTCACCAAAAAAAATTGGAAATTATTCTGTAAACGAGTACACGGTACACGTGGTTTCAGTAGGGCGGAACCACGGCAAGAATATCCATCGCTGCATTACGACAAGTGTCTCAAGAATGGCAACTTGAATTGGCCCACCCGGTCGCCTGATCTTTCAGTCTGCGAGCTTTTCCGGTTTTTTTTAAAGCTTGAGTGTACGCTAGTCATCCTAAAGGCTAGGATTCGTGACAACATTGCATCAATCACCATGAGATGTTGCAGAAAGCTACGTCAAACTTGTGTTCACGACTGTGTACGTACAGAAGCAGGTTACCTTCAACTAATTAAAGAATAATAAAAAGTCTTAGCTTCCTAATAACCATGTATACAAATGAGTAAAATACAATTTAACTTCAATTTCTATCTTTTTAAAACTGCCCGCTTCCGCGCGCCATCCTGTATTATTGTTATTATTATTATTATTTCACTGCAACATAAGGTCACGTGGTAGCTACTCAGGAAGTATAGCCGTATTTCTGACCTCTACTAAGCGAGGTTTGAAATATTTTGACCATCAGAATGTCAAGTTGTAGGAATGTCGCTCTCCCGGCGGTGTATTATTTTCTTTTATTCTGTTACTCTGTGACGAATGTGCAATATCAAGGGGCTAGTTTAAAAAGCAAAGTTGGCAGGCCTGTCGTATATTCGACTTCATTTTACCGACATCTACCGCACAAGACTAAATTTACAGCCTCCACAAGGGCTCTTGTTTTGTAGCCTACTGCCAGGCTTGAGTGTAGAGGTTCCGATGTCATACCAAAAATTCAACGGACGCAGGCTGAGATGTCTATATTATACAAACCATTCCAATGAAATAGTATTAACATTATGCTTACCCAGCCTTGAGCAACGATGGTGAGAGGTGATGGCGTTACAAAATCGAAACACAACAGTCACGCACGTTTTGTATTATGGTACCCCCTAAAGAGGGCGCTCGCTCCGACACACATGCTAGGTATATGATACTGCTCCCTAGAGGCTACAAAGCACCAAAACGTCATATCGCGACGGATCTGTTGGTGCATAACTCTTAGAACGATATGTGATGTTCAGTTAGCCTTCTAGGTCTCATCCCTGTAGCCACCCGCTCCGTCATGACTCACAGAGACCCTAGCGCAAAGCTACCGAATCTTCTGCCTCGTAGCGTGCAGACGGCATTAGGGTGCCGTCCAGTCCAACCGCCGCCCCCATATAAAGGCGGACAGTTAGGTCTCACCCCTGGAAATGCCATCTTGCTTCGTCACGCGCCCACAGAGACCCCAGCGCATGGCAGCCGGATCTTCTGCTTCGTGCCGTGCAGATGGCGTTAGGGTGTCGTCTAGTCTAATTGCTTAATTGTCTGTAGATAGATGGCATAGCATTCGCTATTACCACTTATTTCTCATTTTACTATTGTTTTAGACTTAAAATGGGTCGTGGTATTAAATATCCGATCCGGTATTTACCTTGGCGACTCAGGAAAACCACGAAAAAACCTCAGACAGATTGGTCGGCCCACGGGATTTGAACCCGGGCCACATACTGAGCCATCCCGCTCGGTGACGAAGTATTATGGGAGTGAGATGGATAAAACCTCCAAAATTATCTACGGACTTTGCAAAAGTCATAGTTTCCTTCAGGTCTTAGTGCATCCCACTCTAAGTACCCTTGGTAGAGATTTTGGTTCAAAAATTGATTTTTGTTGTAATGGATTATAAATGGCATAAGGAACATATATGTATTTTTTTGTTATTTGGACATTTAAAGGGCTCTTATGGTCCAGAGATTTTATAGTATATTGGTATGTAACAATGTGCTCATCTTATTGTTTTTGTCATTTCCCCTAAGTTGTAATTTTTAAATTCGGTGCACTTTTCTCAAAATCTATTTAACTTAGAAGTTTGAAATTTTTTGTGGTTGTAGAGAATATCTTGCTGCATTTAGTAGGTTAAAGTTTTTGTTCCTAAATTACATGGTTTCCACGAAAAAATTTATAAATATAAAAAGGTTACACCAAAAATTATTTTTGTAACAATTTTTTTAAAATTAAATTAGTCCCGTTAACCGGCTATCTTAAGTTACTTATAAAACCTCATAATAAAAAACTGGCGGAGTTCTTATCTCTATTTTCAGAGAAAAGTGAACCTATAAATAAAGTAAATTTTGGGGAAAATTATTTTACGATATTTAAATATTTTATAATTAAAAGATTTAAAGATAGCTATAAAATATTGACACCAGTATACTCCGAAAACCTTTTTTAATAAGCTGTAAAAATGTCCTTGTCCTAGGTAGTGTAACGCTACAGAAAACTGGCTTTCTTTCAATTGCGAAAAAGCGTAAAAATATCCTGCGATCTTTACCAAGTGTCTTTAACGAGCAATCCTTAAAAAAATAAATAAAAGAAAGAAAGGAAGAAATAAATAGCTAATTCAAGTCAGTAAGATTGTATTTACCGATTACAATTGGGAAACCTCTCTCACCTAGCCTACAGGCCGAACATGAACCTACTTCACTTTGACCAGACATAGGAATTCTTAAGCAGTTAGCTTCAAGTTATTTACACTCAAACGATTGTGTCAATACAAAGAAATGTAATCAACAGCAGCCATGAGTTACCGACGGGCAGGTAAACTCAGTCTATCTGCAAACGTCAACGGACTGTACAAGGGATGGGTGTGTATTGTAACCTGCAACATCACTGCGTGAAGTTCAGTAACAGTTAAACTTTATTTCTTTTCTTTTCAGGAAATTCCTATGCCTGATCATGACCTCTTTTTCAAAATGAAAATTACACTTCGGAGTCAACTGAATATAGTGAACCAACTTGAAAAATTCGAAAACTCTGTATTTTAAAGCAATTTCTTCCATATTTTACGAGTTATTTGTGATATATCCGATAAAAAAACTTCCAAACTCTGTTAGTGATTACTGAGAAAAAGTTTCCAAATTTTGGAATCAAATTTCAATTTTGTGTTCCAAACATTTCTTTTATAAACGTATCACATTTTTGCCCAAATAAAATATGAATTGCTTTAGAAAACACATTCAAAAGCATACTTCTTGCTTTTAACGATTTTTAAGTAGTAAGAATGATTTCTGAAGGCATGTACTTCGTCAATTTTACTTTCCTGAGGGATAAATTTTATTTATCACCGTCTTAAAAATCCATGGTGAAATTTTCAAAGTAACTAACACCACAAGCAGCACTTTGAGTGAAAAACAATAATTTAGGGGGCGGGGAAAGACTTTTAATACTGGAGAGGTGATTTTAGACTTCAAAACTTTATTCCTATCTTCGCTGGCGCTTTGATGATTTTAGGGTCTGCACCATTATGTGTCCATTCCTTCGTGTTACTGCATAAAATCTGTGTTTGTAAGGATTTTCGATAATTTTCAAAAGCTGGTTTGCTTAAAACGGCACGTACCAGCTACCTAACTTAAGAAAGCAGCTATTAAACTCGAGGAGGTTATTGTAAACGACCTGATGTAAGTAGACTGCAAAAATAAATAACATTTAGTAACGTTGTGTGTTGTTTCTGCAGTTACAGCCAAAGCCTGGCGCGTTCTCACCAAATTATTTTGTATGGAAGGTAGGTCTCAAGAGCTCTTATCTAGATCTGCTACCGTAATTTTTGTGTCTGTTTTGTGATTCAGGATCATGGAAGCGGTCCGATTGACGGAATCTGTCAGAGAGGGGGGAGAGGTCAAGGAACAAGCTGACTTGGGGGGAGGGGGAGGATATATACTGGCAGGAGATTTTGACGGAACGCTCCTTTCGGACGCCACATAAACACGAGACGATTGTCAACTTGGTTACCACCAAACAATATCTTCGGAAAATAAGACATGTAAGAAAACGTATACAATGGGTTTGGATAGATTCCTGAGTAATTAATAGTGTTATTTTATGTGTTCTACATTTGAAGAATCACTGAAAATTAGGTTATAATGAGCAACTTGTATGCCTTAGGTCATGCCTACAGTAATACACCCTAGACGATAGACCAGCATTTATACTTGTGTTGCAGGCTCGTCCCTCCAACATCGCACCTCACTACTTTCCCAAAAGTGACACAGGGGTCCTTACGTGTTTTGTAATTTATACTTTAGTTGCAGGCTCGTCCCTCCAACATCGCACCTCACTACTTTCCCAAAAGTGACACAGGGTCCTTACGTGTTTTGTAATTTATACTTGTGTTGCAGGCTCGTCCCTCCAACATCGCACCTCACTACTTTCCCAAAAGTGACACAGGGTCCTTACGTGTTTTGTAATTTATACTTGTGTTGCAGGCTCGTCCCTCCAACATCGCACCTCACTACTTTCCCAAAAGTGACACAGGGTCCTTACGTGTTTTGTAATTTATCGAAACAAAACCAGTAACAAATGCACCACGATAAAATAAAAGTTAAAGGTAAATGTGAACGAAGAGGTCCTCGCAACCGGAGCAAAGCACCGCAAGTAGAACACAATTTGCTGCTACCGGAGGGGATGAGGGGAGCAAACGCGGATGATGGCGGGCGCAAGCATGGATGGGGTCCCTAACGTTTGCAGATCGAGCATATTCGACGCCTCGAGGCCCACTCGGAGGCGAGACCTAACCGAGCAGTCCCGGAAGAACCTCTACAGAACGGACAGCTACCGCCCAGCTGCAATCCGATGAACACCGTCGCCTGGTCCTACAACCCTGAAACAGATGACAAGGAAGATGATGGGTACAGGACAGTCATGGTAGAAGATGAACCACCCCAGCATTCGCCTGCTGACCCGGGGAAATCACGAAAAACCAATGGGGCAGAGTGGACGGTCGCCGGGGATCGAACCGGGACCACCCGAATGCGAGTCGCACGCGTAACCGGGGAGCCACCTCGCTCAGTATGAAAAATAATAACGAAGTCTCACATTTTTATGTGTGTAATGATAATTTATATTAAGTTTTAATCGTTATTTTTCTGTTAGATTAGATATTTGACAGAACAGGAGAGACATACCCTTACGTGTTCGCACTGAAACCTTAGGTTTATTGTACGGTTTTCTCCCTGTTTTTCCAGTCATCACCTCCCTAAACTCTAACAAGTCACAGGAGTCCATTGATTAGGATTTTGTTAGATACTATCTCATTTGGATCAACAGTTCCAAGTATCTATTCACTCTTAGTGCTTTACACTGGAATATTAAGTGCGAGGCCGCTTCCTCCTCTACACCAACATCCCACATCTTGGGTCTTCTGAAATCTCCATTATCTGCAGCTGTTTTTTTAAAATTCCACGACCAGTCATCAAACCCACCATCTGTGCCCTACTTAATTTAAGGACTGCAGTACTCCTTATGAGACATGGCTGTTGCATCATTAACTTTCCATGTCTTTGTTCCTGGATATGTTTTCAGTATTTTTATACTATTTTTAATCCAGTTTAATAGATTTATCCTTACCATTAATTTGGGAATGCCCAAGAGCTGTTCTGGTCTTATAAATGGGGCCTGCCCTCCCATTTTAGCCAGGCTGTATGATTTTAATTTCCAATTACCCCTACGTGGCCAAGGACCCATGCTAGAGTAAGTCTAATGCATTCCCCTAGCCTTTCTAGGGCTTCTCGGTATTTCCTAAAGATCTTTCATCTCATAAAGGGTGCTGTTAATGCCCGCAGTGTCTCCTGGCTGTCTGAGTATACAATTCCTGTAGCACCCGTCCTTACTCTCCACCACACAACCCTTGTGCATGTAATTCTGCCTGGAATACCGTGGTCAAAGCTTCGAAGGGATGCCACTTCTCTCTGTTGGGCTGTCTTCCAAACATACCAGCTCCTGTTCCATCTAATTTTGCTTACTCATAAACTTTGAAAACTGTCTGTTGATAATACGCCAAACATAAATTCAGATAAGTGGACAAAGACATGTCTTTGGGCCATAAGCCCAAAGAAGGACATAACGATGAAGAAGCAAATGGAATTAAGAATTGAATGATAGAAGATCCGCCTAGAAACTGAAGAAAACAGCGAAGAAACCTAGGTCATGTTGGCCAACCTTAGTGAATATCAAACTGGGACCTTCCGAACGAAAACCCCTATTCTGCCTACAAATAAAATTGTAAATCTAATTGGTTTCAACGGTGCAAGCGCTATCTGTCTGTTTTACTTAATTCTCTGTAGACCAAGGATGCAGGGTTTTTCTCCGGGATTTTCCCATATCTGGAAAGATGAATGCCGGGCAACTTTAAGTTTTACGGAGGATTATATGATTCATTCATTGTCCGATATCATCTAAAGCGTTAAGCATAAAAAAAACTTGTTTTACAAAATGTTATGCCCGCTCTTATGTTTCTCATCACGAAGTCCTCCACACACAGAGCGAGCTTTCTTTTAAACATTGAACTGTCGTACTGGCGTCCTATTGGTACAACAAAGTGTGTGTGGTGAAAACGCCTATCATAATTAATAATAAGAAGAAAAACTAGTTTCTTTACGAATAGTTTGCACAATAGATATAGAAGTGAATTCTAGTGGGCATAGAAATTAGATGTAATACATCAGCTTATTTTCTCGCACTTCCTAATAGCCCGGTCTGTTTCCTTCCATTGAGAATAAAAGGTGCCAACAGTCCACTCGAGAGACAGGTTTACGCGTGAAGACATTAGCAGCGTTTGAGACACCGATGTTAATGGAATGAGCGCTGCTGTAATCACGGTAGTATCTAATAGACCCGAGATACTCCGTGGTAACCGAGGGAGGTAGGTGTAATGCAGCTGAATCACGCATACTGACCGTTACCATGGTAACCGAGCTATTACTGACAGAGACGAGCAACACCCAGGGATCGTTTCTGTGGTAACCGAGCTAGTACTGAGAGACAATCCACACCTAGGGATCGTTACCATGGTAACCGAGCTAGTACTGACAGAGACGATCCACACCTAGGGACCATTACCATGGTAACCGAGCTAGTACTGACAGAGACGAGCAACACCCAGGGACCATTACCATGGTAACCGAGCTAGTACTGACAGACGAGCCACACCTTGGGACCGTTACCATGGTAACCGAGCTAGTACTGAGAGAGACGAGCCACACCTTGAGACCGTTACCGAGCTAGAAGCATCTAACCACACCATGGTAACCGAGCTAGTACTGAGAGAGACGAGCCACACCTTGAGACCGTTACCGAGCTAGAAGCATCTAACCACACTATGGTAACCGAGCTAGTACTGAGAGAGACGAGCCACACCTTGGGACCGTTACCATGGTAACCGAGTTAGTACTGACAGAGACGAGCCACAACTTGGGACCGTTACCATGGTAACCAAGCTAGTACTGACAGAGACGAGCCACACCTTGGGACCGTTACCGAGCTAGAAGCATCTAACCACACCATGATAACCGAACTAGTACTGAGAGAGACGAGCCACACCTTGGGACCGTTACCATGGTAACCGAGTTAGTACTGACAGAGACGAGCCACAACTTGGGACCGTTACCATGGTAACCAAGCTAGTACTGACAGAGACGAGCCACACCTTGGGACCGTTACCGAGCTAGAAGCATCTAACCACACTATGGTAACCGAGCTAGTACTGAGAGAGACGAGCCACACCTTGGGACCGTTACCATGGTAACCGAGTTAGTACTGACAGAGACGAGCCACACCTTGGGACCGTTACCATGGTAACCGAGCTAGTACTGACAGAGACGAGCCACACCTTGGCACCGTTACCGAGCTAGAAGCATCTAACCACACCATGGTAACCGAAATGAGCAGCACGGCGGACGGTTCTTCACGAGGAAGCTACAGCAGAGTCTCAGTAAAACACCGCTTTCATAAATCACGTGTCACTACAACTGCCCTGACCGGTTAATTATATCGGCTACATCCTACCGAAAACGGGTAGCCTCTTCTCTCCTGCTCCTCACCTTTTTTGGTGCCTGCCTTCGCAAAAACAGAAGCCCTCTTCCTTCCATTGTGTCCTCCTGTCAGTCCTCCTCGCTCGGGCTTACCGAAAGAGTAACGACATCCTCTCATAAACAGATGTGAGGCTATTCCAGACGGATCTTAAAACTGGTCCATTAGTTAATGATACCACATTACACATTTAATAATATCAAAGTTAAGTCAGCAAAATTTGATTTCGAACAGCACAAAGAAAACAGATTTGCTAAAAACAGTGTTTTACTCAATAAGTTTCTAAAATGATCATGTGGTACATATTGATATATAATTGCAGACATTTTAAGTCTTTTTTTGTATATTACAGAAGTTATCCATAATTCCGAAATAAAATATTATTGGAATATACCAAGTACGTCATAAATTTTCGGACATAGAAGAATACATATGAAACTATAATTTAATATGTTAATTAATATTACTTCAGTTCTTTTTAACTTCTTTAGTATTTTTGTAATTGAAATTACTTTAGAGATTATTTTACTTTAAGTAGCCATACAAAAATCTACAAATTAAAACGGAGAAAACCTTTGAATTTTAAAAAGTCTGATGCGTTACACTCACATGAGTTTCTCTACTCTTGTACAAACTATTTTTAGAAATGCTTATTCTCCATATGCTTCATGTAAATCGAGATATCGGGATGTTAATAATATTGCTAATTTTCTTGTAGATGCAAGGGGAATTGGTAGGCTTTAAGCGATAGTCAAATATTTTAAGAGGTGGTTGCTATGTGGAGTATTCCATTCTCTTTGCATTATCAGGACAAAAAAATGAATAACTAATTTGAGAAAAAGTATAAGTATTGGAAAATTTAAGGGAGTAACAAGCAATATCTCGAAAATGGTTCACTAAAAAGAATGTATATGACATAAATTGTGTATTTTAACGCGACCTACATTTATTGTGTAGTAAAATTTTGTCTATCTCTTATGATTTACCAGTTATACAAAAGTCGTTCACAATGAAGAATACTTTTGCAGGCATTCCCAGAAAATTCGAGATATACATTTCATTTATCATGAAAATATCTTAAACATATGATATTTTAATCAAAATCGTTAGAGCCATTTTTGAGAAAATTAAAATTTTCAAAAAATGTTCCATGTAAAGTGTAATCTGGGGTGGGGGATTTTCTTGAAAACTTTCGTGTCGCATCTCTGGAAGATACTGAACCTAAATACCAATTTTGGTGTTTATTCGACTGATCGTTTTTGAGTTATGCTGTTCACAGACACACACACGGACAGGTTTTCAAAAATTCTTTTTTTGGATTCAGGGGTCTCAAAACATATATTTCCAGTGAAATCTCAGTATCGAATTTTTGGGTGGAATACAATACTTCCCCTACTTACTATACGCAGTAGAGAAAGTAAAAAGGAACATTTCGTACTTTTTTCTGCATAAAACTGATATCCAAGGAAACAACTATTGCATTGTAAATATTTTAAATGCAGTGGTTACTAATATAACCTGTTTAAACAAGAATCAAACAACCATGGCCTTCTCTAAAAATTTCTCTCGTTTTATAAGTATTTCCAGAAGACGATGAAAGAGATGGAGTTGCAGTGGCCGATCGTGAAGTAAACCTAATTTTACCCCATTCTAGCCTTAATGTTCTGTAGACTTCGTTACTTGTAAACCTATCTAGAAAGATCGATGAGTCCATGGCGGATAAGTCTGTGAAACAGAGTTGATGAAAAACTTGTTGGTATAAATGCAACAGCTAGCTTATCCGACGTTGCATGGGTAGCTTTTCTAAACTCAATGATGATTAATTGATTTCATTTACCTGACCCCTTATTTTATGAAATTATTATCATTTATACTTTCTCTACTACGTATAGTAAGTAGGGGAAGTATTATATTCCACCCAAAAATTCGATACCGAGATTTCACCGGAAATATATGTTTTGAGACCCCCTGAATCCAAAAAAAGCATTTTTGGAAACATGTCCGTGTGTGTGTCTGTCTGTGTGTGTGTGTTTGTGAACAGCATAACTCAGAAACGAACAGTCGGATAAACACCAAACTTGGTATTTAGGTTCAGTATCTTCCAGAGATGCAACACGAAGGTTTTTAAGAAAATCCCCCCACACCAAACTACCCTTTACATTGAACATTTTTCGAAAATTTTAATTTTCTCAAAAATGGCTCTAACGAGTTTGATTAAAATATCATATGTTTAAGATATTTTCATGATAAACGAAATGTATATCTCGAATTTTCTGGGAATGTTTCCATAAGTATTCTTCATTGTGAACTACTTTTGCATAACTGATAAACCATAAGAGATAGACAAAATTTTACTACACAAAAATGTAGATCGCGTTGAAATACACAATTTATGTCATTTACATTTTTTTTGTTGGGTGAACCATTTTCGAGATATTGCTTGTTATTCCCTTAAATGTTCCAATACTTATACTTTTTCTCAAATTCGTTATTTATTTTTTTTGTCCTGGTAATGCAAAGAGAATGTAATACTCCACATAGCAACCAGCTCTTAAAATATTTGACTATCGCTTAAAGCTTAGCAATTCCCCTTGCACCTACAAGAGAATTAGCAATAAGAATAACATCTGGATATCTCGATTAACATGAAGCATATGGAGAATAAGCGTTTGTAAAAATAGCTTGTACAAGGGTAGAGAAAATAATGTGAGTGTAACACATCAGATTTTTTAAGTTCCATTTATATCCCGCCTTTAACTACAATGGTCTTACCGGCAGCCTTTCCTTTGGAACGTATTATTTATCACCTATAGGCAATGGTGTTAACTCGTATTCGTTTGTCGTTGGGTTGGATTTCTGGCAAACTTTGGGTTTTGTATATTATCGCACATTCACACTTTCATTCATGCTTCCAGACGCTGGGGAGGACAGGGAATAATCTTGCCTAGAGAAACATTTCCACCCCAACTGGGAATCGAACCCGGTACACCTCGCACAGGAGGTAGGTGCTGTACCGACTGAGCTACGGGGCAGCTGAAATTATTGTACAATGATATAGAAGAATTTTTGTGGCGTTTCCACACCTTATAATTCCTACAGTGCCAGGTAATTCACGCAACACGATGTGAAATATCGGCGGAACGTCTCATTTCCTTAACCTCTTGGCGGTGGAACAATCATCGGTCGGAAGGTCGAGTAATTTTTAGATATTCACAGCAGGTGAAATTTTAAACCTTTCCACCTTCTCTTTGGTCCCATGGTTGTTCAATAATATAAAAGCCACACAGGTTTCACATAATGCAGAACCCTTAACACACACAACGAAGTAGAGGTGAAGCTGGTGAATATGAAGATTCCGCACTCCCAGACCTCCAAGTGAACCTCTTTGGAGAAAACACACACACAGTCTGCGACGGTTTAGAAAAATAATCTTCTAGTTGTTAATTATAAATTATGAGTTGACTGATTTCTAATGTTAGTAATTTTGTCCATATATGTAATTAATTAGCATACCCTGCTAACGATCTTGATAGAACATGCAAAGGAAATAAAGCAAAACTTTCTTACATGAGTAATTAAAATATTTTGAAATAGGCATCGTATGTATATCACAAGGTTATAAGCAGAATCCGCTCTCTTCTGTTTTCTTAGTTGCTAAATCGTAACCATCTATATATGGAGCTTGGAATGAGGTAACTGCCACATTCGTCTTGAATTTTCTGTGAAGTAACAACTATTTACTCCATGGCATTCTCAAAAAAACGTCAAAACCTTCTTCACAAGTGTCTTCTTTTATAACTCGAATGTGTTCGTATTCTAATACATACTCTAAGTGTTTCAGTAATTTGTGACTTGAGCGGGATAGCTTAGGCGGTAGTTCAAGCCCCGGGACCGACCAATCTGACCGACGTTTCTTTTAGCCGTTTTCCTCGGTCGCAAGGCGAATGCTGGGTTGGATAATTTCATCCGCGGATTTTCCTATCATCCCTTTCATCACTACTTTTCATTTCCCCCTTCTTCACCGCCATACCAGGCATTGGACTGATCATACATCCTGGGTTTGTTTGCTCCTCGACAGGCTACTGACTCAAGGCATTGGCTTGTAAGACCTTGGGGATGTAAGGACTTTAAAGAGGAGGATGATCTGTCACAGAAGAAGAAGAAATTAGAAAGTGTTTAATAGGCCAAGTCCGCCAGAAAGGATAGGGCTTTTCAATAGTGAAAGAATTATTAAAATCGCTTGAGTTGTTTTTGAGACTGTCTTACATACAAACAACTTCTCTCTCTTTATAATATATTAGTATAAAGAAAACCTTTGCTGGCTATAGAAACGTAAAACGTGTTGCTATGAAAACATTTTATATTGAGCCCGTAGCTGTGGAAAAAAATTAATGTTAAATCCGTTGCCATGGAGACAATATTTAATTTTATACCCCTCACTACACCCACCAAATCCATTACTATGGAAACAAGCGTGCTATTTTTTTCTCTGAGGTCCGTGCTTAATTAACGTGGTGCTGAGATATCCCATTTGACCCGGTAGAGGTCAGTGGTAAGGAAATTTGAGTAACAGGTGGTGGTGGCAGTGGTTTGCAGATGGCGGGAGATGATCGTATGCTAAACACGGCCAGTAGACAAGAGCTACAGATACTCATCTAAACATTACAGTGGACAAGGAACGAGCGATGCGACTCTGATAAGGAGTCAGGCTTTGTCTCTGACCGCCGACCTTACCTGGTCACCCTCTTCAAAATACTGTTTGATCTGGCAACACTTGACTCGCTTTGTGATGTGTTCTATTAGATACTGCAGGGGCGTACGTAGTAGTGATGTAACAGTTATAACTGTCACAGTTACATAGCGTTAACGGTTACATGCAACGGTTACCATTAACGATTAAGCTGTTTATTTACATGGCTATCACGTTCGCAGTTAACATAACGATTAGCTGTAACTATGAGAGCGGATCGAAAAGTAACGCACAATAATTTTTTTACAAAAAGGTTTTAATACTTAATCGTGATACCAGTTTCAATATACCCTGTTCGTAGAAGTCCATTTCCTTGGAGTATAGCCGGACTGCTGATTTCACTTCCGCATCTGTCGCAAAGCGTTGGCCGGCCAGGAATTTCTTCATGGGACTAAACAGATGAAAAGTCCGACGGTGCAAGGTCCGGACTGTATGGTGGATGGTGGAGCACCTCCCAACCAAATTTGGTGATTTTCTAACGAACAGCAGCAGCAACATGGGGGCGAGCATTGTCATGAAGAATATCGTACACTGCACCATAGGAAATGTTGAACTGTTGCGATAACGTTCGCAGTTGTACACGCCAGTCGTTCAAAATTGCCGCCTCAATGACTCTGATATTCTGCGGAGTTGCAGCTGTTACCAGTGAATCACTAAGGTTCACACGGCCCTCTAGGAAGAATGCGCACCACCTAGAGACATTGCTATGGTTCATATAGTCATCCCCATACACTCCACGCATGTCCCTGTGAAAATCATTCGGTTTATGCTCTTTGGCCCACAAATATCGAACCACAACTCTCTGCTCTTCACACGTGGACGACAGTAACATGCGCGCCATCTTTGTTGCGTATTTCATGCTTCTCCCGCTAGAGCTGCACATGAAACAAAAAATACCCTCTGTAGTGAAAACTTCAAACTGTATTTGTGTGAAATTGCAACATTCCAGCTGCAACACCAAGGCAGAAAAAAATTATTGTGCGT
Source organism: Deroplatys truncata (assembly GCA_030765065.1). Taxonomy (NCBI): domain Eukaryota; kingdom Metazoa; phylum Arthropoda; class Insecta; order Mantodea; family Mantidae; genus Deroplatys; species Deroplatys truncata. The sequence goes on from CM060983.1 coordinate 22,847,670, forward strand.
TACTTTTCGATCCGCCCTCGTATGTTTCAATATGAGTGATGTGGATACAGATTTACTTTGTTATTCGATGTAATCTAAAAAAAGTTCCTCTAGCTGTATCAACACTTGGATTACTACGGTGATTTATAATCACAAAATGCATTTGCACTTACTTCTACGTTTCCTGCACGCACACACATACGCACACACACCAAGTGATATTTATCCGCATTGCCTTCTCCCTATTGGATAAGCTAGTCGCGTGGTAAGAGCGCCTCTCTTAGCACATGCAGATGGGAACAGCCGTGAGTAAATGAAAAAAACCATTACATTCAAGCAAATCGAGGTCGAAGCAAGCAGTTTAGACAATACTAATAAATTATATTCAACTTACAATGATGGGATATTGGTTAATGAGGCAGCCCTTTCAACTCTGAGGCTTGATTCGGGAAATTCTGACTTAATCCTGTCGTATATCTGTCCTTCATTGTTCTTTTCCATGCAAGGTTTAAAGGCGTAAATATCCATGACAACATATCTAAAGGAGCGGAAACACACCTTCACGCGTGCTTTTCGAATTCGAAAGTTGGAGAAATTTCACGTTTCTTTAAGGAATCTTAGAGGGTAGACTTGCTGAAATTGTGCTATTCTGGATCTCGATCTAGCGTTGTTCGACCTTAATGGTCCGCGCATGTCTCGCTACTAAACAACATTAATTGTTTATTGATACCCATCTACCCGCGATGTATAGAAACACGTGCACTTTTAATCGTACGTGAATAACCACCTTAACGCAATGCGTGCAGCTTGGCTGCCTGAATGTTGACCTATATTCGAAGCGATAAGCAATACGCCGCAGTAAACACATGTGTACCTGCAACTCCTTGCGAGGATGACTCAAGTTGTAAACGATCTGAGGCAACTGGTTCCCGATAAGTGATACCAAGGATGCGCACATGCAGTGAATGATGTCATCCAGGCTCGTAACCGTCTCGTTGCTTTAGTAACCGTCAACACGATAATCTCGTTACTCTGGTAACGACTTTTGGGTAACTAGTTACTTTGTACTCGTTACTTCGGTAACTGTTACAATGCAACCATTACGTTATTTTCTGCCCATCTCTAGCATGTAGTGGTGCACTGGGGGAGAGCTGTTAGCCATACCTTCATTTCGTGGTCACCTTTAGAGTTTTAACCAACTGGATCATTGAACAGCGTATATTGGCTAAATAAAGGATTTGGTAGACAGAATAACTAATAAGAAAAGTTTTAAATATTTATAGGGCCAAAAGGCAAACAGAAACACATAGAGACTAAACTCCTCAGCCAGGTGCGTTAACCACTAGATCACTACAGCTACAGGAGGTGTTATGTCACTACTTGTGACTAAACGTGTGAAAATAGTAAAATGAGCGGAGTGAACCATTTAATCAATGTTGCCAACTAACATATGGAATAGAACGAATTAAATTCCCTGTCATCCTCCAATATTTACCACTGTTTTAACGAATACGATATTTTACTTACTTTATTAACAGGTATAATAAACCTGTAAGTATATAAAAGTTGCAGAAAAATAAAATGAGCCTGCGGTGCTTCGATATTACGGTTTTGTATAAGTGGGGGAGGTTGAGCCCCCATGAGCATCGCCCTCTTTATGTCCCTAGATACGTAATACTACACTCTCTGACAGCACATGCTGCAATATATTACAAACATAGGAACCTGTTCAATTATGGTCAAACGAACATCCCACCCTAAAATCAAAATATTTATTGTTGAAAAAAAGCATTTGTACTTTCAAAGTATTTTAATATTTACTTTCAACATATTCCTTTAACGAGTAGAATATGTTACATTCATATGACTTTCTATCTACCCATTCCTCCACACACTATTCTTACAGAAGCTTATTTTCCCATTTATTTCATGTTAATCGAGACAAACGTTTGCAGAAATAGCTTCATTACACATTTCGTTGTGGGTGCAAGAGAAATACAGGAGACTCCAGCGATACTCAAATGTTTAAAAAGCGGGTCACTATATCCTGGCTTTGAAATCCCATACCTTTGTATGACACCGAGAGGAACATGAGGCAGTATTTTTAACACTAAAATGATTTCAGTCTAATTATGTAATATATAATTATATAATATATAAATTCAATAATAGCCCGCCTTAAAGCAATATGTGTATGTAACAATATATAAAAAGTGTATATTACAGTCATTGTACATGCTTATATTATTGTATACATGTGTAATAATGTTATGTGAATGTATTACGTAATTTAATAATGTAGGAGCTGTGAGAATAATAGGTTAAAAGTTGCTAACAATGAGGTAACAATGAGGTAACCTTGAGGCAATAATGAATTTGAAAGTTTAAATGCTACTAGTCAGTATTGGAGCAGCAATAATGTAAATTTTGAGACAGTTTAAAAATAAACAATCAACAACCAGAAAAAGCTTTAGTTAAAAGAAGGTATTCTAGTGGATTAGGAATAGCCAATCAGAGACTTGAAATACAGAAATTTACAAGTTTAGGCGGTTGAAATCAGTTCAGTTGCCTGCAAACAGTGTTCCAAACCGGACGCGAGACACATCCTCGAGAGATTTAATACGTATTCGTGTGAGACAAAAAACAGTTTACGTGTTAAAAAGTGAAAGTAATTCATACAAGAATCTCACAGCTCTCTATATCAGTGAAGTGTTATTTAAATCGTATCAAGTATTAATAAAAGGAGTGAAGTAAAATTATAATCTGTGTAAGCCTACATTCTTGTCGCACAGCAACCCTGCTAAGAGAAACGTGTCTCTAACAAATACTGACGCAGCCGAGGCAAACATAAATATATAATATTTAAAGAAACAGTGAAATTACAAAGTTAATATTTTTTTAAACTTGGGGCAAAGGCCACCTGAAAGTACATTTGGGGCGAAGGCTACCGGAAACTGTTTACTATACGTGCGGTTGCAACTACTACAAGTTCGGCTCTCCAACAATCGAAATACGATACAACTCCTTCAATACGACCTACTTCAAATTGACGCCCAAAGCGTGTTTCAAACAAGTTACAACAAAATAACCTTTCTCAAACAAAAGCAAAAAATATCTGAAAATTCAAACCAGAATATCTCGGAAATGGTTAACGCCCCCCCAAAAATTGGTTGGACTTAAATGATGTGTTTTAGCGAGATATACGTTTTTATTAAATTAAATTGAGTTTTATTTATGGGCGCTCTTTAACTGCAGTGGTTCTTAGCGCCCCATTCTATATTGGGCGTGAAAGAGCGGTAATTTTGTCTAGATGCCTCTTTATCAGGCTTGAGGTACTTTTATGTGCCGTAGATCTACGACACGGGACCACCGACTTTACTTCCCTTCCAAAGGAAGCCATGCTAAGGTCTACGTTTTAATGCAGTAAGTTTCCATTTCTTATGATTTACCGATTATACAAAATTACACAACGATCATTCAGAATGAAGAGGTCTTCAGTGGTTATTCACAGAAAATTCAGCTTGTCATGCAAATATCTTAAAACATATGTTATTGTAATGAAAACTGTTCCACCCATTTAAAAAGAAAAAAGAAAAGAAAGGGTAGTAGGTTGTAGCGATTTTCTTGAAATTCTTCGTTTCGTATCTTACAAGATGCCGAAGTTAAACACGAAGTTTGAGATTTTCCTCCAAAACATTTTTTACTCCACTTCAAAACATGTATTTCCGGTGGTTTAGATATGGAATTTTTTAGTGGAATGCAATATTTCTCTATTTACTATAGGTGGGTTGTACAGAAACTAACTGGAGTGAAATTGTTACTCTAAAAAAAGAAAGCCTTAATTCATTTATGCTTACGATTAAATTTTAAATACTCTTTTTTTTAGCTTTCGAAATTTTATAGACTGCTTCAACTAGTAGACAATTATTCCTGAAAATTTTAAAAAGTCTGTTCATTGAAATATTTTTCTGGGTAGGAATAACCCCTTCGTTTTTTTCACAGGTAAACAATTTATTTCTTCCAAAAACTGGTAAGATGTATTACAGTTCCATTTTTTTAAAAATAATGTTAATGTAATAATAATAACAATAATAATAACTCTTTGATCCCCTATACAAGTACCTAAGGGGGTCTTTTTCATAATTTCGGAGGGAAACTTTTAGTTTCTATCTGATTGTAGTTTGCTAAGAAATCATTTATGCTACCGATTTGCAAACTTTCTTTTTTCCCGAAGATCTTTAATTGGTGTCAATCATCCATTCACGTGTAACATAGCACAGTCGTGCGACATAACACCGTTTCTGAGATTCATATATATACACATACATACAGAGAGAGAGAGAGAGAGAGAGAGAGAGAGAGAGGAAGAGGAAGGGCAGGCTTCGAGTCTTACAACCACATACATTACATAACATACATTATCCCTGACTCACCTTCCCCTCAATTCTCACTGGGTTCCACGTTGAGAGTCAAGAGCAAGAAGAGAGATGAAAAGGTTTAGTAAGAAGTTCTATTTTCCTTAAATTTCGATAAATATTAATATTAGGCCACTTTTATTTCTTAATTATAAATATAAGATCGCGCGTGGCCGAGTGGTTAGACCACTCGCCTCTCACCGAAGCGGCCCGGGTTCAATCCCAAGGATCCGTATGTGGGATTTGTGGTGGACAAAGCGGCGTATGGGCGGGTTTTCTCCGGGTTCTCCGGTTTCCCCCGCCATTCATTCCACCAACTGCTCCATCATCACCTTTCCTTTCATCCATTTCACCATCATTTCGTTTCATCTACTTCCTTCATCGGGCTGATCACCCATCCTGGAGACTCTGTCTGATCCATGAGTGTCGGCTCCTCGACGGGCCTCTGATCCCAGGCACCCGCCTGTAAGTCCTGGGAGGGTGTAAGTCCTACATAACAGGAGGTTAAACAGAGAATGAATGAATGAATTATAAAAATCATAGCTTCACACAATTCAAATTTCCCGGAACATGAGGGAAGGGTAATTTTTTTTGTTTAATTCTTTGGACATAGTTGACTACTTTTGAAAACTCTTCTCATTTTAGAGATTGCTTCCTTTTTTGGTTTTCCTGCACTGTGAAATATCTATTTCTAATATATGAAATTCATAGGGTGTGTATAAACGGGTGAGTAATGCTATGTTGCAGATTTTCTTAAGATATTGATGAATTTCTTTTTACTGCTTTTTAACGAAGTTTCAAATACCGAAAGTAATAAAACTGAACTGAAATATAAAAACTAACCTACAACACCATGTATGAAAGGTAGTCAATAAATAAAAGGACAACTAACCGTCAAATGAAAGCAAGCCTTCTGTTGGTTGCTACGTAACCACTCGCTCTAGGTGAGAAACAAATGAATAACGCCGTCTCTACGGTGTACAGATGCTCTCGAATGTATAACTTATTGCAGACTTTGCATGGACAGTTATGTTTTTTATTGCAAAAGAAAACCAGTTTTCCATTAACCATAAATTTATACTATACGAAATTCCTCCACATCTTACCCACTTCAAAAGTCAATTATTATTTATTACCATCAAATTACTTCTGTCGAGCACGCGCACGGCACGGAAGAAAAAAACAAAAGATAGACTATTATAGGTTTGGTGCTGTTTTTTATAGAGCGTTGGAGACAGGCAGGGCTGTATGGGAAAAGTTAAATATTGTAATAAAGGGCTCTTATTGTTGGTCTAATAATACCGATGTGTGAAATTAAAAGAACTGTGCCTTCAGCCACCGAGGGGCGGCAAATTAAAAACTCATTTGGGGATTAATGATGGACCCACGACCCAGCAACAGGTATATCTGCTCTCAGATTTATTACAGCACAGGTGCTAGTTCAGATTCGCTCATGTCTTCTGGAAGCCCCGCCTCAGAAGTAGGTCTGATTGTCACAAATCAATAGTTCTTGAGATGCCTTCCGGACAGTCTTGAGGGGTATTATTATTATTATTATTATTATTATTATTATTATTATTATTACTTTATTTAGCTATTAGATCACATACATTAACCTACAGGTATTTTACTCATGCGAACTTATTTGGAGCAATTTGGTTATGCCAGAAAGTGGCCTTAAAATTTCCTAGTGTACTATTTTGTTATTTTTCTCACTACCGACACTGGGAGTGTTGACAATGGTATATCAACATATATTAACTAGGAATAACTGCCATAAAACCTAGTTGGATTGGCCTCAATCACGGTTGCACGTTTTAACATTAGCACTGAATACTTTGACTACACCTCTCTGGGAACTAGTAGAAATGAAAGGCACGAGAAAATTTGAACAGAACAGAGCAGCATATAGGATGGAAAAAAAAGTTGCAGAATGTGACAGTAATAATAATAATAATAGTAATAATAATAACATAAGAAAGTAGTGTACTAACTGTATTGGAGATATCTAAGGAGTGTACAAATTGTATTGGGGATATCAACGAGTGGATACGAAAGTAACAATATGTATTTTTAATGGATACTTCAAGCGTCGATATATAAAAGCGGTGTACTGATTGTACTGGAGATATCAACGTATGGGTAAGAAAGTATCAATATGCATTTTCATTGGACACTTCAAACGCCAATATAAGAAAGTGGCCTATTAATTGCATTGGAGATATCAACGCATGAATAAAAAATCTGATGTGTTACACTCACATGACTTTCTCTACTCTTGTACAAACTATTTTTACAAACGGTTATTCTCCATATGCTTCATGTTAATCGAGATATCGAGATGTCAATCTTATTGGTAATTTTCTTGTAGATGCAAGGGGAGCATGGTAGCTTTTAAGCGATAGTCAAATCCTTTAAGCGCTGGTTGCTATGTGGAGTATTCCATTCTCTTTGCATATCCAGGACATAAAAAAATGAATAACGAATTTGAGAAAAAGTATAAGTATTGGAAAATTTAAGGGAATAACAAGCAATATCTCGAAAATGGTTCACTCAACAAAACAAATGCATATGTCATAAATTGTGTATTTTAACACGATCTACATATTTTGTGTAGTAAAATTTTGTCTATCTCTTATGGTTTACCAGTTATGCAAAATTCGTTCACAATGAAGAATACTTTTGGAGACATTCCCAGAAAATTCGAGATATACATTTCATTTGTCATGACAATATCTTAAACATATGATATTTTAATCAAAATCGTTAGAGCCATTTTTGAGAAAATTAAAATTTTCGAAAAATGTTCCATGTAAAGGGTAGTCTGGGGTGGGGAGATTTTCTTGAAAACCTTCGTGTCGCATCTCTGGAAGATACTGAACCTAAATACCAAGTTTGGTGTTTATCCGACTGTTCGTTTCTGAGTTATGCTGTTCACAGACACACAGACACACACACGGACATGTTTCCAAAAATGCTTTTTTTTGGATTCAGGGGGTCTCAAAACATATATTTCCGGTGAAATCTCGGTATCGAATTTTTTGGTGGAATACAATACTTCCCCTACTTACTATACGTAGTAGAGAAAGTAAAAAGTAATAATTTGCATTTTCATTGAAGACTTCAACGTGGGTATAAGAAAGTGGCATACTAATTGTACTGGAGATATCAACGCATGGATAAGGAAGTAACAATATGTGTTATCATTGAAAACTTCAAAGAAGGGTATAAGAAAGTGGCATACTAATTGTGTTGGAGATATCAACGCATGGATAAGGAAGTAACAATATGTGTTATCATTGAAAACTTCAAAGAAGGGTATAAGAAAGTGGCATACTAATTGTGTTGGAGATATCAACGCATGGATAAGGAAGTAACAATATGTGTTATCATTGAAAACTTCAAAGAAGGGTATAAGAAAGTGGCATACTAATTGTGTTGGAGATATCAACGCATGGATAAGGAAGTAACAATATGTGTTATCATTGAAAACTTCAAAGAAGGGTATAAGAAAGTGGCATACTAATTGTACTGGAGATATCAACGCATGGATAAGGAAGTAACAATATGTGTTATCATTGAAAACTTCAAAGAAGGGTATAAGAGAGTGGCATACTAATTCTATTGCAGATATCAAGTATGTATAAGAAAGTAACTCAATGCATTTTCGTTGAAGACTTCAAAATAGGCTTGTGTAATGAAAATCGGATAAATACCAAACCTTGTATTTAAGTTTATCTGATAAAACTCTTGACCTCGAAAGGGATTTATTAAGACTATTCCATGAATAAAATCTAATAGATTATGCACATAATGTTACCTGGTTGTTTAAAATAAAAACACCATTGTGCCAGCTGTCAGATCATGACATACTAAATCAATGAACGGTCGAATGTCTTAAGGAACACTACCAACAGCGACAACGAGAAAATAAGTAATTCCAAAATTAAGATAAGTTAACATCAGAACACAATAAAGACACTTTCTTCAAAAACATAATTTATTTGGAACTTGGCATTCATTTATTTGAATATGCATTGATTAAAAACACAATTTTCAAAGTTGAAGGAATGTGATAGTTTTCGGTAATGGGAACTGAAGTGGATGTTGAGCCTATTAATCACTGCATACTCATAATATTACAGCTCAGTAACGAGTTGACTTTTTATTCGATTAAATCGCATCCTTGTAAGCATATTATAAAATAAATGGCCGTGAATGGTCGATATCCGAGGCATTGCCTAGAGTTATTGGTCAATACCAAATAGGCGGCGTATGAGTGGAACAGTCAACGCAATCCTGAGCATAAAATACAAAAAGAATTCTGTTTCATTCCTTCCTCTTTACACGCATTATACTGTATTGTACGCTTACCTTGATGCTGGACCTTCCTGATGTAAGTACCCAGTTTGTTCACGAAAACGCGGGAGCACCTCTCGCCGAGAACGCATTTGAAAAGTTAAAAACGATGCGAGCAATTATACAGAAGTTCCCAGATTAGTTCGTTAGGCCGCCACACAGCGGGAGAATAAATCAAGACGTCTTGTCCGCAGTGCTACCACTACAACACTTTTCATTAACATAATACAAGTTTTGTTATTTGTGAGCGCAAGAGGTGGAGGGAAGAGAGAGGGAGAGCATTATTTCTCAGTTTTAATTGTCGTGTCTGCTACCGCAAACAACACACGTTCTACCGGGAGCGGCAAGTTATTATTATTATTATTATTATTATTATTATTATTATTATTATTATTATTATTATTATTATTATTAATAACAATAAGTACCAAGATGTACCAAGTGGTGCTCGAACTCGGTACCGCCGAATAAGACGACATAATGAAAAAGAAGATAATGTGATTGTAAAAAAGAATGCTGAAGATAAATAACAGGAATGAATGAGAAAGGCACTACAGATAAACAGAAGTGAGAATTGAAGATAAGAAAGAAAAAGTACAAAAAGAGAATACAAAACAGAAAGAAAGACAAGAGGAAAATATAAATGAAGTAAACATACATTAAAAGAATTAAAGAAAAAAAAAGTAGGAGCAGGGAAGTAAAGATAATATAAGTTAAAGGGGAAAATGAGAGAAAAAAATTTAGTTCAAAGGTAAAGGGTAACTAAAAGATAAGGGAAAACAAAAGTGGTGTAGAAACTAAACGCAGTGGTGAAAGAAAAGATTAATTAGAAAAGAGAGCAACAAGGAAGAACAGAAAAATCTAATTTGTTGCATTCATATGATATTTCTCTACCCACTATCGGTTATTTTTATATAACTTGTGCAAAGTAGTCTTGCAAAACCTTATTTTCCCATTTACTTCATGTTGTCGTTTGCAGAATGTGTTTCATTACACATTTCGTTGTAGGTACACAGGGATGAAGACCCGGGTAGTTCTTTCCGTAACATTGTGAGAAACAGCTGAATGGCGACAGCACTTGTCAAAACATTGAAAAATGCAAAGTAATAACAACGAATATATAGGAAATGGACAATGTTAAAATAAATTAGATTACATTTTTTGTGCAGTGAGTTTTTGTGCAACTGTTATGGTTTACCGTTATGCAAAATCATACAAAATTCCTTCCAAATGAAGACTTCTAGGACCATAGTACTTCACAGGCTATACCGAAAATTAAAGATACACATTATATTTGTTACGTAAATACGAGCGGTGTCTAATAAGTAAGATTCCCTATGTTATAAAAAACATTACACACAATTTATCATGTTAAAATAATTTTTTAGCATCGTACAACCCTTCTGCTTCTTTTCTAATAGTCGCCAGGTTTTTCCAAGCATTTTTGGTAACGTGACACAAATGTTTCCAAACGACTGTTGTACCAAGACGGGTCCTGTGCTCGTAACCAGTTGTTCACTTCTGATTTGACTTCGTGCTTACCTCCAAGATGACCTTTGAGTTGGGGAAATGTGTGAAAATCACTTGGGGCAAAAGCTTGGTGAATATGGAGGATGGAAGGAAACATCCCAGCTCAATCTTCCGAGCTCCGACTGGGTCATTCGAGCTGTGTGAGGCCGAGCATTGTTATGAAGGAGGAGAACTTTGTGAGACAAAAGTCCAGGACACTTTCTTTTGATGGCATATGTAGCATTGCAGTCAAATCAGAAGTGAACAGCACAGGACCCGACCTGGTACAACATTGGTTTGGAAAAACTTATGTCACGTTACCAAAATTTCTTGGAAAAACATGGTAACTATGTAGAAAAGTAACAGAATGATTGTACAATGTTAAAAAATCAATTGTGTTACAATCACATGACTTTCTCTACTCTTCTACAACTATTTTTACAAACTCTTATTCTTCAGCTGCTTCATATTAATCGAGATAAACATTTGCAGAAACGATCTTTTGATATGCAAAGAGAATTACATTTTACACATAGTGACCAGTTCTAAAAATATTTGACTATCGCTTAAGGCGTACTATGTTCCCCTTGTTTTGTATTTGCAAGGGCAATATAGGAATACAGTAGCCTTTAAGTATAGACATATCTATTAATAGCTGGTTGCTAGGTGCAGCACCATTCTCTTTGCTACAGATTAATACTCTTTGCATATCCAAGACAAAAAAAATGAATAACGAATTCCCATTTGAGAAAATAAGTATTGAAACATTTAAGGGAATAAAAAGCAATATCTCGAAAATGGTTCACTCAAAAAAAAGTATATGACATAAATTGTGTATTTTAACGCGATCTACATTTTTTGTGTAGTAAAAGTTTGTCTATCTCTTATGGTTTACCAGTTATGCAAAAGTCGTTCACAATGAAGAATACTTTTGGAGACATTCCCAGAAAATTCAAGATATATATTTTATTTCTCATGAAAATATCTTAAACATATGATATTGTAATCAAAATCGTTAGAACCATTTTTTGAGAAAATTAAAATTTTCGAAAAATGTTCCATGTAAAGGGTAAACTGGGGTGGGGGGATTTTCTTGGGAGATACTGAACTTAAATACCAAGTTTGGTGTTTAACCGAATTTTTATTACTTTCTGTACCACGCACATAGTAGGTAGAGAATGTATTGCATTTCACTTAAAAATTCGATACCGAGGTCCCACTAGAAATACGTGTTTCAAGACCCCCATTTTTAGAAAAAATATCCGTGTATGTGTGTGTCTGTGAACAGCATAACTCAAAAACGAAAAGTCTGTTAAGAACCAAACGTATTTAAGTTCAGTATCTTCCAAAGATGGGACAAAGTTTTCAAGAAAATCCCCCCGTCCCAAACTATGCTTCATATGGAACATTTTTGAACAATTTGATTTTCTTAAAATGCATACATTAAATACAGTTATATAACAAATAAAAGGTTCTGAATTGTCTAGAACAGCCTGTGAAGTCTTTTTCATTCCGAAGGAACTTTGTATAACTGATAAACGTTGAGACATACGAAAAGCACTTCACAAGAAATGTAGATCTCTAAAACACACAATGTATTTCAAATAGCTTTTTTTGTGACATAAGCCACTTCCGAGAGATCCGTTATTAATTGTTCGATTTGTTAAACGCTATTCCCTTTGTATCTATAAGGAAATTATTAATGTAGCTATTTCTGCAAACGTAAAATTAAGTAGATAGAAAAATAAGCGTTCGTAAAAATAATTTGTATACCCACTAATGAATGTTAGAGGATAGAGAAAATCACGTGAGTGTAGCACATCAGAATTTGTTTTAATTATGCTGTTCATATAAGGGGACAAAGTAGTCTGAACACATGGAAATTACATCTTAAGTGTGTTAAATTACCACTGCTCTTAAAGTTCTCAATGGTTTTTCCTGAAAGTTTTATGAATTACTCTATAAATCATGAAAATTATTTCAAGTAGTTGTTTGCATTGATAGCTTACGTAGTTGAGTCCGTAAAAATTATTTCATTCAGCAGAAATATAATATAATTTACTCTTAAAAGATGTGAATTCTTGAAACTTTTTCTCTGATACTACTTGCAATACAGTATCACACTTTTTCATGCTTGTTCTTAGTATAGTCAGCCATCTTATGAACCTCAATTATTTAGTTATGTATATCAGTTCACAAAAAATTGAGAAAAAAATTAATTGCAAAGTAAAAATGTGGAAAATTTGCAATGTTGTTGCTTTCTTAATACCACTAATATGCACTATAAAATTATGATTGTGGTTCAGAAAGTTTAACTATGTATTTTATACATGTACTGAAAATTTAAGCTCTCTACCTCTCATACTTTCTGAGAAAAAGGTACATAAGTATCCAAAAATGTTGTTTTGAGAAAACTGAATTTAAAGTTTGAACATTGAAATTATGACACACTTCAGTACATTCTAGGGTCATAATCATCTGCATCTTCATTCCTGGATTGCTTCAGATTTTCTGATTGCCTTCTCTCGGTCCTGGCCTCTCTTGTTAATTGCTGAACTGCTCGCTGGGCATGATATAGTCGTTCGTTGTTGAAAGATACAAAAACGTTCTAAACGGGGCGTTGCATGACAGCTTTAAAGGAATGCAGAATAGCATTTAAATGTCTTAAAAAACCTCTTAAACCCCCAAAAGTATATACGAGGGGTGTTTTAAAAGTAAGGTCCGGTTTGCAATAAATTACTAACTACTAAACATTTTTCGATAATTATTTTTTACTCAAGCCTTCAAAGCTTACACTAATTTTCTACCAGTTATCAATGCATTTCGAGCATTTGTCTTATCGTAGCATAATTATTTTTAGGACCTCGTCACAACTTCCGCCGCCAATCCATCTAGGAAACGTGTAGCTGTTTCTGGAGTAAAAATTTTCTGTATTGTAAATGAGCTGTGGGAATCTCTTAGGAATAAATTTGCAGGACATGTACGAAAGCTTTTTGAAGGACATAAATAATGAGTCATCTGTTTTTGACTAACATCACACTAACTTGCAGATTCACAATTGTTTTCCTGCAGCTACTCTGTGATAAAAGATCTGACTTCCGGATCACTAGTTTGAATCTCCCTCCTGAAACCAACGATTCCAATAACGGAGTTTCTTCTGCCACGGAATCTTAGACAAGAAAACTGCATCTCAGAAACTGTACAATTCTTTTATGGATTGGCGGCGAACTTCTATTAAGAAGAGCTACTAAAATTTATTCCTCACGAGATTGAGAATTTAATTGACTGTGAAAACTATGTGGAAAGAAAACTTAAGGTATATACAATGGAATAAAATAATGAGGTAACCGAAATATTTTGTAGTTCTTATTTTATTGCATAACGGACCATACTTTAAAAACATCCCTCGTATTTTCTGAAACTGGAAATAATATAGATTTTATTGGCGCATAAAACAAACAATGTGATTTTGACCTTTTCAGGAGTGGGTTACAAACAACCATCAGTAACAATGGGTTGCAAGTGGAAGGACAGACACAGTAAGAGAATGTTGTCGAGAGAAACTCGGTCTCTTACTAAAGATGTGTTAAACCTCAGTAGCCCACAAATGAAGCAATAATAGGCCTCTTTAAGGTGACTATACCCTCATATAATGGGTATCTTTAAGGAAAACCCAGTTATGGGGTTATGTGGCGAGAAGGAAGAAATGCCTCTCATGTAATGTTCGACTGCAGAGCGCTAGCCAGACGGAGATACGAACACCTGGGAGTGACTGGAGATCTTCCAGGAAAGAGTCTTTAAACCCTTGCTATAGAAGGTAATATACGAGAGGTTACTAAAGTACAACTTTGATATTTTCCCACCATCATGGGATAAGTCACTAGAATTTGGTGATATTCGGGTTGTTAGCTTTCATCTTAACCGGCAGCTCCTCAGCAAATGCCCACCTGTTACATGTATTGGGAACGTTGACCATTTATTCACCAAATGAGGCACTGATTATAATATAAATTGTATTATATAAATTATATTACTACGAGGGCGGATAGAAAACTAACGCAAAATAATTTTTTTTCTGCCTTGGTATTGCAACTGGAATGTTGCAATTTCACACAGATATAGTTTGAAGTTTTCACTATAGAGGGTATTTTTTGTTTCATGTACAGCTCTAGCGAGAGAAGCGTGAACTACGCAACAAACATGGCGCGCATGTTACTGTCGTTCACGTGTGAAGAGCAGAGATCAGTGGTTCGATATTTGTGAGCCAAAGGGCATACGCCGAGTGATATTCACAGGGATATACGTAGTGTATATGGGAATGATTGTATGAACCGTAGCAATGTGTCCAGGTGGTGTGTATTCTTCCTAGAGGACCATGTGAACCTTAGTGATTCGCCACGCTCAGAGAGGCTGGTAACAGCTACAACCCCGCAGAATGTTAGAGTCATGGAGGCGGCAATTTTGAACGACCGGCGTGTGCAACTGCGAACGTTATCGCAACAGTTCAACATTCCTTGTGGTGCAGTGTACGACATTGTTCATGACACGTTGAAATTTCGTAAAGTTAGTGCTCGCTGGGTGCCTAAGAACCTGACAGACAACCACAAGGGCCAGCGAATGATGACAAGCTTGGATCACCTAACGCGGTACACCGCAGTAGGGCATGACTTTCTGAAAGGAATCGTCACTGGTGATGAGAGTCGTGGGCATACCACTACACGCCGGAAACCAAGCAGGCAAGTATGGAGTGGAAACATGCTGGTTCGCTAGTGTGACTCAGGCTCTAGGAAAGTACCTGTGACGGTGTTCTGGGATATGTATGGTGTTGTATTGGTGGACTTTGCTGAACACGGGACCACTGTGAATGCTGCAGCCTACATGAAAACTTTGGAGAAATTGCGTCGTGCCCTTCCTGACAAACGCCACAACATGGATGCTGACGATGTCAAAATTCTTCATGACAATGCTCGCCCCCATGTTGTTGCTGCTGCTGCTCATCAGAAAATCACCAAATTTGGTTGGGAAGTGCTCCAGCATCCACCATACAGTCCGGACCTTGCACCGTCGAACTTTCATCTGTTTGGTCCCATAAAGAAATTCCTGGCCGGCCAACGCTTTGAGACAGATGCGGAGTGAAATCAGCAGTCCGCAGATGGCTATACTCCAAGGAAACAGGCTTCTAGGAACAGGGCATATTGAAACTGGTATTACGGTGGGAGAAATGTGTTGAGAAACTTGGTGACTATGTCGAAAAGTAGGTAAAAGGTGTAAGTGCATTTGTGATTTTTGTTGTTGTTTTAACTGTTAAACTTTTTTTGTAAATAAAATATTATGCGTTACTTTTCGATCCGAATTCTTATTTATATTAGATTAGTTATAATAATTAGGCTAATATGAGCATTTAGTTATTAATTATTATTGGGTTACGTTATTAGCCTATTATTAATTATATTATTAGGTCTTACGTTTGCAATTTACTAGAAATTTGAATTGTTTTTGCCATGTTTGTGTGGGCTTTTAATTTTATAGGAAAAAAGATCTGCGTAGAAAAGAACGATGAAATGTAAATCTTTGGTTAGGTAAGTACATCGAAATCATATTAAAATGTAACTATACGTTATTCTTCGTACTATTACAGTACAGTAATTTTCAACATTTAACACGTGTTATATCAATTAGATCCACAACATGCATCTACTAGGTACGTGATGGAGAAAGTAAAAACATAATTAAAAATAACAGGAAATGGAGAACAGAAACAAACAGGAAAGTACACAAAAACATGAAATAACTTTTAAAAGATCTGATGTTTTACACTCACATGACTTTCTCTACTCTTGTACAAACTATTTTTACAAAAGCTTATTCTCCATATGCTTCATGTTAATCGAGATGTGAATTTGATTGCTAATTTTCTTGTAGGTGCAAGGGGAATTGCTAGGCTTTAAGCGATAGTCAAATGTTTTAAGAGCTGGTTGCTATGTGGAGTATTCCATTCTCTTTGCATTACCAGGACATAAAAAAATGAATAATGAATTCCCATTTGAGAAAAAGTACAAGTATTGGCAAATTTAAGGGAATAACAAGCAATATCTCGAAAATGGTTCACTCAACAAAAAAAAAAAAAAAAATGTATGTGACATAAATTGCGTATTTTAACAAATCTACATTTTTTGTGTTTTAAAATTTTGTCTATCTCTTATGGTTTACAAGTTATGCAAAAGTCGTTCACAATTAAGCATACTTTTGGAGACAATCCCAGAAAATTCGAGATATACATTTCATTTGTCATGACAATATCTTAAGCGTATGACATTTTAATCAAAATCGTTAGAGCTATTTTTGAGAAAATTAAAATTTTCTAAAAATGTTCCATGTAAAGGGTAATCTGGGGTGGGGGGGATTTTCTTGAATAACTTCGTGTCGCATCACTGGAAAATACTGAACCTAAATACCAAGTTTGGCGTTTATCCGACTGTTCGTTTCTGAGTTATGCTGTTCACAGACAGACACACACGGACATATTTCCAAAAATGCTTTTTTGTATTCAGGGGGTCTCAAAACATATATTTCCGGTGAAATCTCGGTATCGAATTTTTGGGTGGAACACAATACTTCCCCTACTTACTATACGTAGTAGAGAAAGTAAATATGTTACATTCACATGACTTTTTCTAGCTTATATCGTTTATAAGTGGGTACACAAATTATTCTTGCGAAAGTTTATTTCTTTCTACTTCATTTTAATCTAGATAACTCTTTCACAAATAGCTGCATTGCGCATTTCGTTATAAATACAAAGGGAATAGGATAGTTAAATGTTTAAGACTGGACGTTATATTCTGTCCTTAAAATTTCGTACTGTTTCCGTGCAAATGCGAGAAACTACTGAAAATCGACATGGCTAAAAGGAATGCAAAGCATTGAGCAAATCGAGCCTTTAATAACGGATATCTCGTAAATGGCTTATGCCACAAAATATTACTTGAAAAAAAGTGTGTGTTTCAAAGAGATGTACATTTTTTGTGTTCTACATGTTCGTCTATCACTTAACGTTTACCAGTCATACAAAATTCCTTCCGAATGACGTGGACTTCACTGATCCCAGAAAGTTCAAGATATACATTTTAGTTTTCGTGTAAATATCGTTAATATATGATATATTAATCATAGTTGTTACGCAATTTTTGCGAAAATAGAGCTTTTGAAAAACTTTTCCATGTAAATGGTAGTTTGGGGTAGGGAATTTCTTGAAAAAGTTCGTGTCACATTTTTGGAAGATACTAAGTTTTAAATACCAAGTTCGGTGTGTATCCGACTTTTCGTTTTTGAGTTACGAGTAGGGAAAGTAAAAGCGTGATAAAAAAGGAACACTAAAAGATTAGAATGAAAGAATTATAAAGTCTAGGAGAAAGAGACTGTGGAGAGAAGCAAAAGAAGAGGTGCCCAAGGACAAAATGCAGTATTTTTGAGGGCGGGCAAACACATTAGTTCACTGAACGATGGTGGTAAGGTTTAAACCCGGACTCTCGAGAGTTCACATAGACAAACGTTATGTGTAAATGTCAGTTTGACTGCAGCAGTTGGCAGTCCATCAATCATTGGAAACCTAGGAGGCACTGCTACCAACGTTTCAAATTTATTATCCCGGTGCGTTTCGTAAATTGGGGGCAAAAGTGAGGAGGCGCGCAATCGTGTAGGAATTTGCTTCACAAAAAGCCCCAGGACGTAGCGACAAAGCCTTCAACTGTCAATTAAGATAGAATGATGGGTGAAGCGGCAAGCCCGTCCGCCATCTTGACAGAACAAACTCTCCTCGTCTTCCTCCTCCTCCTGCGATTCGACAGTGTTGCAGTTTGCAAACATTAAACTTATTAATGGTGTTTTAAACATTCAGCAACATGACTGTCACAAGTGAAGTAACGGCATTTAACCAGCAGATTGCTAGTAAACGTATAACAACTAATGGAAACAAGTAAAGAACGCTTACTTCACGCTAAGGTTGTGCATTGGTGAAGTTTGGAAACTCCACAGTAAGTAAGATATCTTGTTGAAATTAATTCAAGCTATTAAACATAAAAAAGTAATGCTTTTGTCGTTAAAAATTCTCGCTTGCATTGTTTTTTAAATATTCTAATAAATATGCTCACGCGATGAATTTTTAAAAACATTCGCATCAAATAATCAGGTTTTACAGTAAATGAGTTTATAAAAATATCCATCGCTTCATAGTTTTTGTATTAATTCCTAATTATTTCAGAAAGATTATTACTGTTATTCATCCTCAACTTTACTGACTTTTCCCTGACCAAAATACTGTATTTCCCTGGCCACAATTTTGTATTTGCGCAACTTTAACAGCCTCCCCAACCCCTATGTAATGCCCGGTGTCCCATATTCTCAGTTTAAACGTCTTTCTGCACACTTTATAGCAGGCTTCAAACTGATTACCCAATACATCACCAAGTCATTCTAGAAACTCTGGATTAAGCGATGAATCCAGCCACTGATACTTGAAAGAGTGTTTTGGGGGTGGTGGGTGGCACCTAAGTCTTATGATGAAGTAAATCAGTCTGAAACTACAGTCACAAAAACATAAATAACCTTATCTCATTTATATACATATCAGTTCCTCTGCATTTAATCTGAAACTCATCACTTCAAAGATTGGGAGGTATTTTAAGAAGCAAAAAATATTGTAATCCTGCTTATTACGTAGTTTTTCACCAGTATGAATTACCAGACATGTGAAAACTTTGAACCAATTTCCCTAACTTACCCTGACACACGCCAATTTCTTAAATACTCCCCCAACATTGCTGTCCATATTGCAATTGCATCACTTTACCTCACCTTCTCTCACTTTCCAGGTCGCTGGGAATCCTGTCTTAACTTTTCATAAGTGAATAATTTATTTCTGAAAATTGTAGCATTATTTAAACAAAATTGGCTGTTTTCTTTACTGTACTATTGAAAGGCAGTTCATTTTTTTAAAAACAAATTAGTAGAACATTGCATAGTGTGGAATATTTTGAGCATGAAAAAATGCTGAAAAAAATCGGATGTGATATATTCACATGACTTTCATTACCCTCTATCGTTTATTAGTGGCTTTACAAACTATTCTTACTAAAGCTTATTTTTCTATCTACTACGTTTTAATCCAAATAAACCTTTGCAGAAAATAGCTACATTACACATGTCGTTATATATAGAGAACAGCGATAGTCCTTAAAATTCCATACTGTTTCCATGACATCGCGAAAAACAACTGAATGTTGAAAGGGATTTAGAGCACGTCCAAGAAATGAACAATTCGAACCTTTAATAACGCATATCTCAGAAGCGGCTTATGCCACAAGAAAACTTATTTGAAATAAATTGTGTGCTTTAAACAGCTCTACATTTTTTGTGTAGTACGTTTTCGTCTATCGTTTAACGTTTACCAGTTAGACAATATTATACAAAATTCCTTTCGAATAAAGAGGGCTTCACAGGCTATTCCCAGATAATTCAAGATTTACCTTTTATTTTCCATGTAAATATGTTTAATACATGGTATTTTAATCAAAATCGTTAGAGCCAATTTTTAGAAAATAAAAAAAAAATCGAAAAATCTTCCATGTGAAGGGTAGTTTGTGGTTGCAGGATTTTGTTGAAAATCTTTTTGATGCATTTTTGGAATATGTTGAACCTAAATACCAAGTTTGGTATTTATCCGACTTTTCGTTTTTGAGTTATGTTGTTCACAGACACACAGATACACTTAAGGACATGTTTCCAAAAATGCTTTATTTCTATTCGGGGGGGGGGGGTTCAGAACAAGTATTTTCGGTGAAATCGTGGTATCACAGTTTTGGGTGGAATGCAATACTTCCCCGACTTACTATACGCAGTAGAGAAAGTAAAACAAAGTTAGCGATAAAACAAGATTTAAATTTGGACGTGTCTATTAATAAGGATGTGCCTGTCGGTCTAAGTGGTAGTTTAAATGCGCCAAGCGGAAAAAGACATTATGTTTTCTTAAAACTTACAATACATATCATTCTATTACAAAAAAATCTAATGTGTTACACTCACATGACTTTCTCTACTCTTGTACAATCTAATTTTACAAACGCTTATTCTCCATATGGTTCATGTTAATCGAGATATCGAGATGTCAATCTTATTGGTAATTTTCTTGTAGATGCAAGGGGAATATGCTAGCTTTTAAGCGATAGTCAAATATTTTAACGCTGGTTGCTATGTGGCGCATTCCATTCTCTTTGCATGTACAGCACATAAAAAATGAATAACGTATTTGAGAAAAAGTATAAGTATTGGAAAATCTAAAGGAATAACTAGCAATATCTCGAAAATGGTTCACTCAACAAAAAAACTGTATATGACATAAATTGTGTATTTTAACGTGATCTAAATTTTATGTGTAGTAAAATTTTGTCTATCTCTTATGGTTTACCAGTTATGCAAAAGTCGTTCACAATGAAGAATACTTTTGGAGATATTCTCAGAAAATTCGAGATATATATTTCATTTGTATAAAAATATCTTAAACATATGATATTTTAATCAAAATCGTTAGAGCCATTTTCGAGAAAATGAAACTTTTCGAAAAATGCTCCATGTAAAGGGTAGTTTGGGGTGGGGGGATTTTCTTGAAAACCTTCGTGTCGCATCTCTGGAAGATACTGAACCTAAATACCAAGTTTGGTGCTTATCCGACTGTTCGTTTTTGAGTTATGTTGTTCACAGACACACACACGGACATGTTTCCAAAAATGCTTTTTTTGGATTCAGGGGTCTCAAAACATGTATTTCCGGTGAAATCTCGGTATCGAATTTTTGGGTGGAATACAATACTTCCCCTACTTACTATACGTAGTAGAGAAAGTAAAAACCTTAATTTTTTAACTTTTCACAAATTTTTGGTCACGTTTCACAATTGTACAAGATAAAGGTTAACATAAATAATTTCAGTACACATCTCGTTGTACCTCAAAAAGGATACAGGAGATACTTAAACGTCTAACAAGAACGGGTCGCAATATACGGGCTTTGAAATTCCATACTCTTTCCATGCAAATATTTTATACGTGTGATATTTTAGGGTCATTTATAATATATACCAAACTATTTTTCTTCGTCTCACATTTCTGGAAGTTGATGGAGTTAAATACTTAATTTGTTTATAGGACTTTTGGATTTTGAGTTACTCTGCTCACACAAACCTTAAACTAAGAATAGTTTTATTTATTTAAGGGCCTCAAAACATATATTTCCGGTGAAAACGTTTCCGTGGATTACAATACTTCCTCTATAGGTGAGCAGCTGGGGGAGTAAAAACTCGCTCACTAGTGACGTTTAGCGTAAGCAACAGGTAGATCCGTGTGTGGACTGAGGTTTTGAGTCTGCCTGTACCGGACTAATGAAAAATTCTTTCCCAGGTCCACCATAAAGGCGCAGCTACTGCAGCTTTTAATAGATATTTTCCGTCCAGCCTTGAGGCGATGTGAAATACACACACGCCATCTTACAAACATAATAAAAACATTCACGCAAGAATATAGACTGGAAATAAATGAATAAAACAATTGCCTTCCGACGAGCGTGTGGTGCCAACCTAATGCGTTCGATTTATAAATATCACGGCGCGGATGGAATATGTTGCCACTACACCGGCAACAAATCAAAACTTTGAAACACGCTACATTCACATTGCTCATGGGTTGTCATGGCCAGCTCTTTTAGGAGGCCGTGCAAGCAACCGCTCTTCATTTACTAAATTCATTCGATATACCGATGTTTCTGGAGCCCTTTCCCATACACAAGTGTACATCACATTTTCTCAACAAATATTACAATTAAAATTCTGACTTTTTATAAAACCAATATGTATCCTTTTCAAATATTTCAAATCCATGTAAATGTACTACTGAACGAGGAAGATGGCTCCGCGGTAACGTTTCAGGTTCGCATTCGGGAGGTCCTGGATTCGATTCCCACGATCGCTCACCTTGATCCTGGTTTTTCGTGGTTCTCACTGGTCGGTAGCCGAATGTTGGGGTGGTTTCTTATCTGCCACGATTTACTTTCGATCATTTCTCTTTAGTTCCGCTTCCTTCTCATCTTTCAGATGTGCTTCTAGGCTTCATGGCGTAGGGCGGTGTTGGAAAGAGTCTAGGAAAGAGTGCTCCCCGTGGACATAGAGGGCTGCTTGGTCAATCGCTTGGTTCATCGCCGTCTCTAGGCAGCTGCAGCAATGGGATGGTCTTCGAGTCTGGAGGAACTTCCGCGCGTCTGCCTGCGGTCTGTAGCCTCTTGTAGCTCTTGCACTTCATCCCTTCCTCCTGGGAGTGGTAGCCACAATAGAGCTATGTAAATCGCAGTGTGCGAGGTGTCCCTCTCCGTTATATAGCTTATACCTATCTCTTTAATGTTCTAGCTGCACTGGCAGCTGTACTTGAACCTAGAATGGTGATGTACGAGGGCTGTCCCAGAAGTACCCAACTTAACAAAGAAAAGACAAAATTTTGGGGAAAAAACATGTTTATTTCTCTACTTAGTCTCCTTTCAGCTGGATACACTTTTCCCAGCGATGTTCAATAGCTTCGATATCCTGTTTATAGTGAGAACCTTCGAGTTCTGCGAAATAGTCATCAACTGCAAACACCACCTCCTCATTGTTGGCAAATCTTTTACCATCAAGCCATTTCTTCAACTTTGGAAACAGAAAATAATCAGAGGGGCTAAATCTGGCAAACAGGGTGCATGAGGAAGCAATTCGAACTTTAATCCATTGGTTTGGCCATGGCGATAATTTATGTGTGAATGGTGATTGATGAAACAGAACTTTCTTTTCGCTAAATCCGGCCGCTTTTGCTTGATTTCAACATTCAAACGCTGCAATAAGTTTGCATAACACTCACCATGATTTCTTTTCCTTTTTGAAGATAATCAATGAAAATTATCCCACGCGCATCCCAAAAAGATTGACGCCATGGCCTTTCCTGCAGATGGAACTGTCTTCGCCTTCTTTGGAGCCGATTCTCCCCTTTCAACCCACTGTTGTGACTGCTCCTTCGTCTCAGGTGTGAAGTGATGGACCCGTGTTTCATCCATGGCTATGAATCGACGCAAAAACTGGCTTTATTGCAGCGAAACATCGCCGAACATTCGACTGAAACATCCTCACGACGCTGCTTTTGTTCCATTGTGAGTAAACGCGGCACCCATCTTGCGCACAGGTTTCTCATGTCTAAATTTTCAGTTAGTGTGCGATGTATAGCACTTGAAATGCCTACGATGTCTGCTAGCTCGCGCACTTTCAGTCGACGGTCATCCAATACCATTTTGTGGATTTTCTTCACAATTTCTGGCGTGATCACCTCATTTGGTCGACCACTGCGATGTTCGTCTTGACAGCTCGTACGGTCTCGCTTAAACTCTGCCACCCAATATTTTACTGTTGTAAATAAAAGAGTAGAATCTAGCTCAGCTTTAATATTAGTTGGACTAAGACCGTTCAAACGAAAGTACTGTATCAGATAACGATGACCAGTTTTATCCATGTTTAAACATGTGCTGAGAGAGTTTACTATTAATGCCTGCCAAACTATTATAAATAACGTAGCATCGTCAAACTTCAGTCTTCATTTGGACGCGTGGCCGACAAAACGGGAAGCACGGTGTTTGCTGCCGGTTTCGGATATTCACAGACTCTTAAATTTAAGCGCACGGATTTCTCATGGAAGCTATAACTACAATAACCACATACCTTCGTTGTAAAGGATGTTGGGAATTATGTCCACACATCTCTCACACTTTTATAAAATTTATATTAACTTTCTTCAATGTCATGTAAATGAAACCATGCTGGTCAATAGAGCGATCATTAACGTTATGTAACAGCAATTGCAGAAATTAACTCTGCTGATATTATCGCGTGGTTGCAATTCCTGAACCACAGTTATCTTATAGGGGTTTAGTTGTGGGACTAAGAAAAGCTAATGAAGCGATTGGCAAATACTGTAAAGATTGGGGGTTGAGAATAAACAAAAAGAAATCGAAAATCGTGATCTTTAAGAAAGGATATAAACTAAGAAAGACCGAAAAGTAGTATTGGTAAGGAACGGAGCTGGAAGAAGTGAGGACAATTGGCTATCTAGGAGTAAGGCCCAATAGTGCAGGGGATTGGGGAGAACAGAAGAAAAAAGTACTAGCAAAGGAGAAACAAGCAATACAGGTAATCAGAGCATGTGTGAATAAAATACCAGAAGTGTAAATTGCGTGGCTAGAAAGGATATAGCATAGTGGTGGAAGCAAGGGTGTTATACGCAGCAGAGATATGGGGGCTGGAAAAAGGATGGGAAAACGTGGATGCTATACATAAGAATTTTTGCAAAATAAGCCTGGGATTACCACGAAGCTCACCGAATAGAGTAGTACAAGCAGAACTAGGGAGGGTGGGAGCTAAAGGCAAAATGGTAGAAAGGGCAATCAAATACTGGTTCGGACTAAAGCTACTGGAGGAAAATGAGATACCAAAGCAATGCTTGGTTGTGCAGGAGAAAATAGGGGGAAGAAACTTTGATACACAATATTATAAAAAATAGGAATGGGACAAACACGGACAAAAAGAAAAAATAAAAGAAAGGGTTTCTGGAAAGAAATTAGAACAAGAGTGGGGATATTGAAAACCAAGAAACTATAAATAGTTTCGAGGAAAAAAGGTCATTAATACATTATAAATATTCAAAAACGGAATATAGAAAAGAAAGATATATCGAAATATGCCACAAAGAAGCCAGAATGGGGTATGCATGGGCAAGGGCAGGTGTAATGAATTTAAGTGCTCTAACAAGGAGAAGAAGGGGGAGAGATGTACTAAATGTTATGGATTACATGGCAATAATTGGAATTATATTCTGTAATGCGAGGACACGGATAAAGGAAGAGAGAATTTAATACTAGAGAAATGGAAAAATTTCCAATAGAGTTAAAAGTTAGGAAGATTTTTAATACAAAATCAAATGTATATGGAGAAAGCGGCAAAATATTTAGGAAAAAATAGGTTAAAAGAGACGTGAAGCAAATTGGAGAATATACCGAAAAAGGGTAACAAGGCAAAAAATCTGATGTGTTACACTCACATGACTTTCTCTACTCTTGTACAAACTATTTTTACAAACGCTTATTCTCCATTTGTTTCATGTTAATCGAGATATCGAGATGTCAATCTTATTGCTAATTTTCTTGTAGATGCAAGGGGAATATGGTAGGTTATAAGCGATAGTCAAATGTTTTAAGAGCTGGTTGCTATGTGGCGCATTCTATTCTCTTTGCATGTCCAGGACATAAAAAAATGAATAACGAATTTGAGAAAAAGTATAAGTATTGGAAAATTTAAGGGAATAACAAGCAATATCTCGAAAATGGTTCACTCAACAACAAAAATGTAAATGACATAAATTGTGTATTTTAACGCGATCTACATTTTTTGTGTAGTAAAATTTTGTCTATCTCTTATGGTTTACCAGTTATGCAAAAGAAGTTCACAATGAAGAATACTTTTGGAGACATTCCCAGAAAATTTGAGATATACATTTAATTTGTCATGAAAATATCTTAAACATATGATATTTAAATCAAAATCGTTAGAGCCATTTTTGAGAAAATTAAAATTTTCGAAAAATGTTCCATGTAAAGGGTAATCTGGGGTGGGGGATTTTCTTAAAAACCTTCGTGTCGCATCTCTGAAAGATACTGAACCTAAATACCAAGTTTGGTGTTTATCCGACTGTTCGTTTCTGAGTTATGCTGTTCACGGACACACACATAGACACACACACGGACATGTTCCTAAAAATGCTTTTTTTGGATTCAGGGGGTCTCAAAACATGTATTTCCGGTGAAATCTCGGTATCGAATTTTTGGGTGGAATGCAATACTTCCCCTAATTACTATACGTATTAGAGAAAGTAAATAGTGAAAAGTTATACGTCCCCAGTACATATACACAACAGAATGTTAAATATAAGGGGAAAAGCAATAATAAGCAACTCCATTGTATTGTAAACATTGTATAAATTGCATGTAAGTTCAAAGTAGACAATAAATCATTCATTCATGTATGGTTTTGATTTTAAAAGTTTATTGAGATCTTAAGCCGAGCTTTGCGAAATTCCTGATTCGTGTGCAAGCTTTCTCAGAGATTTCTTTGGACTTAGTATGAACACAGGGATTTACTTTCGGTTTTCTATCAAGAATAGATGCCGTTTCCTTAAATCTGTTCACAAGATAACGACCGTTTCTCTATCAGGTTGCACGAACAGCAGGGAATGTCTATAAATCGCCGTCTCACTTCTCTACAAGAGTTACTTGTGACATAGGAATCATACATGGAGTTTCTCGTGCTAAAGTATACGTTTATCTCTACCAAAACGAAAAGTAAGTTTTTGTAAAAGTGTTTTGTAGAGGAGTGCGTAGAGAAAGTGATGTGAATGTAGTTATGATTTTTCCAGGACATGAACCCACGTTATCTGTCCTCACCATCTCGTGTTATTGAAGCGGTATGACCCAGCAAGTTGGCTGATTAAAATCCGTGGGAAAGAATAAAAAAAGAGGGGGATGCGCTTTTGTTTCAACACGCCCGACTTTAATTGCCTGGGTGTCCTGCGACAGACTGATAAACCAATAATGACTTGTGATTTTATGTCGTGATATATCTACAAGCGGCAGGTGAAGGCTGGTTTCCGCTAGTTGGCGATATCGTTTAGGTCTTGCGTTCGAAATCTCGAGTCGTTTTACGAAAGTTGTGTAGCAAATTTTGTGGTAGGTAGTGTCGTAAGTTGGTAATATTGTTATACACCGGGGTGAGGCCAAAAGGTTTTTCAGCTAAAATATTAAATTTAGTTACCCCGGTATAAATATTGGGGAGCGTAGCTGCAGAGGCAAACAAGAGATACCAGGAACTCGCTGCACAAAACAAAAGTGGGCGTGGTATATTTATAAATAATAAATATGAATTCACATTTAACTCTGGTATATTATAAAGTTGCCTTGGTACTGTTACATGGTTCCCAAAGGGTTACAGACAAACGCTGGGGGACATGCCCTACGCACACACACTCAGAAGATACACATTAGACTCACTCTACTGGCGGCGCCACGCCATTAGACAAAGAGGCTCTTCCCACAACTTGTTTAACCCCCCTTGACTAAGAATTCAAAGTTACAAATGAAATAATTAGTTCAACAATATCATTATACACAGCAATAGCGTGTCCGACTCGACAATGCACACACATACGCTACAATATGTATGTTCTTAATACCGCTCTCAAAACACCTGCTTGTCGGACAAGCTAAAGTCGTCATGGAAACTTTGGAGAGCCTTAGCAACGTACTAAACAAAAAATGCAGATGTCAGTGCATTAACAGCAGTTTAAACAAAATACTTGATTATAAAACAACAGGCTATAAAGCCCCTATAAGCTTACCTTGCACAAATCTTTAACTGCAATGCATTCTTTCCCACACTGCAGTAGAGATTTTGCTGGCAGTACTCTGATGCAATGTTTATGGCTTGGTTTGAAATTTTCACCCATATTTTCAGTCAAAAGCTTGTTGTTTAGACAGAAGCGTTCAGAATAAGCACTACCATCTACGTCCGCATCTCGTGTTGCTATGGTCAAAGCTACCTAGGAGGCGTTGGTACGGTTCATAGCGTAGCATTCAGATGGCCGAACAAATGACTGACTTTATATTTATTACAGTTATTTATTGTATTTAATATGATTTAGAGAAACTTTGCTGCAAACTATTGTATGCAACACATACGTTAAAACCTTATTTCGTGTAAATGATAATAGCTATAAATTAATTTTTTTGCTCCCTCTGGCTCCACAGCAACTTCGGGAGGTCCCGGGTTCGATTCCTGGTGATCGCCCACTCTGACCATGGGTTTCTCCGCGGTTTTCCTTGTCGGCAAGTCGATGCTTGGGTGGTGTTGTCTACCACGGATCTTCTCTCTCCCTTATATCCTCTCATTTCATCTCGCTCTTTCACGTTACAGGTGGACTACGGCGCTGCGTGTTGTCGGCGGCGGACAGATGGCGCAGAGGTTTGTGCTTTGGAACTTCTTCTCGGCCCCGTCAGATGGTAGCCATTCGAGCCTCCACTGCTAAGTTGAGCTTTCCCCGGTTTCAACTGGAGGGGAGCCTGTGAGCCACCCTCTGGTGGGTCGCCGCCGATTGCTCTCCGGCCTGGTGGTCAAGCCTGTAGCTATTAGGGGAATCTGGGCGTCTCTGGCGTCTGCGTCGGCAGTTCTACAACCAATACGTGTCCTGTGGCTCCTTCCTCCCATCCGTTCCTCCCGGGGGTGTATGCACAAAAGATCCCTTGAGGGTCGAGAGGTGCTAGATGTCCTCACTGTCCGCTAATCCTAATCCTCGTTGTAGCTACAGGATGGATACTACACTATGTTAAAAATGCAGTCACCGTATACTGGCTTTGAAATATCATGACCGCGAGCACTTCAAGCTTAGAAAACTCAAACCAATACAAAGATTGTCTCGGAAATGGTTAATGCCACACACAATGTTGACATACAGTACGCGTTTTAAATTTTATTTTTTATGGAAATATCTTCCAAATCGTTAGAGCCATAATTAAGAAAATCAAAAGTAACGAAAAAATATGTCCATGTAAAGGGTAGTTTGACGACTTGTCGGGATTTTCTTGAAAATTTTCGTTTCTTATCTTAGATAAATATGTTCGGTATTTATCTGCTATTTTGTTTTTGAATCACACACACAGACATACACACACACACACACACACACACACACACACACGCACGCACAGGCCTTTTACTACGTTTAATGAAATACTTTCTCTAACGTAATATATGTAGATGTTAGAGAAAGTAGAAGTATGTTGCGTTACATTCACATTGCTTTTTCTACTCGTTCTTCTATAAACTATTCATACAAAAGTATATTCCTCCATCTACTTCGTGTTAATAGACTTAAGCTTTCATTACCTATTTACACATTTTGTTGTAGGTATAAGACGAATACAGTAGGCTAAAGCGATAGTCAGATTTTCCAAAAAAAAAAAAAAAAAAAAAGAAGGTCGCTATGTGATGGCTAAAAAAAACCAATAGATAGTAGCCAGTTGAAAATAAGTACCAATAACAAGAAATATCTCGCAAATTGTTAACGATACAAACAATAGTATTTGACATAAATTGTGTGCTTTAACGAGATCTGCATTTTTTGAGAGTACGTTTTTCTCCATCTATTACGGTTTACCAGCTATACAAAAGTATTTAAGGATAAACAGGGCTTCACGGGCTATTCCTATAATGTCAAAGGATACATTTTATTTGTCATGTAAATATCTTTAATATATGTCACTCTAACCAAAATCTTTTTTATAAAATCAAAACTTTAGAAAAATGTTACATTTTAAGGATAGTTGGAAAATCTTCGTGAGGCATCTTTGGAAGATACCATGGGTTTTTCGGGGTTTTCCCGGGTCGCTAGGTGATGCTGGGAAGGATCATTATCTCCCCCGAATTGCCTGTCCCTCAGTTTCACCTCCATTCTTAGTTCAGTTCACCTTTTTTAGGGTTACAAGTGTCGGCGGGAGGACTCGGCGCGTGCATGGCAGGGGAAAAGGATGCTCTATGGAAACCTTCGTCCGCGGGCTGCGAGTAGTCTCCGAGCCCCCCAACGGATGTGTAAGCCCACAGGGGGGGGAGGAGAGCCAGCTCCACCAGCTGCCATCCGGGGAGTTTAAATCTGTACCCTGCCCTGTCTCCTCACACCTCATGCCTCCCTCCCGGGGGTGCCCCGTTCAGGTGCCTAGGTGCAAAATATCTGCGTAGGTCGCGGTGCTAAATCCCCCCCCCCCAATACTATCATATGAAGTGCAACTTTGATATTTTTCCAGCATTACAGGATGTCTGTCTGTCTGCTGATATTTGGGTATTTAGGTTCCACTCCTCCGCAAACACTCACCTCTTACATGTATTGGGAAGTTTGTTATAGTGTATCTGTTACATTGGCGCCCTGTTTTTATACTCACCGGGTTCAAACTTTGCAGGTCCACCATTTAGTCACCAACTGACACACTGATTAATGCTATTTTAGCTACATTACTGTTTATACTAAATTACTTATAATTATATCAATTAGCCTCATTATACGTCATTTAATTATATTACTATTACGTTTTACCATTACAGTTAACTAGAAATTGGAATTGCTTTTGCAGTTTGTGTTATAAACGTTGTCTATTTGAGTGCGGTTTTGTTTTTAGAGGAAGATCTGCGTAGCAAAAAAAAGTAATTGCTTGGTTTAGGTAAGTACGTCGAAATCATATTAAAACGTAACTATAAGTTGCTATTTATGCTATTGCAGTACAATAATTTACAACGTTTAATAACATACGTGTGTTATGTAAATTAAGTCCATGGCACGGACCAGTGCTTAATTTAACACTTATGGTGTATCCAGGTTATAGGTAATCAGCGATTATGGCGGAGGAGGAAGGTGGTGACCAAACCTTTGTACAGAAGAAAAGAATATTATAGAGCAGTATATACGTGGGTCGTCCAATAGGTAAGTTTCCTTATTTTACAAAAAAAAAAAAAAAAAAACATTACACACAATTTATCATGTTGAATTAATTTTATTTATATTGTACAATCCTTCCGCTACTTTTATACACAGTCAACATGTTTTCCAAGCATTTTTGGGGACGTGACATAAGTTTTTCCAAGCCAGTGTTGTACCAGGTCGGGTCTTGTGCTCGCAACCAGCTGTTCACTTCTGATTGATCTTCATCATGGTGTTAAAGTGCTTACCTCCATGATGACCTTTGAGTCAGGGGAACATGTGAAAATCACTTGGGAAAAGGTCTGGTGAATATGGAGGATGCGAGAAAACTTCTGAGCTCCGCCTGGGTCAAGATTCAACTTGGAAGTTTTCTCGTATCCTCCGTATTCACCGGAGCTTATCCCAAGTGATTTTCACATGTTCCTCCAACTCAAAGGTAAGCACTTTTAACGCCGATGATGAAGTCAAATCAGGAAACAGCTGGTTGCGAACACAGGACTCGACCTGGTACAACATTGGCTTGGAAAAACTTGTGTCAGTGCCCAAAAATGCTTGGAAAAACATGTGGCTATGTAGAAAAGTAACAGAAGGATTGTACAATATAAATAAAATTAATTCAACATGATCAATTGTGTGTAATGTTTTTTTCATAAAATGGGGAACTTACTTATTGGACGACCCTCGTATGATATAACATTGACTCATAATACTAGCAGAAGATCGAAATATTGTGTCTTTCTTTTATAAACAGGTTGTCTGGTAATTTTTCTGATTATGTATCTAGTGACTCAAGTTAAAATGTTGCCCGCTCTGACATGCGACATCGGCTATCTTTGTTTTACTAACCTGAGTTAGGCTGTCGCCTATACACATACACGCAGGAGCCTTTTTCTAAGAATTCTTTTATTCAGTGACCTCAAAACGTGTATTTTAAGCGAAACAAGTAAACACGAAATATTTAATGTTGTTACATGGCACTTAGCAATTTTCCACCCTATCAAAGATAGATGTTTGTACCAGCAAGCTTATTACGGACACCAGCCTATGGCCCGCTTTTAATTACAGTCTGCCCGCGCTTTTATAGACCCGCATACACAAAACAAAACATCAAGTCATGCATTGCACCGAGCATATTAACAAACACTTCCATGTACTAACAGCAGTAATTAGTCTTTTAACGAGCAAGCCTAATGAATTACCGAGCTATTGTTGATATTCTGACGAAATGCCCACTCGACCTCTAACAATGCACGTCTTGTTTTATTTGGCATGTGTAACACTCAAGTGAAACACCCGAGTTAAAGAACCTTTTATGTTCCTGGCAGACGGACCATATGGTACTTGCACTTGTACAAAAGACCTCATGTGGTCAGATGGGACGTTTAAAAATCAGTCTCAACTTAAGGTGTCGTTCTAAAATAACCTTCATTAAAATTGGGAAGTTACTTTCTGATCAGCTTGCCTTGTTACTTTAAGTCTTTAGACTTTCCTATTACTCCAAAACGGCAATGGCAATACAATACAATAGGAATCACAAAGCGATTAGCGATGCAGTTACTTTTCCATCGCCGCGGAGACAGCAACGGTAAAATAACAGAAACAGCATAGATAGTGATGCTAGAGGTAGAGAGAGAGATGTTCAGCCGGATGTATTATTAGTTACTTATCGATCTCACTCTAGTTACTTTCCTATCGCCCTAAAATACTGGCAACAACACAGTACGAATCGTAACAAGATTAGGGGTTCTAGAGATGTTGATACAAATGCACTATGAAGTTGCATTCTGATCGCGTAATCCGTTACTTTTCTATCGCTACAGAATAATGGTGTTAACAGGTGCAAAATTATGCTGATTGACGGTTACTTTCGATCGCACGTTTCATTACTTTCTTATCCACCAAAACAATACAACGCTGTAGGAATCGCACCAAGATTAGACGTAACAGAGATGTTGGTACATATGCACTATGACAGTTACTTACATTAATTTCCTATTGGTATTAGAGGCGCAGAGATATGCTGGCTGACAGTTACTTTCCGACCGAGTGTCCCGTAATTTTCCTATCGCCTCAGAACAACAGTGGCAGTCTAATACAATAGAAACCGCAGCAAGATTGGTGTTAGAGGTACAGAGATACTGACAAGTGGGGATGTCTTCATGCACGCCCCCCGCGGGCTCCATATGTCACCGAAAACAAAAGACGAACACTTGCCGAGTGAGAAATAGATGCAGGAGCTTTTGAACACACCTTGTTCCTTTTTGTCATTCATAATTTTATACAAAAAGGACATCTGTTTGAAGGGAGGAAAGTGAACCTCCTTGCGATTCTGCGTTATGTTCCAATCCCTGGTAAGAACATTTCCACTTGTGGTCTATTGGGGAATCCCACGAAATGTAAACAACTCCAAAGGAAAATTCTGAAAAGGAAAAAAAAAAAGAAGCAAATACGTATTTCGTCCAGATGACGCCACGCAGCGGAATGTTACCGCAAAGTGACTTTAGTTATGCAAGAAGTAGTTGCTATGGAAACAGCTGCTAGTCCTACAGCTATAACGTACAGGAGTTTCCATGGAAACAGCTGCCAATCCTACAACTATAACATACAGGAGTTTACATGGAAACAGCTGCCAATCCTACAGCTATAACACACGAGTTTCCATGGCAAAAGTTGCTAGTCCCACAGCTATAACATACAGGAGTTTCCATGGAAACAGCTGTTAATCCTACAGCTATAACATACAGGAGTTTCCATGGAAACAGCTGCCAATCCTACAACTATAACATACAGGAGTTTACATGGAAACAGCTGCCAATCCTACAGCTATAACACACGAGTTTCCATGGCAAAAGTTGCTAGTCCCACAGCTATAACATACAGGAGTTTCCATGGAAACAGCTGTTAATCCTACAGCTATAACATACAGGAGTTTCCATGGAAACAGCTGCCAATCCTACAACTATAACATACAGGAGTTTACATGGAAACAGCTGCCAATCCTACAGCTATAACATACGAGTTTCCATGGCAAAAGCTGCCAATCCTACAGCTATAACATACGAGTTTCCATGGCAAAAGCTGCTAGTCCCACTGCTATAACATACAGGAGTTTCCATGGAAAAAGCTGCCAATCCTACATCTATAACATACACGAGTGTCCATGGAAACAGCTCCTAATCCTACAGCTATAACATACACAAGTTTCCATGGAAACAGCTGCTAGTCCCACAGCTATAACATACAGGAGTTTCCATGGAAACAGCTGCCAATCCTACAGCTATAACATACACGAGTTTCCATGGGAACAGTTGCTAGACCCACAGCTATAACATACAGGAGTTTCCATGGAAACAGCTGCCAATCCTACAGCTATAACATACAGGAGTTTCCATGGAAACAGCTGCCAATCCTACAGCTATAACATACGAGTTTCCATGGCAAAAGTTGCTAGTCCCACAGCTATAACATACAGGAGTTTTCATGGAAACAGCTGCCAATCCTACAGCTATAACGTACACGAGTTTCCATGGAAACAGTTGCTAGTCCCAGAGCTATAACATACAGTAGTTTCCATGTAGACAGCTGCCAATCCTACAGCTATAACATACAGGAGTTTCCATGGAAACAGCTGCCAATCCTACAGCTATAACATACGAGTTTCCATGGAAACAGTTGCTAGTCCCACAACTATAACATACAGTAGTTTCCATGGAAACAGCTGCCAATCCTACAGCTATAGCATGCACAGTTACCATGGAAGGCGTCGCTAATAGATGTTCTATATCATGACTCGAGTTACCATGGAAACGTCGCTAGTCCGTGTTCTACACCACAACCCGAGTTGTTATAGAAACTTAGGGGTCCTTTACCAGCTTTATAACCAGCAAGTAATACTGTACAGAGAACTAAATACTCGCAGGGATACACGAACCTAAGCGACATTGCAGCTGGTATATACCACACTTAGTTAACCAGCGAGTAATACTGTACAGAGAACTAAATACTCGCAGGGATACACGGACCTAAGCGACACTGCAGCTGTTGCTGTGATGAATGACCACATTTTAACGTAATGGATGAGCGGGTCATACGCCAGGGTCATCTTCGACAACAGTTTGCTCAGATACCTTGTACAAGCGTGACGTGAAACCGTATTCATTACAAAAAACTGAACATCGCCACGCGAGGAATGTAGGCTCCTACACAAAATACGCGATATATTTT
The DNA here is from genome assembly GCA_030765065.1 of Deroplatys truncata. Classification (NCBI taxonomy): domain Eukaryota; kingdom Metazoa; phylum Arthropoda; class Insecta; order Mantodea; family Mantidae; genus Deroplatys; species Deroplatys truncata. Next base: position 22,882,783 of record CM060983.1, read on the forward strand.
TCGATATTCTTCGCTGCGCCCCTCCACCGACCTTCAGATTTTTTTTGTCGTCATAGAAACGGGCAGCTGTAGCTAATCTGTTAGAAGCTACCGGCAATTTGTAAACCGTCCAGAAGTTACGTGTAAACTCATGTTTTCCCACAGGAACACCCGCAGAGGAGGGGAGGGGGCGATATGTTTAATTAAAAAAATAAACATTAGTAGGAACATGCATAGTGGAAACATGTACTGCGGTGACAAACCATAAATATCCTTAAACCCGCGCGCTTCGGCTTATTATAATCTTAATATTGATATTAAACCTCAGAGGTGAACGATCCAACTTGGTTTGGTGCCAAAATATCATCCCTGAACAGCAAAGCGTAATAATTTTGTGATGACATAAAATTTAGACCGTACAATGTTCACTGCAGTAAATGTACAAATTATATAGAAAATAAATATGAATTCCATTTTACGAGGGCGGTTTGATAAGTCAGTGACTTTTTAAAGAAAATAACAATTGATTTCCAAAATAAAAAATTTCTCAACATAGTCACCTTTCAATTCAATACACGTCAAACGTTTCTCCAATTTTTTAACCTTTCCAAAAATATGATTTTTCGAAGTCTGCAAAATATGAGGTTGTTTCGGCCCTGATGTGTTCATTAGTCGTGAATTTCTTCCCAGCGAGCCAATTTTTCAGGTTTACGAAGAGGAAGAAGTCGCTCGGAGCCAAATCTGGAGAATATGGTGGGTGAGGTAGCAGTTTGTAGCCCAGTCCCACAAATTTTGCGATGGCAACGACTGACTAGTGTGCGGGTGCTTAACCTGCTGAAGGTGAACTTTTTTCTTCAGCAAATGGGGTCGTTTCTTTAACAATTCCTTGTGAATCTGATCCAGCATTGCGGCATATGAACCTGTGGTCGTTTTACCCTATTCCAGGTAGTGGATGTCTATCACGCCTTGCGAATCCCAAAAGACAGTTGCCATGATTTTTCCTGCCGACGGAATGGTTTTCGCTTTCTTTGGAGCAGGTTCGCCGAAGGAAATCCACTGCTATGATTGTTGTTTAGTTTCAGGTTGATAGTACTGGATCCAAGTTTCATCAACCGTGATATAACGCCGCAAAAACTCATTTGGGTTGCGCTGGAACATGTTTAAACATCCTGTGAAACGGTCACACGATTCCGCTTGTTCTCAACTGTGAGCAGTCGCGACACCCATCTTGCTGACAGTTTTCTCATACCCAAAAATTCGTGCAGAATGTTATACACCCGTTCACTCGAGATGTTTACGGTCTTGGCTATCTCAGGGTTTTTCACTCGGCGGTCTTCCAACACAATATCGTAAACTTTGTTCACCATTTCTTCTGTTGTGAGCTCAACCGGCCGTCCTGTGCGCACGGCATCTCTTGTGCTCACTTCGAAATTCCGTGAACCACTTGTGAACCATGCCATGTGATGGAGCATAATACTTGTTCAGCTTTTCTTCTGTTTCCTTCACCGTCTTACCACGCAAGTAGTGCTTTATCAGAACACGAAATTCACTTTTCTCCATTTTCTACAAAACAACACACATTTGCTAATTTTATATGCTCTCAAGAATGTTCTAAGAAACAAATGACGATGAATTTCTACGATTATACCCAGAATAGATGTAAGACTTGGGTGCAAACAAGAAACCTGTGATTAAAATGCTAATTCCCGTTAAAGCCATTGACTTATCAATCCACCCTCGTATAAGAATCCCTGAAGACCTGATAGTACTGCTTCTTTCTGTTACACGCGCTGAAATTCTTCCTGGGACCACAATAAACATGTGTTAAAGCAAAGAACACCACTTCCTAGGTATACACATATTTCTAGTCCACATTTTAGTTTAATGACATCAACTATAAACTATACTGCCATAAAAAATCTGATATGATACATTGACATGTGTATCTCTACCCTGTATCGTTTATTAGTGAGTATACAAGCTATTCTTACTAAAGCTTATATATAATGTTGATAGGAATTTAAAGAATGCCCAAGAAATGAACAATTCGAACCATTAATAGCGAATATCTCAGAAATGGCTCATGCCACAAAGAAAAGTATTTAAAACAAATTGCGTGTTTTAAAGAGGTTCACATTTTTTGTGTAGTACGTTTTCGTCTATCGCTTAACGTTTACTGGTTATACAAGATTATACAAAATTCCTTCCGAATGAAAGCACTTCGAAGGCTATTCTCCGAAAATTCAGAATGTACATTTTATTTCTCATGTAAATATCTTTAATATATGGGATTTTAATCAAAAACATTGGAGCCATTCTTTATAAATTTAAAATATTCTAAAAATGTTCCACGTAAAGCGTAGTCGGGGTGGGGGAATTTTCTTGAAAATCTTCGTGTCGCGTCCTTGGAAGATACTGAACTTAAATATCAACTTTGGTACTTATCCGAATTTTTATTTTTGAGTTATACTGTCCACAGACATACAAACACAGAGACGGATAGACATCACGCGGAACCTTTTTCTAAAAATGTTTGTTTTTGGATTCAGGGGCCTCAAAACATGTATTTTCGGTGAAATCTCGGTATCGAATTTTTGGGTGGAATGCAATACTTTCTCTACCTACTATGTGCATGGCAGAGAAAATAAAATTGGGAAGCTTATATCCTGTAGCCATAGAACGCGAATAAGATAAACATTTTACGTGAATGTTTTGACTTTACAATTCACATCGTTCATTACTGAATGTTCGCGCTCAATTATTGCTGGTTACTAGAAGCCACTAGTGGTGCAAAACCGCGCGCTATGCACTTTGTGGCAGCCCAGTGAAGGGGGACCATGATCGTGACGAAGGATAGACACACAAATATCCCTGGCCTATCATAAGCCTATACCATTCAGTGGTGACAATCTGTAACACTAAATTTCACCACAAAGTTGTACAAAGGCCTGCTTTTCCGTAAAGCTGTAAAAAGACACGTTCACATACATTTTACGTACGAAAGTTAACAAGCATGATAATTACTTCACCGCATATATGTAATATATATATTTATTATATGGTCACGATTTAGCAACTTAATAAATAGACAGCAAAAAAAAAAAAAACAAACAAACAAAACAAAAAAACTAGTGATGTGGCGATCACTATTTCTTCATACTGAATACCGATACTGATTTTTGAGCACCGATACTCAATAAAAAATCTGATGTGTTACACTCACATGACTTTCTCTATTCTTGCATAAACTATTTTTACAAACACTTATTTTCCATATGCTTCATGTTAATCGAGATGTTAGTCTTATTGCTAATTTTCATGTAGATGCAAGGGGAATTGGTAGGTTATAAACGATAGTCAAATATTTTAAGAGCTGGTTGCTATGTGCAGTATTCCATTCTCTTTGCATTACCAGGACAAAAACAAATTGAATAACGAATTTGAGAAAAAGTATAAGTATTGGAAAATTTAAGGAAATAACAAGCAATATCTCGAAAACGGTTCACTCAACAAAAAAAATGTATATGATATAAGTTGTGTATTTTAACGCGATCTACATTTTTTGTGTAGTAAAATTTTGTCTATCTCTTATGGTTTACCAGTTATGCAAAAGTCGTTCATAATGAAGAATACTTTTGGAGACATTCCCAGAAATTTCGAGATATACATTTCATTTCTCATGACATTATCTTAAACATATGATATTTTCATCAAAATCGTTAGAGCCATTTTTGAGAAAATTAAAATTTTCGAAAAATGTTCCATGTAAAGGGTAGTCTGGGGTGAGGGGATTTTCTTGAAAATCTTCGTGTCGCATCTCTGGAAGATACTGAACGTAAATACCAAGTTTGCTGTTTATCCGACTGTTAGTTTTTGAGTTATGCTGTTCACAGACACACACACACACAGACACACAGACACACACACACACGGACATGTTTCCAAAAATGCTTTTTTTGGATTCAGGAGGTCTCAAAACATGTATTTCCGGTGAAATCTCGGTATCGAATTTTTGGGTGGAATGCAATACTTCCCCTACTTACTATACGTAGTAGAGAAAGTAAAAAGAACACAAATATGTGACGCATAACCGTTGCTATAAATACCACGAAAGCCCAACAGGTGTACACCTGCTTGTATAATTGGAGGAACGTTTAATGGACACGTGGCAGGCGGTTTCCCCATGTAGCACGTGGTTCCTGCTTCCGGTAACGGGTGAGCAATATGGCATCCTGGCGCGGTTTCACTGCTTCTAGATTCATGATGATATTTTCCATTTGTTACCTACTAACATTTTAAAAATTTATGCTTGTGTGAGTGAGAGAGAGACAGGGAGAGAAGTGAGAGGGGAAGAGAGACGAACCTTATCATTCAAAGAGATAACACGAACAGAATTGCAAGATTTTACTGTCTCTACCACTTACCTAGCTACACTTAGTAGGCAGAGGAAGTATTGCATTCCACCCAAAACTTCGATAACAAGATTTCACAGGAAATGCATGTTTTGAGGCCACCTGAATCCAAAAAAGAAACTTTTTAGAAAAAAGTCCGTGTGTGTGAACAGCATAACTCAAAATACGAAAAGTGCATAAATACTACACTTGGTCTATAGGTTCAGTACCTTCCAAATTTGCCACAAAAATATTTTCAAGAAAATATCCCCACTTCAAACAACTCTTTACATGGAACATTTTTCGAATTTTTTTTTATTTTCTGAAAAATTGCTTAAACAATTTTGATTAAAATAGGGCATATTAAAGGTGTTTACTTGATAAATAATAGTACCTATATCTTGAATGTTCTGAGAATATCCTTGAAGTCCTCTTCATCCCGAAGGAATTTTGTACAAATCTGTATAACTGGTAACGTTAAGGGATAAATAAAAATGTATTGCACAAAAAATAGTAGAGATTTTTAAAACGCAATTTATTTCACAAAACTTTATCGTGGCATCGGCCGTTATTAATGGTTCTAATTGTTCAATACTTTGTCATTCACGTCCAGTCGATTTTCAGTTGTTTCTCGCGATGTTATGGAAACAGTATGGAATTTTAAGGCCAGCATATAGCGTTTAGTTGTTAAACATTTGACTATCGCTGTTCCCTTTGTATCTATAACGAAATGTGTAATGTAGCTGTTTCTGTAAAGGTTTATTTCGATTAAAATGAAGTAGATAGGTAAATAAACTTTGTAAGAATAATTTGGATACATACTAATAAGCGATAGAGGGTAGAGAAAGTGATGTGAATGTAACAAATCAGATGTTTGTAATGCTCCTTCCTACTGCATACGGCGGCGACGCTGGCGGTATATGGAATAGTAACTTGGAAAGGAAATTTTGAACGGAAACGTTCCGGGTCTAAGTTTAGAGTATCTCCCCGGCGTTTTCCGGTAATGAGGACTGAAGAAAACCCCCCAAAAATCATTAAGGAGAACGGTCTTGGAGTTATTTGAAACGCAGACATCCAGTTCACGAGTCCATGCCTCAACGACCTCGGCTACCCTTGTCGGTAGGAATTCCTTAGCTATCATGGCGACCCGCATTTTAAACATTTAACTATCGCTGTAATTTCCTGTATCGTTCAACGAAATGTGTAACTATTTCTATAAACGTTTATCTGGATTAACAAGAAGTAGAGAGAAATATAATGGTTTGTAAAGAAGAGCGAGGAAAACAAACGAACGTCGGAAAACACTTGACGGCGCATTCCGCGGTCTAGCAGCAGAAAGGAACAAATAAGCAAATTCTTCAATCTTCTTGCTGCACTAAACTTTTCCACCAAACAAAGAACTTTTGAAATATTAGAGATGAAGGAAAGATGGCTATCAGGCTAACTTTCATTCCCTAACTAAAGAATGCTGGATTTATGTTGCACTGCTGCCAACAAAAGATCCAATAAAACCTCATTCCAACAGCGTCATCGTGAAATAATAAAAATCCCGAATCAATGGTAGCCATTCTGCCTTCAACGAAATGACGGTGAGAGATGACCGCGTACTGCTACCAGGTGTTCCGCAAATCGATACTTGTTTTCAAAAAAATATTTCAAGTGTGCTCTTACCGGCTAATCCAAGCAAACTGTTACTTGCCAACTTCCTCAAACTAAAACCGTAAAGCCTTCTCTCGCCCAGCAAAGCGTGCAAGTGATAATTTTGTGATGACACCAAACTTAAAATACATAAAATGTACAGTGAACTAAATGTACAAAAATCAGATGTGTTGCAATCATATGCATTTCCCTACTCATTCTTCTACGAACTATTCTTACAAAAGGTAGAATCAGGCGGCTGAAAAATTCAATGCCATAGCCGGAATTTGATGAACAACAAAATCCAAAAACGAAAAGTCGATTAAGTGCCAAACTTGGATATTTAAGTTCAGCTCTTCCAAAAGTCCGACATGAAGATTTTTAAGAAAATCCTCCCATCCAAAATTAGCCTTTACGTGGAAAAAATTTTTATCTTTTATTTTCTCAAAAATGATCCTAACAATTTTGAGTAAAATACTATATTTAAGATATTAGCATGGCAAATAAAATGTATATCTTGAATTTTCTGAGCATACCCTGTGAAGTCTTCTTCATTCTGAACGACTTTTGTATAATTGATAAACCGTAAGAGATAGTGTCAAAATCTTACTACACAAAAAATATAGATCTTGTTAAACCACAAAATTTATATCAAATAAAACCTTTTTTGTAGCGTTAACCATTTCCGAGGTATTCTTTGTTACTGGTTTGAATTTGCAAATACGTTATAATTTTCGAAACTGCAAATCGCTATTTTTCTCTCGTGTTCATACAAAGACGACGGAATTTCAAAACTATCCGATAGCGACCGGCCTTGAAAATACTTGACTATCACTTTAGTTGACTGTATTCTTCTTATGCGAAAATGAGTAATAAAGTTTTATCTGTATTACTAAGAAGTGGAGAGAGAAGATAAACTTTTGTAAGAATAGAATTATTTGTTCTTCCACACAAGCCGTGTGTTAGACAGAGTTGGAAAGGTAGAATCAGACGATTGAAACATTCAATGTCATAGCCGGGATTTGAACCACGGATCTCCCAGGGCTTGTGTGGAAGAACAATTAATTCTATTCTTACAAAAGTTTATCTTCTCTCTCCACTTCTTGTTAATACAGATAAAACTTTATTACTCATTTTCGCCTAAGAAGAATACAGTCAACTAAAGCGATAGTCAAATATTTCCAAAGCCGGTCGCTAGGAGACATCTTTGAAATTCCGTCGTCTTTGTATGAACACGGGAGAAAAATAGCGATTTGTAGTTTCGAAAAGTATAACGTATTTGCAAATTCAAACCAGTAACAAAGAATACCTCGGAAATGGTTAACGCTATAAAAAGGTTTTATTTGATATAAAAGTTGTGGTTTAACAAGATCTATATTTTTTGTGTAGTAAGATTTTGACACTATCTCTTACGGTTTATCAATTATACAAAAGTCGTTCAGAATGAAGAAAACTTCACAGGGTATGCTCAGAAAATTCAAGATATATATTTTATTTGCCATGGTAATATCTTAAATATATGGTATTTTACTCAAAATTGTTAGGGCCATTTTTGAAAAAATAAAAAGTAATTTGTTTTATATAAAGACTAGCTTTGGGTAGGATTCTCTTTAAAATCTTCATGTCGGAACTTTGGAAGAGCTGAGCTTAAATACCAAAGTTTGGTCTTTAATCGACTTTTCGTTTTTGGGTTATGTTGTTCATAGACATACGCAACCTTTACTAAAAATACTTTTTTCTATTTGATCCACGGGACCTCATACGCGTATTTCTGGTGAAATATCGGTATCGAAATTTTAGGTGGAATGCAATACTTACCTTAGATAAGCAATAAAGAAAGTAGAAATTCCATTTGAAATAAATGGGAATTCCGTTTTATAAGAATCCTTGAAGAGTTGCTACTACCGATTCTTTCTGTTACACTTGATAAAATTCTTCCTGGTACTGCAATAAACACATATTAAAGCAAAGAACAACACTTCCTAGGCTATACACAGATTTTTGTTCTTATTTAATGTCTCATTACATCAACTAAAGCAAAAACTGTCATAAAAAGGGAAACATATCCCGCAGCCATAGAATGCGAATAAGGTAAACGATTGACGCGAGGGAGTTGACTTTAGAATTGTATTGTCCATTACTGAATGTTCACGACCTGGTTACTAGAGGTGACTAGTGGTACAAATCCGCATGCTTTGCATTTTTATGCAGCCAGTGAAGGAGGACCATGATCGTGATGAAGGATAGACACGTAAATAAGCTCTGGCCTATCATAGCACTGTATACCAATTAGCGTACATTCAGCTTGTAATCTTAAGTTACAATATAATGCAAGAAAGTTTAATGCTTTGTCCTGTCCGTGGTGAAAATCTGTAACACTTTGAATCTGCCCAGAAAGCCGTAAAAACGCCTCAGCTCCCGTACATTTTAGGGGCAAACCGTAAAAGTTGATGAGTATCCATTACCATTCTCATCACCTGCCCAAAAAGATTTCTTCATCGTCCATTTGCAGGCCCTGGGTTCCATTCCCTGAGAGTTTTTTCCTCAAGAATAAATTCTAGTTGTGATCACACAGGCAAGCTTAAGATGCAGGCTTTAGCTTTGTAATGCCAGAATTATGCGGGTGTCTTTTGAACCTTTGCGTATCTATGTATTCCCAAATTCTCCAATAAACCTCTTGAATTATTACTAGTTATCGCATAATTTTACATGGTTCACTATCAGAAACACCCGGCGTGGTTCGGGTCTTTCACGATTTTAAAACAACACTAATTTTTCAAATATTCCATTACTTCCACTTAAATGAATTAAAAACAATAACAATTTGCTGATATTTAATTCTTTTAATTTGATAATCCCACCTTTATTGTGACAAATTTCTGCCTTAGTACTGAAAATATTCAAAATTACCTCCCTTCAACATTTCTCAACCCCATCGCACATTAGGGCTGTTTTTTTCGTATTATCAACCCTAAAAATATGGAATAAAGTTATATACTTTTTACTGAGAAAACAGGCCCATTGATGCTAAATATCATCAAAATTGCCCCCCGCCATCCCTCTCCCGTTGGAAGTTGTATTTATTATAAACTCCTAAAGAAATTAAGAGTTCATGATTTATACTTCTATTTTACAAAAGGTATTGATAAAACAGGCCAGTTCGTGTTGAAAGAAAATCCACAATAACTTCCTGCCAAACATTTGGGCCCCTTCTTCCGTGAGGGGTGTTTTTGTGGTAGCACCCCCACAGCATTTTTACTCTTGTCCTTAAGAACATGTGTGTCAAATTTACCATTCGAACGAAAATCCTCCAAAGTGACTCCCATCCAACAATTTTTAGCCCCATCTTCCATTAGAATTGTTTTTTCCCCTTCTTTCTTTGCATAGCCGCCTCTAAGAGAATGAATGGAGTAGCATTTATCTTTTTATTTATCAAAAGAATGAAAAAAAAACAGTCATTTCTGCTGAAAATTCCCAATATTTCCTCCCGCCGAATATTTTTCACCCGCTCTTCCGTATGAGGTGCCCACAATATTTTTACGCTTGTCTTAAAGAGTATGTTCGAAATGGGTATAAGAGCGCATAAGAAACACGCACATACACATTTATTTTACAGATATGTCTATATGCACCTTTTTAAAATGTCAAATCTTACTTCAGGTAGCCAATTATACACTTTTAACTAAGTTATTAATAAAAAAATTCAACATTTACAGATATATTCCTGTATTTATATGTAAGTGGTTCCGAGGTAAATGTTTATCAAAGATACCGATGTTGTGGAACTCCCTGTTTGCCGGACTCGCCGCCAGGGGGTAGGCTACCCCGCCGAGCTCGCTGGCTAGATCGATTTCCAACCTGCTGAAGAAGCCGTGCCCATCAATCAGGTAGGCGTAGGCTGCTGCATCAGGTGCCAGTCTGCAGGGGGCCGTGGCGTAGCATAATGATACCAAAAATTGCAGTTTAATTGGCTACAACACCTTTGTATTGTTTGTACTGTCGCTTGTTCCCTCAGCGGTCGGTGTCAATGGATCCGGTTTGTGTGAGGAGGGAAGTGCAAGGCCGCCGTCAACATATCACCGTGGATTTACGAAACGCACTCACTGCTCTCCACGACTGGAAATTAAAGAATAATCACTTAACATTTCAAAGTGGACTGCTTAAAATGGGAATATTAAATAGAACAGTGAATAGTTTGAAAACGAAGAGTGTCACAAGAATGTGTTACATAATTTATATGTACATAATAGAAAATATGTTTTTAACACATCAAAATGTTGAATGTTTTTAATATTTTCCAGTTGCATAAAATCCAATGGGAATGAGGTGGACTTCAGGGGGTATTTATAGAAGTTAGATTTTATCCATAACGGCATACTGATACTCTAAATCGTTAAAGCAATTCTGAGCAAATAAAAATCAACAAAAATTTGTCTATATAAAGAATTATTTCAGGTTGAGGAAGTTCCTTGAACTATCCAGTCCTTTCGTGGTACACTCGCGTGCTATACCACTCGCTGTTTGATTCTGGCATAGCTACACTTCTACCTCTGGAACGCAAGTCAGGTGAGAAAATGACTCACTCACGCTGCAACTCTGACTTCATTTTGCTTCTCATCATGTTATGAGCCCTTGTATTACTTTCTCTACTATGTATAGTAAGTAGAGGAAGTATTGTATTCCACCCAAAAATTCGATACCGAGATTTCACCGGAAATACATGTTTTGAGACCCCCTGAATCCAAAAGAAGCATTTTTAGAAACATGTTCATGTGTGCGTGTGTATGTGAACAGCATAACTCAGAAACGAACAGTCCGATAAACACCAAACCTGGTATTTGGGTTCAGTATCTTCCAGAGATGCAACACGAAGGTTTTCAAGAAAATCCCCCCACCCCAGATTACCCTTTACATGGAAGATTTTTCGAAAATTTTAATTTTCTCAAAAATGGCTCTGACGATTTTGATTAAAATATCATATGTTTAAGATATTTTCATGACAAATAAAATGTATATCTTGAATTTTCTGGGAATGTCTCCAAAAGTATTCTTCATTGTGAACGACTTTTGGTAAACTGGTAAACCACAAGAGATGGACAAAATTATACTACACAAAAAATGTAGATCGCATTAAAATACACAATTTATGTCATACTTTTTTTGTTGAGTGAACTATTTTCGAGATATTGCTTGTTATTCCCTTAAATTTTTCAATACTTATTTTCTCAAATGGGAATTCGTTGTTCATTTTTTTGTCTTGGATATGCAAAGAGTATTAATCTGTGGGAAAGGGAATGGTGCTGCACCTAGCAACCAGCTATTAAGAGATATGTATGTGCTTAAAGGCTACTGTATTTCTATATTGCCCTTGTAAATATATATTCCCCTTACATCTACAAGAAAATTAGCAATAAGATAGAGGCTGCAAATGTTTATCTCGATTAACATGAAGTAGATGGAGAATAAGCGTTTGTAAAAATAGTTTTACAAGAGTAGAGAAAGTCATATGAGTGTAACACATCAGATTTTTTTATATTATTCATACCAGCTCAGGATTTCAGTTCTTATATTATATGCGTTGAACTGTGCGACTATACACCTTAAAAATCGCTCAGGAATTCTGTTCGAGTTCGGTTCTTATACATGCGTTGAACGTTTGGTCGTCCTCCGTGGTGTAGTGATTATCATGCTAGCCTCTAGTTTCCGAGGTCGCGGGTTCAAACCATGCGGAGGGCGATGGAATTTTTTCGGGCGTAAAAATCCTTTGCATGGCTTCCTTCGTAAGGGAAGTAAAACCGGTGGTCCCGTGTCGTAGATTTACGGCACGTAAAAGAAGCTCAAGCCTGATAAAGAGGCCTCTGAGCAAAATTGCCGATCTTTCACGCCCAATATAGAATGAGACGCTAAGAAGCACAGCAGTTAAAGGGCGTCTATAAAGAAAAACTCTTTTTTTTTCTTTCTTTGTTTTGCGTTGAACTTTTCAACTATGCACCTTAAAAATCGCTCAGGAATTCGGTTCGAGTTCGGTTTTTATAAACGCGCTGAACTCTCCCACTATACACCTTATGAATCGCTCAGGAGTTCGGTTTTTATGCATGCATTCAACTCTCCAAATGTACACCTTGGAAGTTGAGGCAGTATTTTATATCACAACGTGTGAATGCCAGAGTGATTGTAGTGTAAATTAACATTATTGTATGACAATGATTTGAGATGTTTGTTAATTATAAGCATTGTTAGGAAATAAGTTTACACGGCCTCACTGAAACTGACAATAGGAGCGGGTAACAATGTAGCGAGGGGGTGAGTTGTTTATCAGTTAGAAGAGACAAACACATGGCGTCAGAGTAGCGCGCTTTTCTTTAGAAATGGAGGGAATATCTTCCCTAGTGCATATGTGTTCGTAATTTTGATTGGATATAAAAATAGACGCTAATTTTGGCGCACTTTATTAACCAATAGCAGCTCGATTATAATCTGTAGGCATATCGGGGTGAGGGAGTATAAATTCTAAAGCCAGAGACAAGTATTGCACAGTTTAAGAGAATCATTAACGCGTTACACGTCGACCAGTTTAATAGAATCATTCAGGGGTTACACGTCGCGCAATTCTACAGAATCTCTCGCGTCGTAAAGCTAGTTACAAAAATGTGAAATACTCGAATTAATAATGTGCGGCAAATAAGTGATTATAGTTAGATTCGAAAATATAACAGTTTCAGTCGGGCGTGTATCAAGAGTAAATATGTGAAATTAATGAAGTGTGACGGCAATAAAAGTGTAAAAACAAATTCTTTTATCAGTGTTATCTTTTAGTAACAACTCCTTTCCGTTTACACACCCTGTTCAAGAGATTTGCTCGACTGGGTAATAATAGCTAGCCGGAGGACAAAGAACCCAAAATTCAAAACAGAAAAACAATAACAAGCGCTCAGCAAATATAACACGAAGTTACCGCGACAAAGTCGCTCTGAAGTTCGGTTCGAGTGCGCTTCTTATACATGCATTGGACTCTACAACTATACACCTCAAACTGTTCAGGAGTTCCGTTCTTATTCATGCGTTTAACTCTTCTATACACCTCAAACTGTTCAGGAGTTCCGTTCTTATTCATGCGTTTAACTCTCCACCTATACACCTCAAACTGTTCAGGAGTTCCGTTCTTATTCATGCGTTTAACTCTTCACCTATACACCTCAAACTGTTCAGGAGTTCCGTTCTTATTCATGCGTTTAACTCTCCACCTATACACCTCAAACTGTTGAGGAGTTCCGTTCTTATTCATGCGTTTAACTCTTCTATACACCTCAAACTGTTCAGGAGTTCCGTTCTTATTCATGCGTTTAACTCTCCACCTATACACCTCAAAATGTTCAGGAGTTCCGTTCTTATTCATGCGTTTAACTCTTCACCTATACACCTCAAACTGTTCAGGAGTTCCGTTCTTATTCATGCGTTTAACTCTTCACCTATACACCTCAAACTCGTTCAGGAGTTCCGTTCTTATTCATGCGTTTAACTCTTCACCTATACACCTCAAACTCGTTCAGGAGTTCCGTTCTTATTCATGCGTTTAACTCTTCACCTATACACCTCAAACTCGTTCAGGAGTTCCGTTCTTATTCATGCGTTTAACTCTTCACCTATACACCTCAAACTCGTTCAGGAGTTCAGTCCTTATAAATGTGTTGAACTCTACATCAATACCTATAAATCGCTCTTATACATGCGTTAAGCTCTCCACTAATACACCTCAAAATCGCGCAGGAGTTTGGTTCTTATGCATGCATTGAACTCTCCACCTATATACAAGTAATTAAAATGCACCTCCGGAAAATGGTTATATTTTGATTAAAATAAATTAATGTTTTTAAAATAATTGTATAAGCCTACATTAATGGACAGCAAGGAGGTATACTTGAATGAACTTGAATTTGAAAACTGTTATGATTTTTCTATCACAGTTTATGTTCTGTCGAGCCCTGAAAGAAATGTATATTTCTCCATTTTATATCTTAATCAAATTAAGTGCTTATATTAGACAGCTTTAAATATTCATTTCTGTAGTTTACAATATTGATTTAAAGTTCAACCATACAAATGCATAAATATATAATCCATGGCTACCAAGCAAGTGACAATTTGACCCAGCCACGATACACAGGTTTGATTCCCCTCCCTAAATGTGTCCAATGTTTTAAATAAGAAAAAAGGTGCTACCGTTTTAAACACTTTGAATTACGTGCTCTAAAGATGCAGAAATTTTATTATGAAATAGAAAAAGTTTTGTAGCGAGTTAAATTCTTCTCTCACCTTAGTACTATTTTAATTTTGAATATTGCATTTAATTTAAACACAATTTAAATGAGGCATATTAAACACGAGTAACTGCTATAAACTGTAAGCTTGCAAGCTTGCAGAACGTTAGCAATGTCCGTTCCATAAATCTGGAATTTGTCAAAAGTTTAACTAAAAATTAATTAAATGTATGCTATTATTCTTGCTTAAATTAATTTTAGACCTCAGAAATTGAAAAAAACGTGCGAGTGTTCTGCTATATTCTTGAATTACTGCAGCTATAAATTAAGAAATATATTTTAGAGATTGTTAAATGCCTTTACTTTTACAATCACTGAACTATCACAACCCCTATGTATAAAATGGATCAAAATACAGTCTAATACGGTCGAATCAAATTGCGCAAAGGAGCAGCTCCAGCCGCTAGAGGCGCTGCTGTTAATGTCGCTCTCGATATATGGCTTTACATTGCAGTGTCTTTACGTCGTTGAGGTTTCGCTTCTTATGCATGCGTTGAACTCTCCATTAGATTGTTTACAAGTTGCCGCACTTAAGTCATTACTTAGAATACTCGTTCCCACTAAATGGCCCGCGGGCCACCTGTGGCTATCGCAGAAGCTGCCTGAAGGCAGAGCGAGTAAATTAAACCAACATCTTCCTTTCTCATCACGCAATAATTATGAATTAACATAATGATGCGTGAGGACAGCAGAAAGAGATAGCAGTAGCAGGCATTGCCCTCGAAATGCGTTCGATATCGAGACGGTGGCAACGTAACGAGCGAGAACAAAAACGTCTCGTTAATGAGGGAGGTGTGGATTTTTAGCGTTACCAACAGTATTCTATTGCCAGCTGGTTCTGAACTCCGTCGCTTCAACACAAATAACCATGTGAAGCAGTTATAAAGTTACTCGGCTACCCCACCGTTGAAGTCTCCCATGTTAATGCGAGATGAAGTGAGTTTGCTTTCTCTACCACTTACCTATACTAAGTAGAGGAAGTATTGCATAATATCCAAAAGCTTGATATTGAGATTTCATCAAAAATACAATCCCTGAATAAAAAGAAAGCGTTTTTAGAAAGAGGTCTGTGTGTCTGTGTCTATGAATAGCATAACTCAAAAACCAAACACGTTTAGCTTGATATTAAAATTTAGCATCTTTCAAGGACGCGACACGAAAACTTTCAAGAAAATTCCTCCACCCAAAACTACCCTTTACATGTACAAATTTTTGTTTTTTATTTATTTATTTTTTATTTTTCAGGAGTAGCTCTAAAGACTTTGATTAAAACTTTTAAGATAGCTACATGGCAAATAAAAGGTATATCTTGAATTTTCTGGGAATAGCCTGTGAAGTCCTCTTCATTCAGAATGATTTTTGTATATCTTGTATGGATAGATAAAATGCTACAAAAATGCTGTACTCGTTAAAGAACACAATTTATGTCAAATACAATTTTTTTTGTGGCGCTAACCATTTATACCGAGGAAGGTAGCGCCTCAGTAACGCTTGCGACTCTCATTCGGGATGTCCCGGCTTCAAACTTCCGGGGCCAACCAACCTGACTGAAGGTTATTTTCGCGATTTTCCTCGGTCGCTAAGCGAATGCTAGGTTGATTAATTTGATCCGCGAATTTTCCCATCATCCCCACATTTCATTTCCTTCTTCTTCACCGCCATACCAGTAATTGGTCTGGTCACCTATGCTATGATCCAGACTTTGCTTGCTCCTCGATAAGCATTGGCTTGCAAGTCCTTGGGGTGTTAGTCCTACAAAGAGGAGGGTAATCAGTTAAGGAAAGAAAGTTAATCAATTCCAATATATTGTTTGTTATTGGCTTGAATTGTCCAACACTTATACGTTTTTAAAGTGGCAAGTCGTTATTCATTTTTTCTCGTTGTCATGCGAATCACTTTTAAAAATTTTCACTTTCGTATTACTCTTATATCTACAACGAAATTTGCACTAAAGCCACTTTTGCAAGCGTTTGTGTCAACTAACATGAATCAGATAAAAGAATAAACTTTTGTAAAAACTGTTTGTAGAAGAGTGGGTAGAGAAAGTCATGCAACACTTTAGATTATTAAACATATTTTTCATGCCAGAAGTGTTATGTTCTGAACTATCAAATGTGGCAAGCTAAATCTGGGTAACACGATCTTTAGACTACACTGGATCCAGTCAACAAACACACTGTGCCCATCCGCCAGAATGTCTGGCACAATTGGTGTTTCCTATCTCATACTACTGCTAATCCCTGCGCATTCAAAATGGAAAACTAAACACAAACACGTGTTGTTAACAGTGTGACTAATTTTTGGTACTTACCAATATAGTTGCTATGGATTGAAGGTTGACATGCGATGCGGTTTCTATGAATACAAAAGATATCTCAGTAGTGAAATAAACGACCAAGAGCACTAGTGCTGGAAATAAAACCATCACTCTAACTTATTGAAGCTTCCAACGTCAATTCCATTATTTAACCTTATCATAATTTTCAACATTGAAAATTCCGACCGCAAACTTGCTGGACTCATCAATTTACTACTTCTTAGAACGAAATACGCCAATACATTCTTCTCACTTATATGTACACCTTTTTCTTTTAAACATTTGCAGAAATAAGTGTATGCTAACTTATACCTCTGTTTTGGTTTCTTCGGAATTCACATCCATTTTTCCAAGTCTCTTCAATTTACACATCATTGAACGCGTCATCCATTACTTTTCCATAATGAAAAATCTGATGTGTTACACTCACATGACTTTCTCTACTCTTGTACAAAATATTTTTACAAACGCTTATTCTCCATATGTTTCATCTTAATCGAGATATCGAGATGTTAATCTTATTGCTAATTTTCTTGTAGATGCAAGGGGAATTGTAGGCTTTAAGCTATAGTCAAATATTTTAAGAGCTGGTTGCTATGTGGAGTATTCCATTCTCTTTGCACTACCAGGACAAAAAAATCTGATGTGTTACACTCACATGACTTTCTCTACTCTTGTACAATCTAATTTTACAAACGCTTATTCTCCATATGGTTCATGTTAATCGAGATATCGAGATGTCAATCTTATTGGTAATTTTCTTGTAGATGCAAGGGAAATATGGTAGCTTTTAAGCGATAGTCAAATATTTTAACGCTGGTTGCTATGTGGCGCATTCCATTCTCTTTGCATGTCCAGGACATAAAAAAAATGAATAACGAATGTGAGAAAAAGTATAAGTATTGGAAAATTTAAGGGAATAACAAGCAATATCTCGAAAACGGTTCACTCAACAAAAGAAATGTATATGACATAAGTTGTGTATTTTAACGCGATCTACATTTTTTGTGTAGTAAAATTTTGTCTATCTCTTATGGTTTACCAGTTATGCAAAAGTCGTTCACAATGAAGAATACTTTTGGAGACATTCCCAGAAAATTCGAGATATAAATTTCATTTCTCATGACATTATCTTAAACATATGATATTTTCATCAAAATCGTTAGAGCCATTTTTGAGAAAATTAAAATTTTCGAAAAATGTTCCATGTAAAGGGTAGTCTGGGGTGGGGTGATTTTCTTGAAAACCTTCGTGTCGCATCTCTGGAAGATACTGAACCTAAATACCAAGTTTGGTGCTTATCCGACTGTTCGTTTTTGAGTTATGCTGTTCACAGACACACACACACACAGACACACACACACACAGACACACAGACACACACACAGACACACACGGACATGTTTCCAAAAATGCTTTTTTTGGATTCAGGAGGTCTCAAAACATGTATTTCCGGTGAAATCTCGGTATCGAATTTTTGGGTGGAATGCAATACTTCCCCTACTTACTATACGTAGTAGAGAAAGTAAAAATTGAATAACGAATTTGAGAAAAAGTATTTGAAAATTTAAGGGAATAACAAGCAATATATCGATAATGGTTCACTCAACAAAAATGTATATGACATAAATTGTGTATTTTGAGGTGATCTACATTTTTAGTGCAGTAAAATTTTGTCTATCTCTTATGGTTTACCAGTTATGTAAAAGTCGTTCACAATGAAGAATACTTTTGGAGACATTCCCAGAAAATTCAAGATATACATTTCATATGTCATGAAAATATCTTAAACATATGATATTTTAATCAAAATCGTTAGAGCCATTTTGAGAAAATTAAAATTTTCAAAAAATGTTCCATGTAAAGGGTAATCTGGGGTGGGGGGATTTTCTTGAAAACCTTCCTGTCACATCTCTGGAAGATACTGAAACTAAATACCAAGTTTGGTGTTTATCCAACTGTTCGTTTCTAAGTTATGCTGTTCACAGACACACACACACACACACACACACACACACACACACACACACACACACAGACATGTTTCCAAAAATGCTTTTTTTTGGATTCAGGGGTCTCAAAGCATATATTTCCGGTGAAATCTCGGTATCGAATTTATGTGTGGAATACAATACTTCCCCTACTTACTGTACGTAGTAGAGAAAGTAAAAATAAATAAAATTACTCACATAACTACAAAACTACAACATAATATGGGGACACGGAGAACAACTTTTAATTTACATTCTGTCCCCATAGCAACACATATAGCAGAATCACCTTCTAAAATGTAACATTTATCTTCGATTATATATATTTCAACTAATATCTCAATTAGTGTAATTCAATTGATATAAATACCCATCGTGCATGCAATACACATTTGATAAGTGCATAACGGAATCTCGGAAACTGAAAAACTCAATTCTCGATCCGTATCAAGCGCTTACTAAACTAGTATCGCAGTACTAGGTGGCCCAACCGCGCCGTATTTGACGTATGAAGATAACCCTTTGTGCGTTAAAAGAGTTGCAGAACTCAACAGGGCAATTTCAAGTAAACACAGTTCAAAGAGGAACTGGCGCATTAGCTCCCTGAATACTACCACTACTACACCAGCGGTTTCAGAAACGTCCATCTGGATACACGGAGACGGTTGGAACATCGTAACAATCAACAGGGGCAAAATTTTACACCTATTAAATGAGCGAAGTCAGCATAGCAGTACTGATAGATGATAATCATAATAGTAATAGCAATAATATTTATAATAGCAATCGAAAAAATAGCAGTGAAACACTGTTCTTATTTTTTGTTGCTTATAGTCCGTAGCGTTAGAAAAGAACAGTGTAAATATAATTAAAAATAGCTATGATAGGCGGATACGCATAGATCAAATAAAGACATTTTAATTATTTGTCAATCTAAAAAGTATGTTTATTCCATCGAAAACAAAGCCTGTGTAACTGAAGTGGAAAATATTCCAAGACTTTTGTGGTCTATTTTCGTCTATCATCACGGACAATACTCTAGTACAAGGGTCTGCTTTTGTCTATCATCTCGGACTGTACACTCTATTACAAGCCTGGAAAGTGCCTCTCAATGAGCGCGATCCGCTCATCGTCTTTGCTAATAAGCAAGAGGAGTACAAAGAAGCTCGGCTGGCTAGATCAGTCGGTAGAGCACCTCACTGTTATGCTGGGTTCGATTCCCGGTTGCGGCGTGGGAATTTTTGTTTAGCCAAGATTATTCCCTATTCTCGTCAGAGTCTGGAGGTATAAATGAAAGTGTGAATATGTGTGTGATCTAATGATTAAAGCCCAAAGTTTACTAGAAACCCAAAGACAAGCGAATACGAGTTAACACCATTGCCTACAGGCAATAATATGCTCCAAAGGAAAGGCTGCTGATAAAACCATTGTAGCTAAAGACGGGGTATAAATGGAACTTAAAAAAAGAAGAAGCTCGCTCACGTTAATTCGCTAGCTCCCCACTGACCTGTGTTCACTTGGAATTGCCCCGTTGAGGTTCTGCAACTCTTTTAACGCATGAAGGTATATCTACACACTTGAAAAACGGCGCGGTTGGACCACCTGGTAGATATACTTACTATTCAACTCTACATACGTATACAAGCCATTTCTTCACGCAAAACCCATTTATTATCCTCTCCACTTGTTAAAAGTGATACATTCTTGCTAACGGACAATCACCATGATGGTACATTAAACTGTGAGCACGTGGAAGTGTAGCAAACGACGAGTTACACCATCACGTGGTACCAAAACGAACTTCATAAATCCAGTGGTACTTTGGGCTAATAGTTGCGCTATTTTAAGAATATTTTTATATAAGTAGATTAATATTAGATTTTGTAATCACATTGGATTGATATTGCTTAACATCCTAATGGATGCTCTTAGGCTTGCAGCCAATAGCAGAGGACTGCAGCCACGTGATTTTGTTGACACCAGGATTTAACTAAAGATGGATGCACTATACTTTAAAACATTAATAGGAACAGAGTATTTTTCTTTCCTTCCTAATTGATTTCAATAAAAATTACATTGTTATTTTAAAAATTTCAGGGGATATACCAAAATTCCATTTCGGACAGATCATGAGATTTCGAATTATTCGTTTTAAATTTTAATTCGGTAAACGTATACCCTACATAGGTATAAAATTTGTAAATATACATACTGATATTTTGAAATATAGTCCTTCCATATTCTTAATACTACCATATACTGTTTTCAAAATCTCATATAATTCTGTTAAATATCTAAATACGCTATCGCCGTAATTTTTCAGCTTTTCTTATTTCTGCGTTGCAAAATGAGGTTCACACGAACTTCATTTGGTAGCCACTGAATGCCACGGATGAATTGCATAGTGCCGATGCGATCCGCTCCGCAAGATTTACAACAATGGGGAACGCCTTCAAGAAAAAACAAATATGTGCATTCTCTGTTTAAGTCTTCCGCCGCCTTTCAGAATAGAAGTTTAATTTATCGCCACCTGAACAAGCAGTTCAAGAGCTCCTAGGCTGAGTGAGGAGGGAATTGAATTACATACAGTGTTTTTGTTGGGACGACAATGTGCTCCGATACAGGAAGAATCCGCAGCTTTACTCACATTGTTGGGCTAAATGCGGAAATTCCTTCTCTGTGTCTTTCTTCCTTCCCCTATCTCTCTCCCTTTCTACTAAATCTATATACTACAATTATTTTATAAACACCACACGTGAAGAAACCTGATGTGTTCTATACCTATAGGGTACAGAATGGAAGGGGACCCTCGCGCACTGTAACCTAGGGGAGATCTGTTGCGGCTATCACCCCTAGGAGGAAGGGATTTTTTTTTAAATTTATGGACTCGTTTAACTACTATAGTTATTAGCTCACGTTGTATTTTGGGCGTGAAAGACCGGTACTTTTGCTCAGAGGACTCTTTATCAGGCTTGAGGAAGCGATGAAGTGAAGTAACCACAGGAGGTACAGATCACAGACAGCTAGTCCACAAGACGCGCGGCAGTCCCTAACAGTTCCTAGCTCGAAGACCCGTCCCACTACAGGAGCTGCCCGGAGGAGGAGATGAACCAACCGTCCAACAAGGACCCTTCTAATGTCCACGTGGAATGCTACTTCCTAGGAGACAGTACCCGCGCCATCTGACCGGCACCGTCATACATCACGAAACCTAGAAGCACACGTGCAATATGCGAAGAAAACGGAATAAAAGGGAAATGAGGGAAAGAAAATCATGGTAGATGAGAAACTACACCAGCATTCGCCTACCGACCAGGGAAAATCACGAAAATCTCAAGTTCAGAGCGGGTGATCGGCGGGAACCGAACCCGCGACCTCCCTCATGCGATACCGCAGAGCTATCTCGCTCGGTACCTGAAGTGTTACACTCACATTACTCTCTCTACTCACTTGTATCTACTTCATGTTAATCGAAAAAAAACATTTGTAGACATAGTTTCATTACATATCTCGTCGTCGGCGCAGGAGACTGAAGTGATAATTAAATTTTTATAAAGCAGTTCAGTATATACTAGTTTTGAAATTTCACTCTTTGGGCATCACCAGAACCACAAAAATACTGACCAAATATTTCAAAATATGACAAAAGTGCTGCAAAATTCAAACCAAGAGCAACGAATACCTTGAAAATGATTAATGATACAAAAAAGTTTGAATAAATTCTGTTTTTTTTAATGAGATTCTACATGTTTTATGCAGCAAGCCCTTATATGTAGTTTACCAGTTATACAAAATTAATTCACAAAAGAAGACCTCACAAGCCTATCCTAAGTTATAAATTGTGTAGGTATTTCTTAGGAATGGTGACACAGGAAAGTTCTGTATAAATTCAAGCTCACAGTCCACATGAGCAAAAAGTAACACAATAAACACACGCTGTGTTGTAGCGAACCGAGTTGTTTAAGCCTGATCTTATACAAGACTCGTGGTACAGCCTACTCGTTAAAGGCTGAAGGGAGAGATGATAGAAGGGCAGATCAGCTAAAGCTGAATCCGTGAATATTATGTCCAAAAGGTTTATTCCATCTGTCATGGCCCTAAGGGCCTAATCTAGCCTCTTCAACAAATACACATACCAGTGAGAGTTCTCGCTGGTCTTGATGCTTACAAATAAATATTAAAGGACTGCGACGGCGTAGTGGCAGGGCGTATGATACAGAAACTGAGACATGCGGCCCAGTGACGTAGCTTATGTTGCTTTCTGATGCTAACTAAAAACACATCAGCATCCTACTGTAACAGATTCCTAACACGCTCTGGTTTCAACACAAGCTCCTTGTCGCAGGGTCGTTACATCATACACTTCCAAACAACGTGAGCTAGGCTGCCGCAGAGCGAGGTCACTCAGCACTAAGGATGTGCCACGACGACGTAAAGCGGACTGGTTCCTATCTCCCTCGCTGCCAGGTGTAACTAATCCTGACGCCCTCGAGGCACCTGTAGGGTGAAATCGTAAACAAAAGGGTAGCCGATGTTAATACTGCCGCAGTCAAAACAGTGTGCAACACAAAAGGGACACATAACTCTCCAGGAGATAATGATCCCGTGTGGGGGCTCAATCGGACCGCGGGGGGGCTATCTCAACTTTTTCTTTGTAATGTCATAATTACTACTCGCTCCACAATTCTAAAGGAAGAAAAGGCACGGGCATATTGCCGAGAATGTTCCAGACGGGCCGTTGTCTCCATTCTGAGATTAGGTTTGTGGTGATTCGCTTTTAGTATGCGAGGAAAGTATAAATAGAGCTTTATTTCAGCATATAATCATTTCATTGATAGCATTATTTTTATAAGTTACCAGTATGTGCCCAATGTGTACTTCTCAGAAGCGTTTGATGGCGTGATTTCACCGGGAACGCAGATTTTGAGGTCCCTTAGTAAAACGATTCCTGTAGTGTCTATGAACAGCATTGCGACTTACCACGCTGGGAAAATATGACATTTTGTACTTATGGGACACAAGCACTAAATTTTCTAACGTTTTTAATTTTAAAGATATTTACTCGAAAATTAACACAATAAATAGAGTAAATTAAGAAATGACTGTTTAAAAACTCAAAGCTCTAATAGTTTCTCGTATAATACAATTAAATATTTTTATTATCGAAAAAAAATGAAATTTTTCTGAAACTACCTTGCTATTCAAATTTCTCATAGAAGTCTGATAGTGACATTTTCTAATACCTTAGTACAATGAAATTATATGTAAGCACGAGGGCGACGATGAAATTTTTTATAAGATCAAAAGAATTAGTTTTAAAACATTTAAATGATTTTATTGTTTTTCAAAATATTCCCCATACATGTCCATACATGTTTGCATTCGACGAAACCAGTCCGTGAAGCAATGATGCCACTCTTCCTGAGACGCTTCAGAAACCACGTTTTTATGATGTTTCACTGCTTCATCTGATAACGAAAAAGTGATTCCACGCATTGTATCTTTAATTTTTGGAAACAAAAAGGGTCCATGGTGTTGATCTTTAGGGCATCCACATACTCCGTTGTTAGATTTGCTGTATGCGACGATGCGCTGCCATGACGTAACACTATTTTTCCTTTTGGGCGTTTTTCACGAACTTTTTTTAAAAATTTACGATAAACAGACGTTTGTGTTCCAATCGGTAGTAACGGTACGTCTACTTTCTGATGCTATAGTAACAATATGGCCGTTTTAGAAAAAAAAACTAACAACCATCTTCTTACCAGCACTACGAATTCTTCGGACGTTTGTAGGCTTGGGTTCCATTCGAAAGATCCACCCACTGAGACGATTCACTTTTCCTTTCGGGATCATAAGAATAAACCCAAGATTCATCAGTAACGATCAGTGCGTTGTTGTTTTTGAACGGAAGTCAGTTCATGTGGAATCCATGGACAACAAAGTTTTCTCACGTCTAACTCTTGATGTAAAATATTTTGGATTTCACTTATACCAATGCCCAATGTCGCCCAAATAAATTCATAAGGTGTCCGTCAAGCTTTTTCAAGCATTGCTCGAGCAGCGGCAATATTTTCATCAGTAACAGCAGTTCTTGGGCGTCCTTCACGAATTTCATTACTAAGTAAAAACTGATCTCTTTTGAATTCGCTGTACCAATTATAAATTATTGCCTTAGATGGGGATTCTTCGCCAAATGGATTTTAAGATGATCTTCATATTGTTTAGGCGTCAATGACTATTTAAAGTAAAAAATCATAGCTCAGGAATGTTCTCTGCAACATCATTTTTGGGTGAACACAAAACACTTAAATGATGATAATTAATAAACTATTTAAGCAAATAGAACGAATTACACGGCAATTAACTTGCAAAGATGAGAAAGTAGGTGTCAAATATAAACAATTTCATTTGTTTTTATAATATGGTATTATAAAGCTTTTAGGTATGGCCCTCGTATTGGAATGAAATATGTTATTATTTGTAGAGAAATGAACTTTTGTTTCTATGAAGTTGTTGATGTTAAAATGTTCTTTTTTCAGTTATAAATTAATTTTTTGAGGCAATTAACAAATCAATAATGAAATGCTTGAATTTGTAGATAGGATATTTTAAATTATCTATGCAAATGTGCACACAGCTGAGAGCAAAACCGAAATGTAAAGAATAAATTTCATGTGCAAAGATGTAAAACTGAGGGGGAAAAAACACATACAGAAAGGGTCCAGTGTGTTTAAAAGGGAGCACACGTGATTTAAACATGTCGCTGGACTTTTAAAAATGGCGGGTCGGTAAAAATGTTTAGCAAGATTGATTCACAGGTGTCTGTAGAATATATATACTCAAACATAAAAGTTTTATCATTTCCACATAAAAACTCAGCCCCAGTGGTGTCCCTTCAGTAATACACCCTCAGTTTTTTTTTAAAAATAGCACTTGGCGCTTTTGTTTAAATTTTAGAAATTCGACTGACAAATAAAATATAAATCTTGAATTTCGCACAAGAGCCGAATAAATTTTACCATTTATATAAAATCTATTTCCATCTCTAGTATTTACATATGTTAGGTAGAGAAAGTATTGCATTCAACCCAAAATGTTAATATAGAGAATAACTTAGATACACGTTTTTAGCGTCCCTGAAACAACAACGAGCATTTTGTTTAAAAAATTCACGCTTAGCTCAAAAATGAAATGTCAGACAAATACGCAAACTTGGCATTTAAATTCAGTATCTCCTTAGGATGTGACACGAAGATTTTCAAGAACATTTTCGTTTCTTTTTTATTTTCTCAAAAATTGTTGTAACTATTTTTATTAAAACATAATAAGATATTTTTATGATTAATGAAATGAATATCTTAGATTTTCTGTGAACAATCCTCTTCATTGTGCATGAATTTTGCGTGACTGGTGAAGCGTAAGGGATAAACAAAGGCTCACTATACAAAAAACTTAGATCAGGTTAAAAACCACAAACTTACCAAATTTTCTTGTGGCACTAACAATTCCCGAAATATTACTTATTGCTTTAAATTTTAACTTTCTCTGCCACCAAGGTATAGTAGATAACAGAAAGTATTGTATTCCACGCAACGTTCTATACCGATATTTCACCGGAAATACATGCTTTGAGGTCCCATGAATCCATGTCTATGTGTTTGAGTACCTATGAACAGCATAATTAAACAACCAAAAGAAGATTCAGTACCTTCAAGAAAATCCATTCACCCCAACGTACCCTTTACATGGATTTTTTTGTTGAAATTTTTTATTTTCTAAACAAATGCCTAAGGATTTTTATTAGAATACCACGCATTGAAGTTATTTACATGACAAATAAAATATACATCTTAAATTTTCGGTAAAAGACTGTGAAGTCCTCTTGATTTGGAAGGAATTTTGTATAATCTTGTATAACTGGTAAACCTTACGTGATAGAGAAAAACAATTCAGATCTCTTTAAAACATACAATTTATTTCAAATAATTTTTTAGTGACAGCCTTCCCGAGATATCCATTATTAATATTTAGTCATCCTTTTCAAGTCCTGTCGATTTTCAGTTGTTTCTCGTGATGTCATGGAAACAGTATGGAATTTTAAGGCAGCATATAGCGTCCAGTTGTTAAACATTTGACTATCGCTGTTCTCCTTGTATCTATAACGAAATGTGTAATTTAGGTATTTGCGGCATGGTTTATCTCCATTAAAATGAAGTAAAGAAATAAGGGTATGTAAGAAGAGTGGATAGAGAAATTAAAGGAAACTGAAGACGGCGGAAAGTAGGCTGTAATGCGCTGACCTTAGGGCACCTGTTTAATATGAGGTACATCGTGTAGGTCGTGGGTTCGGTAACCGGTTGTATTATGTCCTGCCTTCAGTCATGGAACAGCAACATTTATAATAAAATAGAGGAAGTGATTGCAACCAAGATGGCACCCCAGTAAATTTGCAGCACCTTCTCGGTCGGACAAGCGATGAGGTGTCAGAAGATGCTAAACTTCAGTACCAAGTTCAATATATACCTGACTTTTCGTTTTTGAGTTATGCTTTTCGCAAACACACACATATGGGTCTTTTCTAAAAAAAAACACCTTTTTTGGGGGGAAGGGTTCAGTGAGGTCTCAAAACATGCATTTCCGGTGAAACCTCGGTATCGAATTTTTGGGTGGAATCCAATACCTTCTAAAACTACTGTGCATGTGATAGATGAATGGCCGATTCTCTTGTATCGCGGTAGTGGTTTTTCTTCCGTAAGGTTTCCACAGTTATATAATTAATGCTAGGTTCTCCCAGTCTTTATTATGTCTTTCTATGATTGGCTTGAAGCAAACGTAAACCATGAAACTGTGTGAAAGGAATGAAGGATCAGAAATAACCTATCTTAATGAATTCTACTTTGATTTGCGCAAACAACTAGAGATGGCTACACCAATGTAACGATATTAACGACTCGAGCTCGTGGAGGGAGGGGTGAATGGGTGAGAAATGAGTTACCTGCAGCGTTGAAATTCACAACAGTTACATTTATTTCAAACGTTTCTTCTGACGTCGAACGAAGTCTAAGATTAATTATTATTGCCGGGCAGATGTAGCTAAAAGCTGTAGAATATTGATACAAGATGTGATTTCGTTCCTTTGTTTTGTTTCCCGACACCGAGACAACAATGTTGCAACAATTATGCAGGGAGCACAAAAAGTAGTAATGCCAGTTCTCTGAACGACGACACGCGCATGCGCGGAATGTCAAACCTGTGTGTGTCCTGATGAGCGGTTCTTGGAAGCAGTTTTCCAAACTTTTATTTTGGGATGTGATATTCTCGGAATCTGTCAGTTAATAAAATAGCGAGCAAGAATAAATGTGCATGCTCGTCATACCTAACAGTGTTGCCAACCTGGCCGGGTTTTAGTTTCTGCTGTCCTTCGTGGATGAGCAGGCTTTTGAGGGAAGCGTTAAAATATTTCTCACATAAAGTTATAGTGAAATTTACTGAGCGAAAGGCTCCGCATTAACGTGTGAGGTCCAGGGTTCGGTTTCTATCGACCTAACACACTCACCATGGGTTTTTTTTTCGTGATTGCCCCGGGCCGGTAGGCGAATGCTGAGGTATTCCCCTTCTACTACGACTTTCCTTATCAGGTGACGGCGGTTAAAGTGTTGCGGCTGAACGGTGGAACTTGCATTCTAGAAAGATGTGTCGCTGGTGCTTAGTGGGACTGCTGCGGCGCCCTTCCTGATAGCTGTCTCAAGTACCACGAGACCTTTGGGTGACTCGGAGCTTAGGCAGAGCTAGCCGGGGTGAAGATTGGCACGATTTTGGGATTGTTAGGTATCCTTCTTGCTAGCGCACATTGTCGTGCGCATCAGGTTGCCCTTCCCCTTCCTCCTTGAGGAAGGTTTTTTGTTGGAGTTGTTTGTTTCTTTAACTCCACGTATGGACGCCAATTTGAAGTAGAATTGTTCATTACGTTGTTTGCACCACGCCTTGGGCGTCAATTTGCAGTAGTTTGTATTGAAGGAGTTGTATTATAGTTCAACTGTTGGGGAGCCGAACTTGTAGTAGTTGCAACCGCAGTATAGTAAACAGTTTCCGGTAGCCTTCGCCCCAGATGTATTTTCAGGTGTCCTTTGCCCCAAGTTTATAAACAAATATTAACTTTGTAATTAAACTGTTTCTTTAAATATTTAATATTTATGTTTGCCTCAGCTGCGTCAGTATTATTGTATAAACATGGATATCTTGGCAGGGCGTGATGCTACAAGAATGTAGGCTTACACAAGAATGTAGGCTATTATTTTACTTCACTCCTTTTATTAATAATTGATACGATTTAAATAACACTTCACTGATAGAGAGCTGTAAGATTCTTTTATTAATTACTTGTACTTTTTAACACGTAAAACTATTTTTCGTCCCACACGAATACATATTAAATCTCTCGAGGACGTATCTTGCATCCGGTTACAATCACTGTCTGCAAGCAGCTGAATAGATTTCAACCGTCTAAACCTGTAAACTTCTGTATTTCAATTCTGTGATTGGCTAATCCTACTCCAATAGAATACCTGCATTTAACTAAAGCTTTTTCTGGTTGTTGATTGGCTATTTTTTTTAAACTGTCTCAAAATTTACATTATTATTACTCCAAGAATCACAAGTAGTATAGTTAAACTTTCTTACTCATTATTGCCTCAAGGTTCCTCATTGTTACCTCATTGTTAGCAACTTTAAACCTATTATTCTCACAGCTCCTACATTATTAAATTACGTAATGCATTCACATAACATTATTGAACATGTATACAATAATGTAAGCATATGCAATGACTGTTACATACATTTTACAAATTATTACATACGCATATTGCTTTAAGGCGGGCTGTTATTCAAATATATATTTATATAATTTGATTAAAATCATGTAAGTGTTAAAAATACTGCCCCATCCTAGGGGTCACGTAGGAAGTAAAAAAGTTTCATTATGGTTATTTGCCCTACGTCTGACTCTTCTGCTAGCTCCTACACTGAATTTTGACATTTTGTCTGTTACATCACGTAATTATATACCAAACACATTGTGTGTGATATTTACGCAGAATTTAATGCCCATTTATTTTCATTAGTGTCTTGCTGGCTCACCAATTACTTTATTAACCTATCCTTAAGTCAAGAAAACCTCGATATAAACCTAAAGCCCGTGCACGGTCGCTCCTCTCGTACAAAGATACATTACCTCTTATGATGATCACCCTTGAAATACAGAGTGTTGCTTCCAAATCTGCCACATTTTAATGAACCATTGCTAACAAAGTATGCTAAATTATAAAATGAAGGTGGTGCTAAAAGCAACAGAAATTCTGTGGCAACATCAGCACCTCTCACAAAATGCGCAAAAACGGTTTTCTGAAATACAGAGACGAAATCAATCGAGTGCTAAGGAATTACCGGAGAGAATTTAGTAAGACGTCTTGTATCTACAACGAGGGAACATGGAGGAAATGGTTAACACCACAAAATAATCTAATTGAGAAAAACTGACTGAGCGGGATGGCTCAGACGGTAGTGTATGTGGCCATGTTCGGGAGGTCCCGGGTTCAAACCACCGGGGGCGACCAACCTGACCGAAAGTTATTTCACGTTTTCCTCGGTCGCTAGGCTGAAGCTGGTTTGGATAATTGATCCGTGAATTTTACTATCATCTCCTTCATATTACATTTAATTTCCTTCTTCTTCACCGTCATACCAGACACCGGGCTGATCACTCATCCTGGATATGCTATGATCCAGAGTTATCTTACTCCTCGACAGGCTACTGACACAAGACATTGTGTACGACTGTGATGGCGTTGTCCTAACTAATACCGTACCGCAACGACAAAACGCACAATATTTCTGTCATTTCTGACCAGCGTTGTGAAGAAAGCGGCGACACTTTCTACAGAATCCTCCCATTATTTTGCAACACAACGCTCGGGGGTGCGTGCCACAATATGTAACTGATCTATACCATCGCTGGGGTTGGGAAGTGCTTTTCCATCCACATATTCACTGGACCTTAGTCCCTATGATTATGGCTTAATCCCGAAGATGAAGGAACAGCTTTGTGGAATTTGATTAAGGACTGTTCCCGAAATTCCGCAGGCATTAGATCGTTCCATCAGGAGCATCATCAGAAAAGGCGTGCAACAGGAGCCCTACGGCTTTCACATCGCTGGTAACGGGTTATTGAAAATGCCGCTAATTACACTAAACGGCTGTGGTAGCTTCAAACATGTATCATTCTTGTAATAGCCATAAATAAATAGTTGCCACTATTAAAGTTCAAACCTATGTATAATGGTTAATGAATGAAGCACTAGGAGGAACGGGAGATTTTGAAGTAGGAGGACGAACCACCAATGACATAAAATCTGCAGATAATATATGAGCGATTTATGAAGAACTGATATATTTATTTCTTTAATTGTTTCAAAACGAGTTATACCTGAAATGCACAGGGATTTTGGGAGATTATTTACCTCTATAGCAAATGTTGAAAATGTCCTCCATCCTGCATAAGGCACAACTCAACACGTCGTTCCATGTTACTGGCCACTCGATGGAGGATTCTGTTGTTAATAGCTTGAATCTCCTGTGTAATGTTATGCTTCAGATCGTTCAATGTCTGGAGACGTGTGGCATAAACCCTGTCTTTTAAGTAACCCCATAGAAAGAAGTCCGGCGATGTCAAATCCGGAGATCTCGGTGGCCAAAGGTTCTTGGAAATTATCCGGTTGTCAAAGAAACTTGCAATTAGTGCCATGGATTCATTTGATGTATGGCATATAGCGCCGTCCTTGACTCAACTCTACATCGTCTAGTTGCTCAGCAAACTCCATGGAAATCCGCCGGTATTCTGCAGTGTTCACATTGTTAAAAAAAATTCCTGCTATTCTCTGTGCGGATATTGCGCACCTAACTCCGATTTTAACCGGGTGCATAGGTGCTTCATGAATAACATGTGAATTTTCGCTGGCCCAATAGCGTGAGTTATTTGAGTTCACATAGCCGGATAAATGGAACCATGTGATGGACAATATGGCAGGATTTTGCACAATGAACGCCTGAAACCAACGACAATATTTCAGTCATCTAACCTTATCTGGAACCTGTAACTGATGGACAACCGTAATTCTATACGACTTTAGGCCTGCACTTTTCACAGCTCTCTAACACATTGAGCAGCTGTACCCTGTCTCCTCCGATAAACGTCTTAATGATTTTTTTGGGTGATTGAACCAGTGGTGCTCGTATGTCAACAACCGTGGGAAGCCTAGATGAACGAGTTTTGCCTTTTTCACTCAGCAGAAATCCAGTTGTTTCCAATTTGTTTACCAGTTCCAGTATTGTGTTTCTTTGGGGAGGATTCCGAAAACCAAATTCTCTCTGTTATGACCTTTGAGTAGCTGTAATTGAATTCGTAATCCAGTATTGCTTTACAAGGAAGAGTTGTTCATTTAATGTGTACTCCATTTTCACGTTGTCTAGAACAAAATCTGAAAAACAGTTGCCGACAATAAAACTAACAATTACGAATAAAACATGAACATCTGCGCAACTAGTGACAGGTAATCCAAACTCCAGAACATTCTGCTTAATTTGGTGCTAAAATTGGGGTATGAGTGAATTTCAAACAGAATAAAGAAAGAAATGTGCCAGTTCTTCATAAATCACTCTGTAGTAGTTATGGCAAAAATTAAAGAAATACCTACAAGGGATATTGGATCGTCTGGTGGAGAGTAGAAGAATACAAATACGGAAAAGACAAAAGCGATGAAGATTTCGAAGAATGAGGAGTTGTTTAGGCGTTTGGTGGTAACAGAGTTTTGGATAATGTATCTCAGTTTGGTTATTTAGGAAGCATGATCAGTAGAAATGCCTACTGCACCAAAGAAATCAGGGAAAGAATGCAATGACCAAAACTGCTCTCAACAAAAAGAGAACTCTTCTGACAGGAAAACTCCATTTGCAGCTAAAGAAATGCTACGTCTGGAAACATGGACACTGAGGCAAATAGAAAATATCTACAGAGCACTGAGATGTGGTACAGCAGGAAAGATTCGGTGGACGGAAAGGATAACAAACGACGAGTTTTAAGAGTGGACAAGGATAGATCTTGCACGCTGTACAGAAGAGAAAAGCAACTGGTTAGGACACATCATGACCTGAACAGGACTTCTGCTAGATGCCATTAAAGGAAAACAAAATGAATGTGAAGAATGAGTAGAAGCTTAAAAAACAAACACAAACTGGTGCGTTTACATTCACATGATTTTCTCTACCATCTCTCGCTTATTAACGAGTATACAAATTATACTCACGAAACTTGATTTTCCTATCTACTTCATTTTAATCGAGATGAACCCTTCTGGAAATTGCTGCATTATACATTTCGTTATAGATACAAAGAGAACAGCGATAGTCAAATGTTTAAGTACTGGACGCTATATGCTGGCCTTAAAATTCCATACTGTTTCCATGACATCGCGAGAAACAACTGAATATCGACACACTTTAAAAGAGTGACTTCAAGTATTGAAATATCTGATGTGTTACACTCACATGACTTTCTCTGCTCTTGTACAAACTATTTTTACAAACACTTATTCTCCATATACTTCATGTTAATCGAGATATCGAGATGTTAACCTTATTGCTAATTTTCTTGTAGATGCAAGGGGAATTGCTAGGCTTTAAGCGATAGTCAAATGTTTTAAGAGCTGGTTGCTATGTGGAGTATTCCATTCTCTTTGCATTACCAGGACAAAAAAAAAAAAAATGAATAACGAATTTGAGAAAAAGTATAAGTATTGGAAAATTTAAGGGAATAACAAGCAATATCTCGAAAATGGTTCACTCAACAACAAACATGTATATGACATAAATTGTGTATTTTAACGCGATCTACATTTTTGTGTAGTAAAATTTTGTCTGTCTCTTATGGTTTACCAGTTATGCAAAAGTCGTTCACAATGAAGAATACTTTTGGAGACATTCCCAGAAAATTCGAGATATACATTTCATTTGGCGTGAAAATATCTTAAACATAAGATATTTTAATGAAAATCTTTAGAGCCATTTTTGAGAAAATTAAAATATTCGATAAATGTTCCATGTAAAGGGTAATCTGGGGTGGGGGATTTTCTTGAAAACCTTCGTGTCACATCTCTGGAAGATACTGAACCTAAATACCAAGTTTGTGTTTATCCGACTGTTCGTTTCTGAGTTATGCTGTTCACAGACAGACACACACACACACACATACACACGGGTATGTTTCCAAAAATGCTTTTTTTTATTCAGGGGGCCTCAAAACATATATTTCCGGTGAAATCTCGGTATCGAATTTTTGGGTGAAATGTAATACCTTCTCTACCTAGTAGGTACGTGGTAGAAAAAAATGCTAATATTCATGAATGTAATTTTTTAAAATCGATAGGCATTCAAGAGTAGTTTATATGGGCGTCTGCAGAGGATTATTTCCTAAAATGTCTACCAAACACCAGAACGCGAGGCGAAAGCACCTGAAGGTGACGCTATGCGAACATTCGTGATTTTGTTAATACGTCGCGTCTCAATATTTTGCTGGAGCTAGGCACGTACCGAGCTGGAAGTGAACCCAAGACCATGATAAATGGTGCAACATTTCAAGTGAAAGAGAGACGCCAGCCCGCTCCTGTTATCAATAGAGAGCGTTGGACAGGTTGCATCAGTCACTGCTACCAACCCACCAAGGTCGTATTAATTTCTTGCCAACATTCGTGCGGAAATACGATATATTGTGCTCCATGCTCCAGTATTAAGTGATTCACCCTGACCTCGGCGCGGCATCATCCTGGGGAAAGACCACGCGTTGCGATGTACAGGCACACAATCTTATATTCTAAATACAAACCTGGCCTTCCAAAAACGAAACCAATGTGTTACATTCTCCATCCACTACCACTTATTACTTTCTCTGCCACCTTCAGAATTTCACTGGAAATACATGGATCCAAAAATAATTAGAAAAAAGTCGTATGTGTGAGAGAGAGAGAGACAGATAGTAAATAACGAAACTTAAAACTTGATATTTAAGTTCAGAATCTCCCACTACCCTTTACATGGAAAACCTTTCATGACAAATAAAATGTAGATCTTGAATTTTCTGGGAATAACCTGCGAAGTTCTCTTCATTCGGAAGGAATTTTGTACACCCTTGTATAACTGGTAAACCGTAAGAGATACACAAAATCTTACTGCACAAAAATGTAGGTATATTTCGTTAAATACACAACTTATGGCAAATACATTTTTTGTGACGTTAACCATTTCCAAGAATTCTTTGTTATTGTTTGAATTTTCAAATATTTATACTTCTCTCAAGTGGAAAATTGCTATTGTTTTTTTTTCCTCTTTCTTTTCTTGATCTACTACGTATAGTAAGTAAGGGTAAGGGAAGTGTTATATTCCATCCAAAAATTCAATTTTGAGTTTTCATCAGAAATAGGTATATGCTTTAAAGCCTCTGAACCCCAAAAAACAATTTTTAAAATATAATCCGTGTGAGTGGCTGTGATAAATACCAAACTTGCTATTAGCTTCAGTAGCTTCCAAAGATGTGACACGATGATTTTAAAAAAAATCCCCCCCTCAACTACTCTTTACATGGGACATTTTTTGAAATGTTTGATTTTCTGAAAAATGTCTCTTAACAATATTGATCAAAACACCATACATTAAATATATTTACATCCAAACAAAATCTGTATCTTGAATTTTCTGAGAATATAATCTTGCATCAGGTAAACGTTACGCGATAGACGAAAACGTACTAGAAAAGGAAACACTCTTTAAAATACCCAATTTATTTCAAATAACCTTTTTGTGACATACACTATTTCCGAAATATCCGTTTTTAAGGTTCGAATTGTTCATTAGTTTGCTATTCTGTTAAGTTTTGTCAACATTCAGTTTCTCAAGCCCCTTGTACACGATCAACCTTTTTACTTCTCTACTACGTATAGTAAGTAGGGGAAGTATTGCATTCCACCCAAAAATTCCATAACGAGATTTCACCGGAAATACATGTTTTGAGACCCCCTGAATCCAAAAAAAAACATTTTTGAAAACATGTCCGTGTGTGTGACTGTGAACAGCATAACTCAGAAACGAACAGTCGGATAAACACCAAACTTGGTATTTAGGTTCAGTATCTTCCAGAGATGCGACAGGAAGGTTTTCAAGAAAATACCCCCACCCCACATTACCCTTTACATGGAACATTTTTCGAAAATTTTAATTTTCTAAAAATTGGCTCTAACGATTTTGGTTAAAATATCATATGTTTAAGATATTTTCATGACAAATAAAATGTATATCTTTAATTTTCTGGGAATGTCTCCAAAAGTATTCTTCATTGTGAACGACTTTTGCATAAGTTGTAAACCATGAGAAATAGAAAAAATTTTACTACACAAGAAATGTAGATCGCGTTAAAATACACAATTTATGTCATATACATTTTTTTATTGAGTGAACCATTTTTGAGTTATTGCATGTTATTTCCTTAAATTTTCCAATACTTTTTCTCAAAAGGGAATTCGTTATTCATTTTTTTGTCTTGAATAAGCAAAGAGTATTAATCTGTGGCGAAGAGAATGGTGCTGCACCTAGCAACCAGCTATTAAGAGATTTGTCTATACTTGAAGGCTACTGTATTTCTATATTGCCCTTGCAAATACAAAACAAGGGGAACATAGTACGCCTTAAGCGATAGTCAAATATTTTTAGAACTGGTCACTATGTGTAAAATGTAGTTCTCTTTGCACGTCAAAAGATCGTTTCTGCAAATGTTTATCTCGATTAATATGAAATAGATCGACAATAAGAGTTTGTAAAAATAGTTTGTACAAGATAGAGAAAGTCATGTGAGTGTAACACATCAGATTTTTTTCTACCTACTTCATTTTAATCCAAATAAACCTTTGTAGAAATAGCTACATTACACATTTCGTTATAGATACAAAGAGAACAGCGATAGTCAAATGTTTAACAACTGGACGCTATATGCTGCCCTTAAAATTCCACACTGTTTCAATGACAGCGTGAAGCCGCTTGTACACGATCAAACTTTTATCAAATTCAATACTTTACAAGCCTATTCAAGTTGTCACAACTTCACAACTTTTCTTGTCAAATTGCTTCCAATACTTTTAAAGTCTTTAAAAGCAAATAAGGACATACTCTAAACAGTCAAAGATTTCACAATGATTTGATGGCTTTGGTCAATGAAATGCGAGTATTTACAGTGTGTCACAAATCTGCAACATGACTGAAAGCGAAAAGTAAACAAAAATGGCTACCCGGCCAAGGTATGTCGTATGCAAACTGATTACGTTATACATAAGCTGGTCATGTCTGTACATGACTCCGTGGATTACCATACGATGGAGTAGATGAAGGTGATTATGAAGAAATAATTGCCAGGCAGTTTTCTGAACTAAGTGTACATTAATGCAATGCTATACAGTGTGGTTGGTGTTATTTTCATTGTATTCCACACTTGTAATGTGATTTCATTGGATATAAGACGTGAAAGTGCTACATAATATTAGTAAAGAACAATATTTCATTGCAAATTGTTACACTGTGACGCAAATACTAAATTGCTTTGCGCGTGATAAATTATCAGTGTGTTCTGAAGGCTTTCAGTTTGACGAAGAGACAACTTGTAAATACACATTTTTGGCTTTGTCAACTCTTGCCAAGTCTTTTCCGATCTTGTCACATATTGAAAAACATTTCACAATCTTTCTTGTAAACTCTTGAATTGAAAAAAATATGATGTGTTACACTCACATGACTTTCTCTACTCTTGTACAAACTATTTTTACAAACGCTTATTCTCCATTTCCTTCATGTTAATCGAGATGTTAATCTTATTGCTAATTTCATTGTAGATGCAAGGGGAACTGGTAGGCTTTAAGCGATAGTCAAATATTTTAAGAGCTGGTTGCTATGTGGCGTATTCCATTCTCTTTGCATTACCAGAACAAAAAATTAATAACGAATTCCCATTTGAGAAAAAGTATAAGTATTGGGAAATTTAAGGAAATAACAGCCAATATCTCGAAAATGGTTCACTCAATATGACATACATTGTGTATTTTAACGCGATCTACGTTTTTTGTGTAGTAAAACTTTGTCTATCTCGTATGGTTTACCAATTATGAAAAAGTCGTTCACAATGAAAAATACTTTTGGAGACATTCCCAGAAAATTCAAGATATACATTTTATTTTTCATGAAAGTATCTTAAATATGATATTTTAATCAAAATCGTTAGAGCCATTTTTGAGAAAATTAAAATTTTCGAAAAGTGTTGCATGTAAAGGGGAATCTGGGGTGGGGGATTTTCTTGAAAACCTTCGTGTGCATCTCTGGAAGATACTGAACCTAAATACCAAGTTTGGTGTTTATCCGACTGTTCGTTTCTGAGTTATGCTGTTCACAGACAGACACACACACGGACATGTTTCCAAAAATGTTTTTTTTTGTTTGGGATTCAGGGGTTTTCAAAACATATGTTTCATCTCGGTATCGAATTTTTGGGTGGAATACAACACTTCCCCTACTTACTATACGTAGTAGAGAAAGTAATAAGCTTACGTAAGAATAGTTTGTATACACACTAATAAAGATAGAGGGCAGGGAAAGTCATGCGAATGTAACATAGCAGGGGTTTACTATTGCTTAAGCTTACTGAATTTCCCTACAAGGAAATGTGTAGTGAAACCATTTCTATTAGTAAGAGATAGATAGAAGAATAAGCTTTTGTAAGTATAGTTTGTAGAGGAGTGAGTAGAGAAAGACATGCGAATGAATTATCAGATTTTCTTTATGACTTCCACGTTGTATTTGTAAGGTTTAATGAAAGCATTGGTATTTGCAGACTGTTATAGAAGATGCACATTTTATGGTTACTGTTATCTGAAACGTATGATATTTTAATCAAAATTATCAAAGCCAGGACGAGGACTTCAGTTCCTATATTTCCGCCAGTGGACAGGGAACTGCCCTACCCGAAAGTAGAGGAATCAGTCTACAACAATTCTCTCAGCAATGTTCTTCCATATTATATTTTATCTAGGCGAAACGTGACAGGACCGAGCGGGCTCGTAAGTCTGTGTACGTACATACCCCCGGGGCCGACCAACCTGGCCTTATTTCGCACTTTTCCTCTGTCGTTAGACGAATGTTGGGTTGTATAATTTGTTCCGCGAATTTTCCTATCACCCTTTTCATCACTACATTTCATTCTTCTTCACTCCATACCAGGCATTAGGTTGATCACCCATCCTGGATATGCTATGATCCATAGTTTGCTTGCTCTTCGACAGGCATTAGTTTGTAGGTCCTTGGGGTGTAAGTCCTACTAAGAGGAGTGTAATCAGATAAAGAATAAGAAAAGAAATACCCATGCCTTGGGCTCATATATGAAGTGCTCTGGTGGAAATATTTCTCGTCACTTCAGAAACTAACCAGAAATGTAGTACTGAAGTTGATAATTAATCACCGGTTGTCTTGCACGCGCTCGCTTGCAGGAAGTTCAACAAGTGTTTTAGAAAAACGTACATGAAACTCGTTCACTTGTTTTCCCATGAGTCACCGCGCATTACTGGCTAATTGCTTTATATAACACTGGCACTGTTTTGTACTACAGTCACGTGACAGCCGTCATTCCTTCCATGGAAGACAAAAGAAACGCAGTTTGCGTCGTCAAAGGGGCCCTTCTGGGTAACCACAGCGATATTTTTAATTGTGGATTCCTCCGCTGTGACCAGTTTGACAAGGCAAGTTGCCAACAATTGAAACACTATTTGCGTCACGGGCATAAATTCAATTTACGTCTCATTTTCTTTGGAGCAGTGTGTGTATCTTGGAGTGAACCTGGAATTGGTGTGTACCACCATCACTGAGTCGCTTACCCTAACGGTTGACGGGAATCCAGAAAGATGGGTTTTTGCTTTGAGACACTTTATTCAATTACATGACACATTTACTGTTTTATTTAGGTTTTGAAGTCCACAATAGAGCAGCAGGAAGTACCTACTTGCATTACTCTCACTTCCGGAAATGCTAGCCTGCCTTACGTCACAAGTAACGTGTATCTGAATTTCTTTCCTAGCACTGTCTACGTTCAAACACAGATCATCCAACACTTGAAACGTAAAATCCATGCTGTATACTTTAAATACGGATTTTACCACCTCTACCAACAACCTATAGTATTGCACTCCACCCAAAAATTCGATAACGAGAAATACATTTTTTGAGCTCCTCTGAATATAAAAAAGGATTTTGATTAGAAAAAGCTTTGTACTTCCATGAACGTTATAACACAAAAAACGTAACGACTCACAAATTTGCATATCTGTTCACCAGAAGCGACACGAAAATTTGAGGGAAAATCTCTCTCATCCCAAATTTAGTTTCATTGGGAAATTGTCGATTATTTTTTTATTTTCTCAAAAACGACCCAAACGATTTTAATAAAATATCATATATACAACATATCTACATGACAAGTCAAATACATATCTTGCATTTTCTGGGAATAGCCTGTGAAGTCCTCTTCATTTGGAAGGAATTTTTGTATAACTAAGACACAGACAGAAACGTTCTATACAAAAAAGAATGTAAATCTCTTTAAAAGCACAACTTATATAAAATAACCTTTTTGTGGCAACAGCCATTTCCGAGATATACATTATTGGTTTTGATTTTTAAATTCTTTGTCGCTTTTAAATTGCTGTTCTACTTAGTTTTCTCTAACAACGTTACGAAAAGAATTTCTAGCCCGTTTTTACAATCTGGCTATTGATTCGGTTTCCAGTATCGCTCTTGTAGCTTCAACGAAATGGGTAATGAAACTATTTCTGCAAACCTTTATGTCGATTGACATGGAGTAGATGGAAAAATAATAAAAGCTTTCGTAAGAATAGTTCTAGAAGTTATATAAAAAAATCTGATGTGTTACATTCACATGACTTTCTCTATCCTCTATTGTTTATTAGTAGGTATACAAACCTATTTTTCTATCTACTTCATTTTAATCCAAATAAACCTTTGCAGAAATAGCTACATTAAACATTTCGTTATAGATACAAAGAGAACAATAACAGTCAAATGTTTAACAACTGGACGCCATATCCTGGTCTTAAAATTCCACACTGTTTCCATGACATCGCGAG
The DNA here is from genome assembly GCA_030765065.1 of Deroplatys truncata. NCBI lineage: Eukaryota > Metazoa > Arthropoda > Insecta > Mantodea > Mantidae > Deroplatys > Deroplatys truncata. The sequence continues at coordinate 22,923,694 of CM060983.1, forward strand.
AAACAACTGAAAATCGATGGAACCTTAAAAGAATGGCTAAGTATTGAACACATCAAACCATTAATAACTCATATCTCAGAAATGGATTATGCTTCAATAAAAGCTATTTTAAATGAATTGTGTGTTTTAAACAGATCCACATTTTCTGTGCAGTACGTTTAGATCTGTCGCTTAACGTTTACCAGTTAATACAACATTACATAAAATTCCTTCCAAACGAAGAGTACTTCCCAGACAATGCAAGATATAATACATGTCATTTGCTATGTAAATATACTTAAATAATGTAAATAAATATACTTTAAAGAATCGTTACAGCCATATTTGAGAAGATAAACAATTTCGAAAAATCTCCCATGTAAATGTAGTTTGGGGTGGCGGAATTTTTTGAAAATATTTCCGTCGTACTTTGAAAGATACTGAACTTGATACCAGGTTCGGTACCTTTCCGACTTGTCACACACATGGACCTTATTCTAAAAATTTTATGTGATACATTCACATGACTTTCTCTACCCTCTATATTTATTAGTGGGTATAAAAACTATTCTTACTAAAGCATATTTTTCTATCTACTACATTTTAATCCACATAAGCCTTTGCGGAAACAGCTACATTACACAATTCGTTATATATACAAAGAGAACAGCGACAGTCAAATGTTTAATAACTGGACGCTATATGCTGGCCTTAAAATGTCAACTGTTTCCATGCAGTCGCGAGAAACCACTGAAAATCCATAGAACTTAAAAGAATGACAATTACTGAACAATTTGAACCGTTAATAACAGATGTCTCAGAAACGGCTTATGCCACAAAAAACTTACCTGAAATAAACTGTGTGTTTTAAAAAGAGCTACACTTTTTGTATGGTACGTTTTCGTCTATCACTTAACGCTTACCAGTTATAGATTATATAAAATTATTTGCAAATGAGGTGGCCTTCATAGGCTATTCCCAGAAAATACATTTTGTTTGTAATGTAAATATCTTTAGTATGTGATATTTTATTCAAAATCGTTAAACCCCTTTTTAGAGAATAAAAATTTCGAGAAGTGTTCCATGTAAAGGGTATATTATGGTAAGGAATGTTCTTGGAAATCTTTTTATTGCATTTTTGGAAGGCACTGAAGCCAAATACCACTTTTGTTATTGATTCGACTTTTCGTTTTTGAGTTATGCTGTTCACAGACACACACGGGAGCACACACAGACTTTTTCTAAAAATGCTTTTGAGGAGGACTCAAAATATGTATTTCCGGTGGAATCTCGGTATCGAATTTTTTGGTGGAATGCAATATCTTCTCTACCTACTATATACGTGGTAGAGAAAGTAATAAGGTACTGTGGGTAGAGAAAGTCATGTGAATGTAAAATATTATACTTTTTTTCGTTGGTGCTGTACTTATTGTTTATTGGGTGTTGAAGTTTTACAGTTAATTTGGGCATGATGAGCGTACTTACAGTAAGCAATCGTTAACAAATTCCAGAAAAGCACGAGGTTCAAGGACATCAGTGTGCTGTAATGTCACGTGGCGAGGATGTAAAGGGTGCTGTCTGGGAAACTTCCCGAGCTCTATTAGTAAGACACTTTAATAGTGCGAGTGCCTTTTTTGCCTGATTTGCATGCCGTGATCGGGAACCAGCACCAATTTCGAAAATTGTAAATGGGGCTGAGGATGCCCCGGAACCCCTCATGCATTTTATATTCACCCTCATGAATAAACATGGCGACCTGTTTACATTAATCACCGCATTGCATGGCGTAGACCAGAGTCATTACCTACACCTGAAGGGAATATACAATTGGCTGTCATTTGTTTACCATGGAAACAACTCTGCGCCTTGTGTGTTGCCAACATGGCCACGAAAACAAAATCATCTTTACATTTTCTGAATATACAACGCTTTTTAACATGAAATTAATTATAAACTAGGTATACAACATGGAATTTAAATTTTGAATAAAGTAAAAGCAAGATTTAATTGAATTAAAACTTCAAGTTTCATGAACAAGGATTACAAATATTCAATATGACTTCCTTTTGTAACATGGCACATACAGGGCCTTTCATATGTAAATAATACTAAGATACTCGGACATGTCACATTTAATATCTTGAAAGGAAAATTTTACAATAAAAGAAACAAAATTTTCAGCCATTATACTACAGGTGTGACAAACATTTAAATTGCAACATATATTATAATTTTTTTATGAAAGGTAGGTTATCTTACTTAGTTGCATGAACAATTTCATTTGTCTCATACACAACGTTTGGTTGCAGTTTGGAAACAGTTACTGTTGCCTTGTTCAACAATTTTATCCATAATTTACACAACAGCTACACAAAGGAAATTCTAATTATTTCATAAGATGTTAAAAATGCCCCCCTTTTACAATCTGGCAGTGGATAAGTCGAAGCGTGAATTCAGGTTGAACATTTTCAGTCACCGCTGGTGGTATATCTCTGATCCTCATTTTTAACTCTTCCATATTAGCATGCCTCGTAACAAAGACTCTTCATTTCAAATATTGCCATAAAACAATCAAGTAAAGGGAGGTCTGGAAAACATGGAATATTTCGAAAAGGGCAACGCTACGAAAAAATATGACTCACATTTGCAAATTTTTAATGAGCTCTATATTTCTCCTGCAGTAATCCTTTGTATATGTTTCTTGTTTCCTAGTAAGACAAAATACAATCAAATAACGGGACTTCAAAGGATATTTACAGAAAACACAACATATTCATTTGTTATACAAATATCTGAAACACATGTTATTGTAATCAAAATCTGCCATGTTTGAGAAAATAAAAGAGAACGAAACAGTTTCCAAATAAAAGGTGATTTGGATTTGGGGATTATCTTGAATATATTGGTGTTCTTATCTTCAATACAATTAGTACGCCACTTTTTATACCCACATTTGAAGCCTCCAATGACAATATATAGTTACTTTCTTATCCACGCGTTGATATCTCCAATACAATTAGTACGCCACTTTCTTATACCCACATTTGAAGCCTCCAATGACAATATATAGTTACTTTCTTATCCACGCGTAGATATCTCCAATAAAATTAGTACGCTACTTTCTTATACCCACATTTGAAGCCTCCAATGACAATATACTGTTACTTTCTTATCCACGCGTAGATATCTCCAATACAATTGTAATGTCACTTTCTTATACCCACATTTGAAGCCTCCAATGACAATATATATTTACTTTCTTATCCACGCGTAGATATCTCCAATACAATTGTAATGTCACTTTCTTATACCCACATTTGAAGCCTCCAATGACAATATATAGTTACTTTCTTATCCACGCGTTGACATCTCCAATACAATTAGTACGCCACTTTCTTATACCCACATTTGAAGCCTCCAATGACAATATATAGTTACTTTCTTATCCACGCGTTGACATCTCCAATACAATTAGTACGCCACTTTCTTATACCCACATTTGAAGGCTCCAATGAATATACAGAGTGGACCATTTAATTTGAGACTGTACAATATCTCCAAAACTAAGTGTTTAGAAAGAAATGTCTTGAATAAAAGTGGCTTGTTATTATGGGGGAAAGTAAATGTCATTAGTCGTGTTTTGTTTGGAGGACGTTATGCTAGTAATGTTAGGTTCAATTTAATTTTTTTAAATGCAAACCTACAATTAGGGTCAAATTAAATTGAACCTAAAATGACCATTAAAACTTTCTCCAAATAAAACACGACTAATGACATTTATTTCCCCCAGAATATCAAGCAACTTTTATTCAAGATATTTCTTTCTAAACACTTAGTTTTGGAGATATTGTACAGTCTCAACTTAAATGGTTCACCATGTATATGTTTACTTTCTTATCGACGCGTTGATATCTCCAATACAATTAGTACGCCACTTTCGTATAGCCACATTTGAAGCCTCCAATAAATAAATAAATAGTTACTTTCTTACTCACGCATTGATAATTCTAATACAGTTAGTACGCCAGTTTATTATACCCACATTTAAGGCCTCCAATGAAAATATATAGTGTTGCTTTCTTATCCACGCGTTGACATCTCCAATACAATTAGTACGCCACTTTCTTATACTCATATTTGAAGCCTCCAATGAAAATATATAGTGTTGCATTCTTATCCACGCGTTAATATCTCCAATGCAATTAGTATACCACTTTCCTTTTTTTTAGTTGCATTTATACACCGCCTTTAACTACATTGGTCTTATCGGCGGCCTTTCGTTTGGAATGTTAACTCGCATTCGCTTGTCCTTGGGTTTCTTGCACTTTGGGTTTTTTAATCAATAGGTCACACACACACACACCCAACCGGGAATTGAACCCGGGATCCCTCCTACAGCAGGCAGGTGCTCTACCGACTGGTCCAACCACTTTCTTATACTCACATTTGAAGCCTCCAATGAAAATATACATTGTTACTTTTTTACCCACGCGTTGATATCTTGAATAGAATTAGTACGTCACTTTCTTATGCCCACATTTGAAGCTTCCAATGAAAATATATATTATTACTTTCTTATCCACTTTTTGATTCCAAAAGTGCACTCTGTGGTCAGGAAAACAGTGTAACAGCTCGCACGCAAGAACAAGCTATTTTCCTCTGTAGTGGATAGAAAACTTAGGTTTTATATATACAGCACTTAGAGTTGTAATGACTAGACAATTTTAAACGTGTACTATAATGCTGTACCAGTCGGAACTCGAACTCTGTGCCAGTTGAACGACCTCCTCCTCAAGCAGCCACGCCAGGTAATTACAGAAACAATAACGTCTAGCACCCGACAATTTGCCTAAGATATTGTAATGGAAATGATACAGTTTGTAGATAGTATCGTCCGCTAAGTCCTTCATCATGTCGTCATTATTGGTACAGTATTATCCGCGGAGCTACCGGGGCCGGTCGTCTAACAAAATTCCGGTAGTAAGGCATTTTGTATTCTAATGGTGGGGCGCACGGCGAGCCAATAATTGTGGTCATTATACGGACATGCGCGTGGTACAGTCTCTGGATTCTGCAGAGGCATCTCACTTCCGAAGACGGGCACTGGGATCTGCGGATCTTTTAAAGCACATATTCCTGTGGGTTTTGACCCCATTCATGTTTGTGCAACTATAGACACTCGTATATACAAACTTTCAATTCTGAGGAAACGATTTTATTACTTTCTCCACCGCTTACCTAAGGTAGAGGAAGTATTGAATTGAACACAGAAATTCTATTTCGAAGCTTCATTGGAAACGCGTCATTTTGGGCCTCCTAAATAAAAACAATGTGCAGTTATGACTTTCTCTACTCACTCTTCTACAAACTGTATTTACAAAAGTTTATTATTTTATCTATTTCTTGTTAATCCAGATAAACTTTCATTACACATTCACATATTTCGTAGTAGGTATAAGAACACAGTAGGCTAAAGCGAGTCAGGTATTTAAAAACAGGTTTGTTATATGGTGGCTTTGAAACTCCATGCTCCTGTATGGCCACGAGAGAAAACGAATAACGACTTAGCACATGAAAAAAATAAAGTATTTGAAAATTCAAACCAATAACACAGAATATCTCGGAAATAGTTAACGCCACAGACAAATCAAAACAAAAATATTTGACATAAATTGGTGTTTTAACGAGATATACGCTTTCTGTGTAATAAGATTTTGTCTATTTCTTACGGTTTACCAGTTATACAAAAATAATTCAGAATGAAAGAGGGCTTCACAGGCTTTTCTCAGAAAATTCGAGATATACATTTTGTTTGTTACGCAAGTTGTCTTAAACACATAGTATTTTAATAAAAATCATTAGAACCATTTTTGATAAAATGAAATATAACGAAATTTTCTCCATGTAAAGGGTAGTTTGTGAAAGGGGATTTTTTTGAAAATGTTCCCGTCGCATCCTTGGAGGAAGATGAACTTAAATACCAAGTCTGGTATTTAACCAAGGTTTAGTTTTTGATTTACGATTTTATTCAGAGGTCCTTAAAAGATGTATTTACAGCGAAATCTTCGTATAGAGTTTTTGGGTGGAATGCAATATATCGTCTACTTATTATAGGTAAGTAGAAGAGAAAGTAAAAAAAGCCTTTTTAGAAAAAGGTTCCTATGTGAGCCTGTCTGTGTGTTTGTGAACAATAAGAAAAGTCCCATAAATATAACATTTGTTTATTTGTGAAGCTCAGTTTAACGGTACAAAACAAGGTGACATTTCTTCACCCCTACCCTAAACAACGTTTTATATAAAACATATTTAGGCTTATTTCTTCCGTCAAAAACGCTACAATTTTGATAAATAACTTTGAGCTGCTGTGAGGATGAATAAAAGGTATATCTTGAATTTTCAGTAAATAATCTCCGACGTCTTCGTACTTAACTTTAAGCAGCTGGGAAAACATCAGAGATACACAAAAACTTTCACAGTAAATACGTAGTTATCGTTAATATTAATGTCAACTAAAATGGTTTACGAGATTTTAATCTTCGTTTGGATACTCTACATATTAAACAGTGCGCTTTGAAGGTGTTAGTGAGCATTCTTTTGTTTCTCACAAGTTCGTGTAAAGTGTACGAAATATTATGGTTAGTATTTAATTATCGATGTGCGTTTTAAACAGACTAGAAATATATCTTGTAAAGTTACAACTATAAACGAAGCATCGGTGATTAAGTCTGACGCCAATAACGAGCGGAAAAGTTTGTGGAGATGTACACATTGTAGGCAAACCACACCTCTGGCTAGCTTCCCACACCGCCTCAGCATAGATTCTTTAATGAATCACAGAAATTCCGTGAACGTCATTATGACGTCAGTGGCAATGTTGTGTCTTGCGGAAGAAAACAAGATCGTTTGTTTTATGACGCAAACAATACCAATGGTAAATTTTAAGGTTTGGAATATTTTGGGAAATAGTCCTAAAAAAATAAAATTTTTACAGCCTCTCATATAAAGTACCCTTAGTTTGAGATGGCTGTTACGTGAGAGGCTCGTATTCGGGAGATCCAGGGTTCGATTCCCGTCTACCACCCATTCTGACCTGGAATTTTTCATGGTTTTCTCTTGTCAGTAGGCGAATACTGGGGTTGTTTCTCATCTACCACGATTTCCTTTCCATAATTACCCTTTCATTCCGTTTATTCCTCATCCCTCAGGTGTGCTTCTAGGTTTCGTGGCCTAGGGCGGTGACAGATAGATGGCGCGGATATTTGAACACAGGAGAGAGTATTCCCCGTGGATACTAGAGGGCTTCTTGGCACTACGGGTAGTTTATCCAGCTCCAGTAGCGGAACGGGTCTTCGAACCAGGAATTTCCTTGTGTCTCTGTGGCCTGCGTCCTGTAGCCTTCTGTGTTTCCTTCACTTCACTTAGAGGCAGTATTTTTAACACTTAAATGATTTCAGCCTGGTTATATAATGTGTAAATTCAATAACGGCCCGCCTTGAAACAGTGTGTGTATGTGGTAGTTTGTAAAATGTATGTAACAAGTTGCTAACAATGAGGTAACCTTAAGGCAATAATGAGTAAGAAAGTTTAACAGTACTACTTGTGATTCTTGGAGAAGCAATAATGTAATTTTAGTGACAGTTTATAAAATAGCCAATCAACAACCGGAAAAAGCTTTAGTTAAATGAAGGTATTCTATTGGAGTAGGATTAGCCAATCAGAGACTTGTAATACAGAAATTTACAAGTTTAGACAGTTGAAATCAATTCAGTTGCCTGCAGACAGTGATTGTAACCGGAAGCAAGATGCGTCCTCGAGAGATTTAATATGTATTCGCGTGTGACGAAAAATAAGTTTACGTGTTAAAAAGTGTAATTAATTAATAAAAAGAATCTCACAGCTCTATATCAGTGAAGTGTTATTTAAATCGTATCAAGTATTAATAAAAGGAGTGAAGTAAATTATAGTCTGTGTAAGCCTACATTCTTGTCGTATCAAAACCCTGCCAAGATATCCATGTCTCTAAAATAAATACTGACGCAGCCGAGGCAAACATAAATATTAAATATTTAAAGAAACAGTTTAGTTACAAAGTTAATTTTTTTTTAAACTTGGGGCAAAGGCCACCGGAAAGTACATTTGGGGCAAAGGCTACCGGAAACTGTTTACTATACGTGCGGTTGCAACTACTACAAATATAATACAAACTACTTCAAATTGACGCCCAAAGCGTGGTAAAAAAAATAACGTAACAAACCATCTTCTCAAAGTGGCTTCCATACGTGGAGCTAAAACAATATAACCTTCTTCAACTTGAGTGATAGCCGACTTAGATCTCCTGTAGGTTGCAGTGCGCGAGGTGTCCCTCTCCAAAGTATACTCTATACCTTTAAAGTTTTGTAACAATTCCAATTAACACTGAATCGTGTCGTTTAAATATCTTGACACTGTTCTATGTAATTGCTTGTATTTAGCCACCAGTCAGTTGTTTAATGGGTACAGACAGCCCTGGACTATAAATCCTTATTTAAGTTTTGGGAGTAGCTTTTACACAAAAGGTACTTCGATTCAGACAGTAATAACAGTGGAGGTCATCCATGAAAATCTAAATTTTTATTAAAAAAAAAAGACTGTATAGGGTGCCAATACAAACCAAAATTTTGATGATCCTAAATGCAATAATTTATTTTGGACGAAAAGTTATCAAAATGCTCCGAAAAGAAAGTTTCTGAGACAGCAATAAGGAGCAAGGTTTTAGATTTCCTTTCCTAAGTCACAAAACTTGTGAGAAACGGCTTTTTTTTTCTTCTCATTGAACATTCTGGGGAATTTTGGCAGAGTGCAGTTTCAAATATATTTTAATTAAAATTATTACTCCAACGGAGGTTTGGACTGAAAGACTATGCCGTAATAAAAGTATCAAGTTTGATTTTCAGACTAACAACTAAATTCGACCACAAGACTATCAACAGAATTGCCCTTTTGGCTTTAACCACCCTAATTTGTCACTAAACGAGCCTTCTTGTGCAGAAAAATCCTAAGCGAGTGCTGAGATAAACCTGAAGGCATAGACCGCCTATCGCCAAGGATAACGCGTCAGTAACACCAGATGCTGGACCAAATTGCCATGAAAAAATGTTTTAATTCGTTTTATTTAGCTATGGTAAAATTTCCAATAAGTTGTATTTAAAACTTCATCACGCACAGCAATTATCTGTAGTTGAATTTCACAGCTGTCGCCCTATAATGACTTCTGTGTTCTATGCAACACAAGGGAACCGTGGAAACGCTCTTCTGGTAAGCATTTTCACGGTAACTACGGAAGACTCAAGAACCGGACCCGGGCTGTACGGAAGATGAAAGCGTAAGGATCAGGCTAGGGGCGGTATGCAAAACAGTGGTGCCAACATGAGAGCAGGAGATGCTTGTAATGGAGCAGGGCCCGGAGCAGTCGCACTAAACGACAGAGTGAGACAGAGTTACGATATACTAGCCAGTCACGGGGCGACTCGTGTCTGCGTGCAACAGTGGCACGCGTACCCTCCTTGCAAACTGGAGCCGCTTCTGAGGAAGGGAATATGTGTATCGCAATAAACACAGGTTCGGATAAAACAATAATACTTCTGAATGTATTGCTCTTATATAAGCAACTTCGTGTGTAATCCTTTAGATTACGTCACGAGTGAATAAATAGTGCATGCAGCCTAAAATTATATATTATTGCTACATTCACATGACTTTCTTTAACCACTATCGTTTATTTTCCAATAACTTCTTCACAAAATTCTTACACGAGCTTATTTTTCTTCTACTTCATGTTAATCAAGATAAACCTTTGTAGAAATATTTCATGGCACATTTCGTTGTAGATGCAAGAGGAATCAGGAGACTGAAGTGTTAGTCAGTTTAGAAGATTTAAAAAATATCAGCGATGAAAAATATAAACCAACAATATGGGATTTCTTGGAAGTGGCTGAGGCCACAAAAAAGTTATTCGAAAAAAAATTGTATTTTAAAGGGTTCTAAATTTTGTGTGTGATGCGGTTTTATCTATCGCTTAAGGTTTACAAGTTATATAAAATTCCATAAAATTCAACATATACATTTTATTTGTCACGTAAATACTTTAAATACATGGCATTTCAATCAAAATGGTTAGAGCCATTTTTTAAGAAATAAAAAACAACAAAACATTTCCCATGTGAATGGTAGTTTGGGGAGGGGAATTTCTTGAAGATCTTCGCGTCGTATCCTTGGAAGATGCTGCATTTAAACGCCAAGTTTGGTATTTATAGGACTTTTCGTTTTTGAGTTATGCTTTTTTTTTAAGTTCCCTTGTTTACCCAGTTTATGAGTACTGTGTTTTACTTTACCGCTCATTACCGCAATTACACACAAACAAACGCCCATGCCGAGACTCGAACCCGTGGCCCTCAGCTTGGCGGAGCGTCGAAGCTATACGCTCCAACAACTACGGCTATGAGGGCCGGGTGCTGTTCACACACACACACACACACACACACACACACACACACACACACACACACACACACACACACACACACACACACACGGGCTTTTTTATAAAAATGATTGTTTTTTAATCAGGAATCTCCAAACATGTATTTCCGGTGAACTCTCGACATCACATTTTTGAGTGGAATGCAATCTGCTTACTATAAGTACGTAGTAGAGAAATTAAAAAGGATGGTTTTCAGCGCAAATGTTTACCATCAACATGTACAGAGAAAGTCAGGGAATTGTAAAAATCATTCTCTAATCTTTATTTCCAACTCAGCTTTGCTCGTCTTAACAAGAGCAAATCGAACAAAATACAGGCAATCAACTCGCAAAACATTTGAAAGTAGCTATCAGATATAAAGAAATGTCATTTGTTTTTAGAAACATGCCATTCTAAAATGTTCAGAAATTAAATTAAATTGAGTTTTATTTATGGATGCTCTTTAACTACTATGGTCCTTAGTGTTTCAATATTGGGCGTGAAAGACCAATAATTTCGCTCAGAGGCCTCTTTATCAGGCTTGAGGTTCTTTTACGTGCCGTAAATCTACAACATGGGACCACCGGCTTTACTTCCCTTTCAAAGAAAGTCATGCCAATGATTTTTACGCCCGAAAAAAACTTATCGCCCTCCCGACCTTGGGAACTAGAGTAAAATATTCAGCATCGCCCTCGTAGCAAAATGATTGTTTAACCTATAATAATACTAACTTTGGCAAATCAGAATGAATTGTCATCCTACATGAGCTAAATATTTGGGATATATCGTCATCGCACTCGTCACCAACCCGAACGAGAAAGGCTTTACAATTTTGCGGGTTAAGAGGAAATTGCAACGGAAATTAATAAGAATGTGCTCTTTCAACAGATCGATTACGTCATTGTTTCTAGGCAAATAGTGCGGCATGCATGCCATAAAAGGTAAGCTATGCACGACCTTGGCCAACCTATTTTTAAAGCTAAGAATGTAAAAAAGAAAACATTTCCACCTATATTTTCTTGAATCTCTGTTTTTAAGACGAAATATCCATGTTTCACTTTACCTAACCCTCACGCGTTTAAGACGGAGAAAGTAACGCACTAGACTCTTAAATTCTTTTATAGAAAATATATGTTTGGAGGTCCTCTGCATCCAAAATAAGCATATTTTTAAATAAAAAGGGTGTGTTTGTGTGCGTGTGTTCGTTGTAGGCACTAGAGAGACAAAGGAGATTGAAACGATGGTCAAATATTTAAAACGCGGGTCGCTACGTGCTGGCTTTTAAATTACATACTCTTTGAATGATCACGAGAAACATAAACATTTACAAAAGTTTGGAAAATTCAAACCCATAACAACGAATATCTCGGAAATGGCTAATGCCACAACAAACATTTTCGGTGTGTTAGTGCTTTGTGTCTTATTCAAGATATGCACTTTATTTGTTTTATAAATATCTTAAACATCAGCTACTTTAATCAAAATCATTAAAGCTAAGTTTGAGAAGATAAAAGATAACAAAACATTTTCCAGTAAAGGGTAGTTTGCGGTAGGGGCGTTTTGTTCGAAATCTTTGTATAGAATCTTTGGAATCTGCTGAACTTAAATACCAAGTTTGCTATTTATCCGACATACACTCGGAAAATATAAATATCGAAATTTTGGGTGGAAAAAAACACCTCCTCTATCTACTGTACGTAAGTGGCAGCGAAAGTAAAGATGAAGTCCTCTTCATTCGACAAACCATAAAAAAGACAAAAACACAGTGCAGGAAAAATGGAGATGTTGTTAATGATACAGTTGATGTGATTAATGGGTTAGAGAAGTTCATGCGACTGTTACACCTAATAGTTTTGCTTGCGATAATTACACGCAGAAAGAAAGACACGTTATGCAGGGTTTAAAACATTTCTTGAATGGCTAAGTGTCTGTAAAACCGGATGTCATTGACTGGGGATCGAACCCACGTGGAAGGGTAGGGCGGCATCAATATAATCTCCATACATTTCCAGTGCCACCGCGGCCCTGTCCTGGGGCGGCGCAGAGGCTACAGTAGCTGCTTCAGTGGCGTTCTCCAACATTGTTTGACTCTCAGCAGAGCGTCATATTACAAGCGATCTAGAGTTTTGAAAAATCCGTTTTCAGGTTGGGATTGGAACCAAGGATCACTACGCTGACCTACCTTGACCGATGCACTGAACTTGTGTCATCTGATTTATAAATTCTGGCATACCTCCAAGGCGATCATAATTATTCCAACATATACATTGCGATTTGCAATACTGAAAGTACTTTAAGGGAATGCGACTATTCTTGTAAAACGTTAAATATTTAAATCTGTCAGACATTGAGAAGTAATCCTTTTGTTTTATTAAACAATTGGGCTAGATGTATACTAATACGTAACGTAATAGCATATTTCGATACAAGTGCGGTAAGTGCATCACTGGAGAACGAGAAAAGAGATATTTACTTATGTGTAGTGCACAGTATTTTTTCTACATACTAATGCAAATAGTACTTAACGAAGATAAAACTAATAACTAACAGCTGCTGAACATTGGTTCAAGCAGTAAGGTCACCAACATTAACCTTAGTAGCAAAACTGGCGATCAATTATCCATGATCGGTTGTTGATCTTAAAAAAGATCAATAACTTGCAGCTCATACATAGCTGCTTGTATTAATTGAATCATAAGCAAATATTAACAATGTAAAGACCCAGGTAAGATTCAAATGTTAAAATAATTCAACTATGAGATATTATACTCTATGTCTGCAATAATACATATACGAAAAATTAGAGGATTTAATATAGTTCATGTACATATGGGCAGTAAAATAGACAAAGCACGCATATAGGCTAGGTTACGAGCACTAAATGCAGAAAATTCACTTTCCACCATGACAGTATGAACGGGAAGTCGATAAAGAACACTATCGTCCAAAAAATTTCTTTTGCAATTCTTGCTTTATTGTCGTAAGAGCTTTTATATGTTTGTCCTAATTAGAAAATTTTTTAAAGCCTTGTATAATGACATTTCCGAAGTTTTCTATACAATTGATTGTTGCTGCGCCCCCACCCCCACCCGAAGGAAGATCTACCGACTTTGACTGGAAGTACTAATAACGGTTACTGTACAGATCTGAACGATTTTCTGTGAGAAAGACTGAAACTTCTCGTAACATTTTTACTACTGAGCATGTTGTTGCCATTAGACCGGGAATACCAATGAACATCACGGTAGAAAATAAAAATTCATTCTGATAAACTACAAGCCACTAAAGTTTTCTTACATGTACAGTACGCAGCTGTCGTTATACCAGGAATTCTAATGTGCGTTATGGTAAACTATACTAAACCTATTGTAGTAATTGGGAATACTAATGAACGTTAAGGTACACAAAACAAATTGTGGTGATTATGACTACTACTACTACTACTACTACTACTACTACTACTACTACTACTACTACTACTACTACTACTACTACTACTACTACTACTACTACTACTACTACTACTACTACTACTATTGATGGATATTTCTCGCGAGATTTTACACCTAAAATACGTCGTAGGTATCGGCCGGAATACTAAAGAAGAATATGGTACACCAAAACACGCTGTAGTGACTGGAACGGCATGACATTACTTCTAAAACACTTTACAGCCATTATGCTGGGAAAACTAATGTACGTTACGGTACACGATATGAATACATTGCTGTGCCTAGGGTATTGTTCGTAAGTCTTTATATAGGCAGCCTCTAGAATAGGAATACCAATGGAGGTTGCCGTACACGTTGATACGTTGCTGTGGCGGAGTTTGTGTAGCTGAAGTACTCTGTAGCAATCAGATTGGAAATACTAATGAACGTTACTGTACACAACATAACCCCGCTGCGGTGAATGGACCTGTAAGCAACTGCTTGAATCTTCACCCCAGTTTTTCACCTGATAGTGCTAGAGACATTAGACTGGGTACGGTACAGAACTAAGCGCGTCAGGGCGACAACATTAACACGCCATTGCTTGACATTTCTACCGAGTTTTTATACCTGATAATCCTGCAGACATTAGACGGAATACTAAAGAACGTTGCGGTACACAACTAAGCGCGTCCGGGCGACAACTTTAACACGCCACTGCTTGATATTTCTCGTGAGTTTTTACACCTGAAGTACGTTGCAGCCATTAGACCGGCCCCCCTCTGGAAAACCTGTAATTTTACTGTTCAATTTTCCCTTTTAATCAAGATCGAACGGAAAGAAGAATCTATATGAGTTAGCCCGTTCGATAAAGCAGGTCGATTATGTTTTTAAAAACCGGGCAGCAGGGAAATTACGAGAATGAGAAGGGAGGAGATTCTTGGAGATGACGTGAATTGGATTCTGTAGTAAGTGCTATGTGGAAAATTGGGGCTCCACCCCTCGGCAATAGGGTGAAAATGGTCAGGTGTACAAAGGGTTGAATATACGGACCTGCGAAGTCGCCCATTCATATAGAAGCCACTAGTGGAATACTGCAAACTCCGTTATACTAGAAACAGTAGTGAGTCGTATCCATGGAAACCACAGGAATTTGTAATAATGTTAAAAAGCAAGGAAATTTGGGTAAACTCGGAAACCGTTCAACCATTTTTAGTTTCTCCACCAGGTACTAGTAGCTAGATAAGGTATTGCATTCCACCCAAAAATTCGATATCGAGATTTCACCGAAAATACGCGTTTTGAGGTTCCCTGAATTCAAATAAAGCATTTTTGGAAAAATGTCCGTGTGTGCCTGTGTGTGTTTGTGTCTATAAATAGCAAAATTCAAAAACGAAAAGTCGTATACACACCAAACTTGGTATTTAGGTTTAGTATCTTGCAACACAAAGATTTTCAAGAAAATCTCCCCACCCCAAACTACACTTTACAAGGAACATTTTTCGAAATTGTTTATTTTCTAAAAAATGGTCTTGATTAAAATTCATATATTGAAGTTATTTATATGACAAATAAAATGTTTATTTTGAATTTTCTGGGAATAGCCTTTGAAGTCCTCTTCATTCAGGAGGAGTTTTGTATACTCTTATGTAACTCGCAAACGTTAAGCGACAGCTGAAAACGTACAACACAAGAAATGTAGATCTCTTTAAGACAGACAATTTATTTCAAATAATTTGTTTTGTAGCATAAACCGTTTCTGAGATATCCGTTATTAAAAGTTCCAATTGTTCAATACTTGTCATTCTTTTTTAAGTCCCATCGATTTTCAGTTGCAAGGAAACAGTATATAATTTTAAGGCCAGCATATAGCGTCCAGTTGTTAAACATTTGACTATCGCTGTTCTCTTTGTATCTATAACGAAATGTGTAATGTAGCTGTTTCTGTAAAGGTTTATTCGGATCAAAATGTAGTAGATAGAAAAATAAGCTCTAGTAAGAATAGTTTGTATACCCAATCTTATAAACATAGAGGTTAGAGAAGGTCATGTGAATGTATCACATCAGATTTTTTAATAATTTTTTTCACCTGAAAACGCAATTCTTCCCGACGGACATCAGTTATAAGACGCATTTAAAATTTAATAACTAAAAGGCTAAAAAGGAAAGAATGTACCTATATACTAGAATACAACATGATGGAGTCATAAAACAACATACTTCCGAAAAAGGCGTTTACTTTTCGACGAGAGCAACCGGACGGAGACCGCGAGATCCGTGGTTCAAATCCCGACTATGGCATTGAATTTTTCAGTCATCTGATTCTACCTTTCCAAGCAGTATACATAAATTGTCAAGATTTAGCAACCGAGAAATCGAAGACACAGTGACATCACATAACGGTACGATAGGTATGTGAAAACCTTTTAATAACCCTTATGTAAGAAATTTTTGTTATATTTGCTTTGTATGTTGTGATCGAGTTCATTACCAGTGTATGGTAATAAATCATATAAAGAGAGAACATTGGTCATTAGAAATTATGCAACTGATATTTATAACTAACAACTGAAAATATTATTTTTCGTGATGATTACAGACTATATGCCATTTCTAAAATGATAAACTGGTGCTCTAGAGGTGGGAGATCTACGTGTTCACCAGTTTCACTCCCGTTTCGTTGTATATTGATGTCAGTGTATCATGTGAAAATTGTCCAACCTTTATGTTATTAAATAACTAAGGAACCAAAGAGACGGTACAAAAGTTTAAACTTTCATTATGATGTGATCATCTAAAACTTAATCACCATTCTTATAATTGTTTCACCAACACAAATACTTAAAGTCTATACAAAATTTGCAGAAATACAACATCCACCGATATTTCATTCCCATATAACTGAATATCAGGCGTATTTTTAGCAGTGGTGTAGCTTTATATTGTGTTCTGGGTATACTAGACTTTAAAAATTGAGTTTAGAATTTTTTAAATGCTCCACAAATTCCCATACATTGGTGTTTCATAAAATAATGTGAATCCTCTATTACGATTCGATTATTGTTATTATTAGTTGTTGTTTTAGTAGTCATTAGCAACACTATTAATTGCCAAAATTGACTAAACATACATTACAAAGTAAACTAGATTATAAAAATATAGCGTTAGATGTAACTTTACAAAATGCCTAGAAACCCTTGTACGGTTGTAAGTCATGAAAGCAATGTGGGTACTCATCTAGATTTTCATGTATATAAGCTCCAGTCGGCGATTTTTATTGCAAGCTTTTCTTTCAATGTTTTTAATATTGGATATTTCACCAACACTCGATTAAATGTATTGTATCAGAATGTTTGAAACGTCCGTTTTTGGTTCTTTTCCAGGAAGACAATGTCAAGCTTAGGAATTGGTCTTTTGTCTTTAAGTTTACACTTTTTCTCATAAGATAGAGCGGAAAACTGAGTTTTTAATAAGGAATCCACTAAATCGATGGAATTTTCCACATTTCTAAAATAATAAATAAAGCACGCCAATGAAAACAATACACAGGTTTACGTAAAATTAACACTTTACTACACTGCACGGCTGCACGCACATAATGCTGGTTCACCAATAAGTGAGAAATGAAATGTTTATGTTACACTGCCTTGCCCTACTCTTGTCCCCAACTGTTTCCGGACTTTGGAGAGAGGAGGTACAGAGTCTAAACACCTCGTTAAACGTGTTAAGTCTCTGCTGCTGCCTTTGTGCCCTTAAAGCAAAACAAAATATAGACATGTCTTCCTACAACGAAAGGTGAAATTTAGTGGGAAAAGCTATATAAGTCCACTCCTGATGAGACTTGCACTTGCTCAGCCATCGCAGCCTCTACTCCACTTTGCTGCCGCATCATGAGATTTCGAAGCTGCCTAAGTACGCCGAACTACAATCTGACACTTAATTGGTTGTATTGATTAGGTTTTCATCACTTGTTTGAAGCTGTCTTCAATTATATGTTTAAAAGTTTACTTAGTTTCTTGGCAATTTATTTAAGTAGACCCAGTCTCAAAGTCTACCCTTACGCTACGCCACCGGTTTTTCGTCTGTTATTAGAGATATCATTCCAGCCAACCAATAAGTCAGCTGGTATGCAATAGGACGAACAATTTTCTTTAAGATGTTCACCTAATTGCCAAGTTCCTGAAATTGAAATCAGCAAAACTCTTCCTCGTGCAGGAAAGCGCAATAGTTTTGCAATGACAGTAAATGTACAAAAATTACATGTAAAATAAATGGAAATTCCGATTTATAAGAATCCTTGAAGACCTGGTAGTACTGCTTGTCTCACGCATGCTTAAATTCTTAAGAACACTACTTCTTAGGCTATACACACATTTCTAGTCCACATTTCACGTTTCTTAACATCAACTATAAATAAAAACTGTCACAAAAATGGAAAACATATTTCACAAGTATATAATGTCAATAAGATAAACAATTTACGTGAGGGAGTTGACCTCGTCCATTACTGAATTTTCGCGCCCTGGTCAGTAGTGGTACAATAAAATGCATTCTGTTGCAGCCTATGATCGTGATAAAGGATACAAACACAGTTAAGCTCTGGTCTATCATAGCACTGCACACCATTCAGTCTGAGATCTTTAGTTACAATACAGTGCAACAGAATTTAATGCTTCGTCATGTCGGTGGTGATCTGCCCACAAAGTCTTAAAAGGGCAAACCATAAAAGTTGGCAAGTGTGTATACACATATTTCACTTTAGTTTACACGTGATGATGTCATAAGTTTAGTTGGGCGTATGCCACAAGATGGGGTGTGATCGGTAGCAGAAAATTCCTTCGCCTTCTCATCTGAATACAAAATTACAGGCACCAGATAATTTGAGACGGTATCTATGAGCGGGCGGGCGGGGACTTACCTGTGTGGAGGAAAAGGTGGTTCTTGAGGTTGGTATGTTTGCTGAACCCTCTGTTGCAGATGTGACACTTGAACGGCCAGGAGCCGTTGTGGACGTACATGTGCGATTTGAGGTCCCCAGGAGTCGGGAACGACTTGGAGCAAAGACCGCATTTGTGTGGCTTCTCCTGTAACAGAAAATGTAACACGTCAAACTCAGGTGACATTTTCACAAATTGCACTAAAATCTGCACACGACTTTCTCTATCCACTCTTCTACAAGCCATACCTGCAAAAGCTTATTGTACTATCTACTTCATACTAATCGAAATAAACTTTCATAATACATTTCGTTATGGGTACAATAGGGACGTCAAATATTTAAAAAGCGGGTCGATATATCATGACTTTGAAATGCCATACTCTTTGCATTATATCACGAGATACAACTGAATGGTGGCAGCATTTCAAAATCTGACTATTAAAAATGCAAACCAATAACAATCATTACCTCAAAATGGCTTATGCCACAAAAATTAAATAAACTGTGTGTTTTAAAAATACGTATATTTTTATGTAGGTACTAACTTACCCGTTATATAAAAATTCTGAACGAAGGGGAATTTAGAAGATATTCTCAGAAAATTCAAAATATACATTTTATTTGTATGAAAAATTCGAAAACCGACAATACTTTAATCAAAATTCGTTCAATATTTTTGAGAAAAGCAAGTAACAAAAACTCTCCCAAGTATAGGGTAGTTTTGGATGGGAGGATTTTCTTTAAATTCCTTGTTTTGCAGCCTTGGAAAATGCTAAATATAAGCCACTAATTTGGTATTTATTCGACTTTTCGTTTTTGAGCTATTTTTGTTACACGCGCGCGCAATTTTACCATAAATGCTTTTAGGTTCCGAGGAACAAACATTTTGTATTTTGCTCAACTCTCGATTTAGAATCTTTAGATGAAATGCATGAAGTAATTCCTCTCACCTAGTGTATATAGGTGATAAAGCAAAAATCGTGTGTTTTAATGAGATCTGCACTTTTTGTGCAGTACATGTATACAATATATATATATAATTTATTTGTTATGTGAATATCTTAAATATATGTTTTTTTTAATTTAAGTGGTTAGTCATGTTCGAGGAAATAAAAACAAAACTGGAAAAATGTTCCATTTTTTACGACGTCAAAAGGTGGCTCCGGGAATTTTTTTTATTCTTTTTTATATAATTCAGTTTATACGGTAATGTGAGAAGGTTTTTTATATCGTTTTCTCTATTAGGGGTAAAAGGGGTGGCTAATATATCTTCGGACGAAACATATATATTTTTTGAGTCACGATTGGATTCAAGTGCGCATTTTTGCTTCCGTCAAACTGTTACAAGATCACTACGCGTCTGCATTAAACTTGGGTCTCGAGCCCCGACGTAACACAGTAATATTTTACATATTTTACTGGTGCCTCAAGTCCTGCTAGAACTATCTCAAGTAAGTCTTGGTGATGGTATTTGGCTTCCTGCACGCCGGGGTCAGCTCACGTTTTATTATTATTATTGTTATTATTATTATTATTATTATTATTAATCGCGAGAAACAACTGCAGTTTTTTTTACTTTTTTATCTTAAATATTACTTCATTTAAGCGCTATATTTATCCTGCAAAAAGTTCCATTAAAACATTGAGTTTTATTTATGGACGCTCTTTAACTACTATGGCCCTTAGCGTCCCATTCTACAGGGCGTGAAAGACCTGTAATTTTGCTCAGAGGCATCTTTATAAGGCTAAAGGTTCTTTTACGTGCTGTAAATCTACGACACGGGACCACTGGCTTTACTTCCCTTTCTGAAGGAAGCCATGCTACGGATTTTTACGCCCGAAAAAATCCATCGCCCTCCGCCGGGTTTGAACCCGCGATCTTGGGAACAAATATTCTCTGTAAAGAGTAGTTTGGGATGGGGTATTTTCTTGAAAATCTTCTTGTCCATCCTTGGAAGATGCTGATTTTAAATACCAAGTTTATCCGAAATATCGATTATGAGTTATGCTGTTCATGCAAAACATGTATTTCCGGCGAAGTCTCGATTCTGAATTTTTGGAAGAGAAAGTGAAAGCAATAAAATGAAAAATCTTGAAAAAGATTAGAACTTGAAAACTGTAATATTTTTTGTTCTCTGTGCATATTAAAAATGAGGGTTTTCTCTCCCTTGGAGTCACTGTAAGAGTTTTGGAAATGGAAGTTTTGGTCGCCGGTTTTCCCAAAAGACCAACAGCTGATGATATGGTACCACACCTCAAGAGTTTATCGGCAGGTGCTGATTGGTAATTCGAGAACACCACGGCGGTCAGCTTTGACATGAAGGCGCATGCGACAGTTGCCATGGAGAGAATACACTCTGTTCCCGATTCACTGCTTCTATAGACCCTTGAATGTCTCAGTGTAATTAAAATATACTTTCATTAACCTATGATCTAAAAATATAAATAAACAAAGGTCCTTGAAAATATTTATGCTCAAAATTTAAATTAGAAAAAAAATTATCGTACGTTACCTTCACATGACACTCTACACTCACTCATCTACAAACCATTCTTATAAAACATACCTTTCTGCCTATTTCTTGTTAATCGGGATACACTTTCATTACAGATTCACACATTCCATTGAAGGTATAAGAAGGTAGGTTGAAGCGATAGTCAGATTTTTAAGTCATTCTCTGTGGCTTAGGAGTACCATGCTAACCTCTAGTTCCCGAAGTCGCGGGTTCAAAAAAATCCTTAGCATGGCTTCCTTCGGAAGAGAAGCAAAGCCAGTGGTCCCGTGTCGTAGATTTACGACACATAAAAGAACCTCAATTCTGATAAGGAGGCTTCTGAGCAAAGTATCCGGTCTTTCACGCCCAATATAGAATGGGACGCTAAGGACCACAGCAGTTAAAGGGCGTCCACAAATAAAAACTCAATAAACTCAATAGATTTTTAACTACGACAAAAACGAATAATGACTTATCATTTGGAAAAAAACTATAAGCGTTTGAAATTTCGAACCAATAACAAAGAATATATCGGAAATGGTTAACGCCACAAAATACAAATTATTGGACCTAAATTGTGTGCTTTAATAAATCTACCTACATCTTTTAGCTTAGCGGATGATAAGCAAGCGCTTGATAGGATTTTTAATTTTGTTTCGAAAGTAAATTTCCAAATGCGGATTTAGTCATCTTAGTAGAAAGTGTTTTATACTGATTAGTTTTATTTATTTATATTTATGTATGACTTGGGCTATATTTCTATACTGATATTTATCTCTGGTTTTTGCTATAATATTATATTCATTTCTGGCTTTTTCTTTGATTTTATTTATTTATTTTTTTGTTCAGCTTTATCTCTGGCCTTAGCCATTATCTCTTTTAGAAGGGCGCTTATGACCTAGAAGTTGAGGGCCCTTACACAAAACTAAACTAAATACATCTTTTTGTATGCTAAGATTTTGTCTCTTACAGAATGAACATGACCTCACAGTCTATTCCCCAAAAATTCAAGATTTTGCACATAAAGGGTAGTTACAAAGATAAAATTTCTTGAAAATCTTCGTGTCGCATCCTTTGAAGGTGATGAACTGAAACACCAAGTTTGGTATTTATCCAAAATTCCTTTTTGTATTTATTCAGGGAGCCTCGAAAAGTGTATTTTCTGGTGAAATCTAGGTATCGAATTTTTGGGTGAATTCAATGACTTCCAAATACTTTCTTTATGGCATCAGC
This sequence comes from Deroplatys truncata, assembly GCA_030765065.1. NCBI lineage: Eukaryota > Metazoa > Arthropoda > Insecta > Mantodea > Mantidae > Deroplatys > Deroplatys truncata. Next base: position 22,946,269 of record CM060983.1, read on the forward strand.
CATTTCCGAAATATCCGTTATTATTGGTTTGAATGTTTGATATTTTGGCAGTTTAAAGTGCTGTCGGTGTTCGGTTGTCATTTAATGGCCAGCGTAATGTGACACGCTTTTAAACATCCAAATATCGATTCCGTTTCCTCTATCCTCTTGTACCTTGTGTAGGTGGCTATTTGTGCAAAGCTTTATCGATTAATATGTAGTATGTAGGTATATATAAAATACTAATTATGATACAAGGGTTAAAACGACTTTTAACACGTGCGGAATATACAGTGTTTTAGACACCGCTCCAGTTTGTACAATATCAATAATATTATATTGATTCCTGAAAATAACAGAGATCACATTTAGAAGCGGTTCTTGGAACAAGAGAAATGGCGTTAAAAAGCGAGATGTCAGATGTTTTGTTGATTCGCTAGCAGTCAGTTTGATGCAGTAATTTGTATCACAAATTATTTAAATGTAAAGAGTGATTATAGTATGAATATGCATTATTATGTGACATTGATTTGAGATGTTTGTTGATTGTAATTATTGTTGGGAAGTAAGTTTATACGGCCTTACTGAAACTGACAATAATAGCGTGCAATAATGCAGCGAGGGGGTGAGCTGTTTATCATTATTGGAAACGAGGAAGTTACGTAATATTGGCGCGTTTTATTAGCCAATAGCAGCTCAGTTATAATCTTTAGGCATATCTGGGTGAAGGAGTATAAAAGGTAGGTTAGAGGTAAAGAACCCGTCAGTTCATCTAAAATCTTTGTACACTAAACGTCGCCTTCGGTCCGTCAGTTCTTCGAAAATATTTGTATGATACACGTCGCCTTCAGTCCAGCAGAAATATTACACGTCGGCTATCGATTCGCAAGTTACGCGTATAAGAGTTATGAAAAATCTCAAGTATGGTAAAGTTAATTATACAAAAGGTTGAAGTACGTGAATTAAAAGTGATCAGTAAGAAGTTGTTATAACAGTTTCAGTTTGGCGAGTGTCAAGATCAATGTGTAAATGTGATAGTGAAAGTGTTCGACAATAAAAAGTGTAAAACAAATTCTTTCATCAGTGTTATCTTTGGATAAGAGACTCCTTTCCGTTTACACAACCTGTATAAAGAGAAGTGCTTGACCAAAAAGATCATAGCTAGCCGGAGGACAGAGAACCAAAATTAAATAAAATAACAGTAGCATTCTTTCAAACGAACACTAATACTACCGCAAATTGCTAACACCAGATGGAGCTAACAAGCCTAACAAATGAATCACGTCACAAGATGGCTTCACCATGTTGAGTAAACACATACACAAATAACATTATAAATTTACCACCTTCAAATTGGCGCCCAACGTGGGGCTCAATAAACAAATAAAAAAAGCATTAATAATTCCACGTCAAATTGGCTCCCAAAAGTGGGGCTAACAAATTAAATAAATATAAGCATTAAACCACCTTCAAGTTTCAGTGAAATAATTTTCAACATGTTTCAGCTTACACCAGGCAATGAAGCGATTAAATGCTGTATCATACTGTTTTCTGGATTTTTTGGATAAGTACCTCCAGTGTTATTCTTTCAGCTGATTTTATAATTTCATATGGTTCTTTCATTTCAATTTCTTCTGAATTCATAATTACCGCCATTTAATTTTTATGAAGGTTATACCAGGTAAAAGAATAACGTTTCAGATCAAAGAAAGCAGAAGGCTGCCAATATAACGTACAGGTTAACTCCACAAGGGACTGCGATAAATTGAAGTATGACGATTTGTATTGTGAACAGATAATGCTAGCGCCATGAGAAATTAATCATGTAAAAAGACGTAATGAAAAATAAAACCTAATCAAACCAAGTTGAGTTATTAAACATGCGCAAATACATGCGCTAAGTGAATGGACTTGTAACAAAGTTGGCCGTAATGTAGATTACCACACTAGTGCCATAATCTGAAGCTTTTAGCTCGAGTGCAAAGTGTTAGAAGTTCTACTTTTAGGCCATGTTGTCTAAAAATAAGTTTTCGTAAGAATATTTTGTAGAAGCTACATAAAAGTAAACGAGAAATTCATGCGAATGTAAGACGCAATATTTTTCAGACTTTTCAACGTTTCTGTTATTATTTTCCCCAAAACGATACACGAGGTCCTCGCTGGAGACTGAATAACCAAGCACTCCAGATAGATTTAAGCATACGTAGGTATACACAAGGAATGAAATATTTCAGTTAATTTACGCTACGCGCTGGCCAGGAACGTGACGATGTTCGGGCAGGTGCAAAGTTAAAACATTTTTTAGGAGCTCCGGTTTCCTCGGTAACAAGACATGGCCAGGTGGCTCTGGAATCAGCCGTTCAACTGTTCTATGACGTACCTACGTAGCACCACGCTAATTTTGTAAAGCACGTAAATTTGTCAGGCTAACGTCGTTAAACGGCCAGATAGTAAATAATGCAATGTGTGTCGACAAGTAACGAGAAGTTGTCAGGACTGCGATTCAACCTATCGATCAGCGCGGCATACGAAACGATTACTATCGATTAGAGTCGATAGTTATTTGTTTTTAGTTTACTTAGTTACTACTGCCGCTCTCCCTTTGTTTCGCATGTTTACCAACGGCTGACAAGACTTGTGTAGGTGACAGTAATGTATTACAGTAGTGCCAACTGATGAAACGGGATTTTCTTCTTAAAAGGAAGAAACATATGTACGAAACAAGAATATGTGCAACATCTGGAATACAACATTCCCATGTGTTATATTCACATGCAATTCTCTACCCACTCTTCTGGATATCAGTTTTAGAAAAGCTAATTTTTCTATCTACTTCAACTTAATTGAGATAAACGTCTACAGAAGTAACTTTATTACACTTTTCGTTGTATGTACAAGACAGAGACAGTAAATTGAAGCAATAGTCAAATGTTTAAAAAGCGGGTCACTAAATGCAGGCTTTGAATTTTCATATACTCTTTGCATGACCATGGAAAACAATAGAATATTGACCAAACTCTTTATATAACTTAAAATTCCAAACGATAATAACGAATAGGTATCTCGGAAATGGTCAAATGGTTAATGCCACAAAAAACTGAAATAACTTCTGTTTTAACGAAATGCACAATTTTATACAAAGTAATTCAGGATGAAGAGACTTCAAGGCTATTCGCAGAAAATTAAAGATACCTAGACTTTTTCTTGCAAATAACTTAAGCATGTATTATTCCAATCTAAATTGTTAGAGGTTTTTTGAGAAAATAAAAAAGTAATTTTTCTATGTAAAGGGTAATTTACGATGTTAAGAATCTTCCTGCAGCATCTTTGGAAGATGGCGAATTTAAATACCAAGTTTTATATTTATCCAAAATTTCGTTCTTGAGATATACTGTTCACACACTCCTTTGGCTTCATTGGACCTCAAAACGTACATTTCCTGAACACTCGATATCGAGTTTTTTGTTAGAACACAATGCTGTGATCCAGTGGCTATCGGAGAGGTAAGCAGAGATACGTTGCGCGATTGTCCAGAGTAAACACCAGAAGCGTATTGTCAGATAAGCAGAAAATTCTGGAAGTTTCTCTTTGTAGAAGGTTCTGAAACTCTAATCAGCTGCTATATAAGCGAGCGCTCTCGCGATTAACTCATTGAGCGAGTTTGCGAGTGTGATTTGGTGCGAAGAGAAGTGCTGTTCTCCGAGCGAGTTTATGGGATACAGTGAGTGCTACTACTGCTGAAGAGATTCGAAAAGTCTTTTGTTCGACTCCCCAGCGAGTGAACACTCCGCAAGAAGAGGCTACGTCGCGTATTTCGTTACGCCGCTACGTCACGAAGAGAGTGAACTGACAGTGAACTTAGAGATGTGACCGTTAAAAGAATCTGATGTGTTGCATTCACAGGACTTTCTCTATTTTCTATCGCTTATTAGTGCGTATAGAAATCACTCTTACGAAAGCTTATTTTTCCATCTATTTTATTTTAATCGAAATAAACATTTCCGGAAATAGCTACATTACACTTACAATGGGAACCGCGATAGTCAAATTTGTATGAACTGGACGCTATATGCTGCCCTTAAAATTCCATGCTCTTTCCATGACTCGCGAGAAACAACTGAAAAACGACAGGACTTGAATGACTAAATATTGAACAATTCGAACAATTAAAAACCCATATTCGGAAATGAGTACTGCTTCAAAAAAGCTTATTTGAAATAAATTGCGTGTTTTAAAAATATCTATATTATTTGTGTAGTACATTTTCACCTATTGCTTAAACTTTACCAGCTCTACAGGATTATAAAATTCCTTCGAATGAAAAGGACTTCACAGGCTATTTCCAGAAAATCTAAGATAAATATTTTATTTGTCATGCAAATATCTTTAATATATAGCATTTTTTATTCTATTTTATGTCGCATTAATTCCTTGGTCATATCGCGTCGGATCTGTTGGTGGATAACTCTTAGAACGACATGTGATGGACAGTTAGCCTTCTAGGTCTCATTCCTGTAAACCTTGCTTCATGCTGTGCAGATGGCATTAGGGTGCCGTCCAGTCTAACCATCGCCCTCACACAGAAAGGCGGACAGTTAGCCTTCTAGGTCTCATCCCTGAATCCCTGCTTCATGCCGTGCAGATGGCGTTAGGGTGCCGTCCAGTCTAACTGCTTACATTGTTTGTGGATAGATGGCATAGCATTCGCTATTACTACTTATTTTTTATTTTACTATTGTTTTAGACTTAAGATGGAACTTTGGGTCGTGGTATTAAATATCCAATCTGGTATTTACCTTAGCGACTGAGGAAAACCACGAAAAAACCTCAGAGAGATTGGTCGGCCCACGAGATTTGAACCCGGGACCTTTACCGCCGACTTTACCGCCTGAGCCATCCCGCATTTTAATCAAAACCCTTAGAGCCATTATTTTTATAAAATCAAAATGCCTGAAAAATGTTCCATGTAAAGGGCAGTTGTGGGTGCGAGGATTTTCTTGAAAAATGTTCGTGTCGCATCTTTAGAAGGTACTGAATCTAAATACCAAGTTTGGTAATTATCCGTCTTTTCGTTTTTAAGTTATGCTGTTCACAGGCACACACAGACCGTTCCTTTTTCTGTTGTATTTCCTTTGTACGTGTAATCAGGTGTGTCAGATATCTAAAAGCAACTCTTTACTACAACATAGTCAAATAATAAGGATTATATTATAAGCTTGAGTTTTTCATAAATTTGTAAAATGCGTTCACAGTGATTATGTAAACACCAAGAAAACGCAAGCCCGTGCAAAACGGAAATATTTGAAATACAAAACTTGGCCTCTAGTCGAAATGCCAACTGCTGTCAGCGACCAAAACCACAGATTTGTTAACACTGGAAATGAACCGCTCTTGTGCAAAGTCCGAACACAAAGGTAAGACGGACAGGTGATATCCATATGGTTCTGTATAATGAAGTGGTCAGGTCGAACGGCAGGCAGTTGTTTCTTGCATAATATCCTGAAGACGTCGACATCTTTCTGAAGACGACATATGGTGAGACTGTTGAGCTAATTGTGGGGGGTGGGTAACGGTTTATTGTAGTAGTAACGTATTTTTTGGGCGAAACGTCTGTTACTTTCTCGGCCACTGTCTTGTTTCCTTGGTAACACAATACTATCGTCTTTTGTTTTGAAAATGGTACATCTAATGTCGTGTTGCATGCACAGGACTTTCTCTACCACATATCTGCGGTAGGAAGACAAACTATCGAAATACACACAAAATTTCGATACTAATATTTCAGTGTAAATGTATGTCTTGAGATTCGCTGAATCCAATATGTCTGTGAACAATATAACTCAAAAACGAACAATCAGATGAATACCAAACTTGGTGTTTAATTTCAGTATCTTCCAAGGGTACCTCACGAAAATTTTCAAGAAAATAACCCCACCCCAACTACTCTTTACATGGAAAATGTTCATTACTTTTTCATTTTCTCAAAAATGCCTCATATCATAAATAAAGTTTATCTCTTGAATTTTCTGCAAATAGCCTGTGAAGTCCTCTCCACTCTGAATTTATGTTTATAGGGTCTTTCAACAAGAGTCCCATCTTTGAACTTAAATAAAACACGTTCTATAAATGATAGAGGTTTATTTATTTTGGAACATAATTAATGTCATTACGTGTGGAAGAGAACATCAGTTAAGTGACCGCCGCGACTTCGTTGGGTTTCGCGTATACGGTTGACCCAATTTTCAATGACAGAAGAACGTAAATTAGGTCCAACCTCACGAATAACACGCGTGATGTTATTCATAAGATCATTTACTGTTTCTGGCTTGTTTACATAAACACGAGATTTAACATAACCCCACAAGAAGTAATCCAACGGCGTTAAATCACATGACCTCGGGGGCCAGTTAGCATCACCACCACGGGAAATGATGAAACCTCTGAACATCTCCTTCAAAAGATCGATTGTTTCGAGAGCAGTATGACATGTAGCACCATTTTGCAGGAACCAGATGTTTCTGAGATCCATACTATCCAATTGAGGCCAAAAATAGTCCCTTATAAGAGCCCGGTATCTTTATTCATTGACAGCTAGAGCTTCTCCATCTTCATCTTGAAAAAAATATGGACCAAAATCCACACCACACAGTGACCTTTTGGGGATGAAGTGATCGTTCTTGAATCTGCATTGGATTGTGATTGCTCCAATAGCGGAAATTTTGTTTGTTAACACAACCATCCATTCAAAAGTGGGCTTCATCGCTGAAGATGATTTTTCGACAAAAACCTGGGTCAGCTTCTAATTGCTCCATAGCCCAGTCAGCGAATACACGGCGCAACCTATGGTCGTTGGGCTTTAGTTCTTGAGTTAACACCATTTTGTAAGCGTGAAACTTGAAGTCCAGATGCAGAATTCGCCAAGTTGTGGTCGGCGAAAGCCCCAATTCTTGCGCTCGACGAGCAATTGATTTGTTTCCGTTCTCGCGCACACTCTCACGAACGGCGCCTATGTTTTCGTTGGAGTGCTTACGTCGATTACGTACAGGCGTTCTTTGATCGCTGACAAAACCACTTCTTTCAAATTTATCGATCACACACCGAATTGTTCTCTCGCAGGGAGGATTATGCACACCGTAAACTTCAAGCAATACACAGAAGGTTTGGCGAACAGAGGATCCATTTTGATAACAAATTTTCACAATTTCTACGCGTTGCTGAACGCTGTAATGTTCCATAGCTTTTTTCAACAACAACTGTAACCACATGAAAAAAATGACTGTTGTAACTCAATAACAACGGCAGCTATCACATGTTAAAGATAGGACACTCTTGTTGATAGACCCTTTATAACTTGTAGTTCAGAAAAGAGAGACAGAAACTTAGTGCATAAAAACATTTAGATCTCGTTAAAACACAACAATAGCCACTGATATAAGATTAATAGCTCAACACTCTTCACACCTGTCTCTCCGGGGCTCGCGGACCACAGGTACTATCGGAAATGAGAAAGCAGACCTACTAGCAAAAGAAGCTGCAAAATCTATGATGGAAGTTTTACATGATACAGCTCCTACAAGTTGCCTGATAAGGAGAATTAGAAACCACACGACTCTCCAATGGAACAACGTCTGGGCCACAGCCTGAAGGGACACAATACGAGAGAAATATTTATTCCTGAGATACAAAATCGACTCCAGAGCAAAATACTTCTGCCGAACTTTGTACTTATTCAATTCCTATCTGACCATTGTGAATTTTACTCATATTTCAAACGATTTAAGATCAGCGTCCCAAATGGTTGTTCGTGTTCTGTGGATTCCCTCAGACTGTACAGGACCCGAATTTTTGTGTGTCCTGAATTTTGAAGATCAAGATACATCCTGGAAAATTACCTGAACTTTTGTGGCAATGAACTGGTAAATCCTATACTTCATATATTTAACAGTCTGATGTGAACATTCACACGGCTTTCTCTACGCTCTATCGCTTACTAGAGGCTATACAAATTATTCTCATGAAAGTTTGTTTTCCTATATATTTCATTTTAATCGAGGCAAACCTTTCCAGAAATATCTGCATTACACATTTCGTTATGGATACAAAGGGAACAGGGATAGCCAAAAGTTTAACAACTGGACGCTATGTACTGACCTTAAAATTCCAATCGTGATAAACAACTGAATATCGAAAGGACTTGAAAAAAGTGTTAAAAGTATTGAACAAATCGAACCTTTAATAAAGAATATGTCAGAAGGGCTTATCCGTAGAAATATTTATTTGAAGTAAATTGTGTATATTAAAGAGATCTATATTTTTTGTATAGTTCGTTTTCGTCTGTCACTTAACATTTATCACTTATACAAGATTATACAAAATTCCTTACGAATGAAGAGGACTTCAAAGGCTATTCCCAGAAAATTCAAGATATAGATACTATTTATTTTTAATGTAAATATCTTTAATATACTGTATTTTAATCAAAATCGTTGGAGCCGTTTTTGAGAAAATAAAATATTTCGAAAATATTTCCATGTAAAGGGTAGTTTGGGGTGGGGGATTTGAAAATCTTTGTGTCGCATCTTTGGAAGATACTGAACCTAAATACCATTTCCGAGGTATTCGTTTACATTGGTTTAAATTATTTAATACTTTATTACACGCCTTCTGTAGTGCTAAGTCAAGATTCTTTAGTTTCTCGTGATGTGGTACAAAGAATACAGCGACCCACTTTTTAAACATTTGACAATGGCTTCGCCTTCCTGTATCCCTCTTGTAAGTACAATGAAATATGTAATGAAAATATTTACCTCGACTAACATGAAGTAGAAAAATAACCTTTTAGAAGAATGGTTTGTAGAAGAGATATAAAAATAAACGAAAGTAACTTGAATGTAACACATCAGATTTTGTTAACAAATTGGAGGAGGGGAGTGTAAGACATAAAGACGATATATGATTTTAATAAAGAACACAGGCACAGAAAACAATAGCTGTAACGAGCGGGGCTATGAAGCGAGACATGTAATTGGCTGACAATGAGCTGTTAAGTCGCGCTTCAACGCTGAGAACTTGACCGTGCAAGTGGAACGGAAAACGTTAAACAGAAGACAGACGTAAAGTTTACAACTCGAACACGTACATCATTGGTGAGGAGACTCTCGGTAAGGAATTCCGTTGCCATGGAAACCATCGTCTCCTCTAATATTAGCGTTGGAAACAGTAACTCAGCAGGCCCTGAAATTCTTTTAGCAAAGAAACTCGTTAGATACTCTGGCGTAAACTAGTCTTTAATCGTTATCAGGAGAACGTAGACACGCTTTAAAGATCCATGTCTGTCATTCAGGGCCCTAAATTCGGTCCTTCTCTTCTTTTTCCTCTTCCTACAAGGTCGCAAAGCTTTGCGCAATATTTAGTGTATTTTATTTTCTTTGTGTGCGCTATCCTGTCAAAATTTAAAATTGGGAACATTTCAGGAAAGGGGCGGTTCGGGTCGTAGCGTATGAGGCTCGCATTCGGAAGAACCCGGGCTCGATTTGCTTTGGAACTTGTATTTTTTCATGGTTTTCCGTGGTTGCTATGCGAATGCTGAGTTGCATTACACAGAGTGGACCATTTAAGTTGAGGCTGTACAATATCTCCAAAACTAAACGTGTAAAAAGAAATGTCTTTAATAAAAGTTGCTTGATATTATAGGGGAAAGTAAATGCCATTAGTCGTGTTTTGTTTGGAGGACGTTATCGTCAGTTTAGGTCAATTTAATTTTTTAAAATGGGAACCTACCTTTTTATGTTGTTTTCTCACTTCTCATAAAAATATAAACATTTGTATAAAGCACTTTGCAATTGCTCTTACACCAACGTAAGTAACAACGAAAATTGTAAACGCAATGAATGGTTGGATCATCCAGGGACGGTCATTTGAGGGTGAAGTACGTTTCGTAATCGGGAACCAACATTTTTTATTTTGTTTCCTTATTCCTCATCACAAAAGAAACAGCTTTTATAAACCATTTTCTAATGAGAAAACAACATAAAAACGATATTTTCCTGCCTACTTCATTTTAATCGAGATAAATCTTTCCGGAAATAGCTGCCCTTTACATGCAATAGCGAGAAATAATTGAAAATCGAAGCACTTGAAAAGAATAGCTAAGTATTGAACAATTTGAGCCATTAATAACGAATATCTCGGAAATGGCTGATGCCACAAAAAAGTTATTTCAAACAAATTGTGTGTTTTAAAGAGCTCTACGTTTTTGTGTAGTGCGTTTTCATCCATCAATTAACGTTTAGCAGGTATATAAGATTGTACAAAATTCCTTCTGAATAAACAAGGCTTTACAGGCTATTCCCAGAAAATACGAGTTATAAATTCTATTTGTCATGTAAATATTTTAATCAAAATCTTACAGCCATTTTTAGAAAATAAAAATTTTTAAAAAATGTTGCATGTAAAGTGTAGTTTGGGGTAGGGAGTTTTCGTGAAAATCTTCGTGTGGCACCTTTGGAAGGCACTGAACCTAAATATCAAGATTGGTATTTATCAGACTTTTCGTTTTCGAGTTATGCGGTTCACAGAAACACACACACACACACATGGACATTTTTCTAAAAGTGTTTTTTTTATTCAAGGTATCTCAAAACATACATTTCCAGTGAAATCTGGTATCGAATTTTTGAGGGAATGCAGTATCTTTTCTATGTATTATGCACTTGGTAGGGAAAGTCGCCATTCCGACTTATGCTTGTTCCACCGCCAAAACTTACTTATAAGTGTAGCAGCATTTCCAGAACTTGGAAGAGTGTCGGAGGGAGGTCAAGGAAGTCAGACGTTCCGCCGATGTTTCACCGCGTGAATACCAGGGGATGTTTTATTCGCTATCAGGAGTAAATGGGCCTGTACGAAATTACAATTATAAAGGTTAAAAGGGAGAGTTTACCATAAAACCTTTCAACATCATTGTGGAATAGTTTCATAAAGAACGAGGAAGGTAAATGAATTTAATTCGTCACTTGAGTTTAAAAAGCTAAGCGTACAGTCAGGCAGCCAGACGGTCCTTTATAAACGTATAACACAATACTTTTTCCTCAAAATGGTAGCAGAGAGGAAGATAAATTATTGTGCATATGTCAAAAATGTTCACGAAATGACTTTTCAATGTTTCCTCCTCTTGTGCCGCTGTTGACCTGAAGGAAGCCACTGGGCCGACAGATGGTAAGGGTGACTTTAACTTAAGGAAGTAGTCACATACAAGAAAAGAACTGCACCCCGTTTCTTGACTTCGTATATCATTATCTCTTCTTGCATACTACACGCAAATTGTACACGTCCCCTACACACGATCAGCGAATCCCCTGCTCCAGAGGCACCTTCTGCGTACCCAGTCCCCAAAATGCAATCCCACCAAACGTGTGTGTGTGAAGAACATAACTAAAAAAAAAATTCTGATGTGTTACACTCACATGACTTTCTCTACTCTTGTACAAACTAGTTTTACAAACGCTTATTCTCCATATGCTTCATGTTAATCGAGATGTTAATCTTATTGCAAATTTTCTTGTTTTAAGAGCTGGTTGTTATGTGGTGCATTCCATTATCTTTGCATGTCCAGGATATAAAAAAAATGAATAACGAATTCCCATTTCAGAAAAAGTATAGTATTGGAAAATTTAAGGGAATAACAAGCAATATCTCGAAAACGGTTCACTCAATAAAAAAAATGTATATGACATAAATTGTGTATTTTAACGCGATCTACATTTTTTGTATATTACAATTTTGTCTATCTCTTATGGTTTACCAGTTATGCAAAAGTCGTTCACAATGAAGAATACTTTTGGAGACATTCCCAGAAAATTCTAGATGTACATTTCATTTGTCATGAAAGTATCTTAAATATATGATATTTTAATCAAAATCGTTAGAGGCATTTCTGAGAAAATAAAAATTTTCGAAAAATGTTCCATGTAAACGGTAATATGGGTGGGGGGATTTTCTTGAAAACCTTCGTGTCGCATCTCTGGAAGATACTGAACCTAAATACCAAGTTTGGTGTTTATCCGACTGTTCGTTTCTGAGTTATGCTGTTCACAGACAGACAGACAGACACACAGACACACACACGGACATGTTTCCAGAAATGCTTTTTTTTCGAATCAGGGGGCCTCAAAACATCTATTTCCGGTTAAATCTCGGTATCGAATTTTTGGGTGGAATACAATACTTACCCTACTTACTATACGTAGTAGAGAAAGTAATAGGAATGTGCTGCATTCACATTACTTTCACTACTCACTCTTCTACAAACTATTCTTACAAAAGCTTTGAGATAAACTTTCATTACATCTAGTTAAAGGTATAAGAAGAATACATTAGGGTAAAGCGACAATAAGATTCTTAAAAAGCGGGTCGCTATGTGATGGATTTGAAACTTCATGCTCTTTGCGTGACTACGGGGAAAAAATGTAACTTAATACTTAAAAAATGTAATTTTTTGGAAATTTAACCCAATAGCAAAGAATATCTAGGATATGGTTAATGACACAAATATTTTTATTCGACATTTTTAGAAATCAAACAAGGATTACTTTTAGTGGTTTATTGTTTTTCAAAATATTCCTCTCTAACAGTACATTTTTGCATTCGATGCAACCAGTTCTTAAAGCAATGAAGCCACTCTTCCTGAGACACTTCAGAAACAGGTTTTATAATGTTCCACTGCTTCATCTGATGACGAAAAAGTGATTCCACTCATTTTATGTTTAATTTTTGAAAACAAAAAGAAACCACAAGGTGCTAGGTCAGGGCTGTATGGTGGGGATTCCATGGTGCTGATCTTTAGGGCATCCAGATACTCATTTGTTAGTTTTGTTGTATGCGACGATGCGTTATGATATAACAATATTTTTGGGCGATTTCCACGAACATTTTCAAAACTTTGCTGTAAACAGACATTTATGTACCAATCGACAGTAACGGTAGTTCTATCTTCCAATGTTATAGTAGCAATATGGCCCGTTTTAGAAACAAAACTAGCGACCATCTGGTTACCAACACTGCGAACTCGTCGGACATTTGTAGGCTTAGGTTCTGTTCGAAAGACCCATTGAGTCGATTGATTTTTCTTTTCAGGATCATAATAATAAATCCAAGTTTCATAACCATTAACGATATTCCAAACCAAATTTAAAGTGCTGCCTTGGTTATATTTCCAGTTGTTGTTGATGTTTTTGATTGGGAGTCAGTTTATGTGGAGTTCATCGACAACAAAGTTTTCTCACGTCTAACTGTTGAAGTAAAATGTTTCGGATTTGACTCAAACCAATGCCCAAAGTTGCCACAATAGATTCATAAGATGTCCGTCGATTTTCTTCAAGCATTGCTCGAACAGCGGCAATATTTTCATCAATAACAGCAGTTCTTCGGCGTCCTTCAAGAAATTCCGATCTCTTTTGAATTCGCTGCACCTATTATAAATTGTTGCCTCTGATGGGGCTTCTTCGCCAAATGCCTTTCTAAGACGATCTTAAGATTGTTTAGGCGTTAAGACGATTTAAAGCCGTAAAAAATCATAGGCCGGAAATATTCTCTAGTCAAATTTATTTTTGGGTGAACGCCAAATCTTTAAACGATGATAATTAACAGACTATTGGACCAAATTGAGCAAACTACAGCCAATCAACTCGCAAACCATTAGAAAGTAGTTGTCAAAAATAAACACATTTAATTTGTTTTAGAAAACATCGTATCTCTTACTGTATACCAATTATACAAAATAATTCACAACGAAGAGAACTTCGCAGCCTATTTCCAGAATGTTCAAGATAGATTTTATTTATCATGCAAATATTTGAGACAATATTTTTAGCACTTAAATGATTTCAGTCAAATTATATAATACGTAAATTCAATAACAGCCCGCCTTAAAGCAATATGTGTATGTAACAATATATAAAAAGTGTATATTACAGTCACTGTAAATGTTTATATTATTGTATACATGTTCAATAATGTGTGAATGTATTACGTAATTTAATAATGTAGGAGCTGTGAGAATAATAGGTTAAAAGTTGCTAACAATGAGGTAACAATGAGGTAACCTTGAGGCAATAATGAGTAAGAAAGTTTAATAATGCTACTAGTCATTATTGGAGCAACAATAATGTAATTTTTGTGACAGTTTATAAAATAACCAATCAACAACCCTGAAAAAGCTTTAGTTAAATGAAGGCATTCTATTGGACTAGGATTAGCCGATCAGAAACTGAAATATAGCAAAATTTACAAATTCAGTTGTTAGTTGGTTGTAGATAGCGCTCATAAATGGACGCGTTGCTTGTAGGCAGTGTTTCTAACCGGACGCGAGATGTGTCCTCGAGAAGTTTAATATGTATTCAGTGTGAGACGAAAATAGTTTACGTGTTTAAAAAGTGCAAGTAATTAATAAAAAAAATCTCACAGCTCTCTCTCTCTCTCTCTCTCTCTCTCTATATATATATATATATATATATATATATATATATATATATATATCAGTGAAATGTTATTTAAATCGTGTCAAGCATTAAGAAAAGGAGTGAAGTAAAATTATAATCTGTGTAAGCCTACATTCTTCAGTCGCACCAATCCCTGCTAAGACATTCATGTCTCTAAAAAAAATATAAATACTGACGCAGTCGAGGCAAACATAAATATATAATATTTAAAGAAACAGTCAAAATTAAAAAGTTAATATTTTTTAAACATTTTTTTGGGGGCGAAGGCTACCGGAAACTTGTTACCATATGTGCGGTTGTAACTACTTCAAGTTCGGCTCCCCAACAGTCGAAATATAATACATCTTCTTCAAACTGGCTTACCATACGTAGCAACAACAACCTACTTCAAATTGGCTCCCAAAGCGTGGAGCAAATAACAATACAACAAAATAATAACTTTCTCATGTCTTAATCAAAATCGTTATAGCCATTTTTGGGAACTTAAAAAATAACGAAAATTCTTCCATATAAATAATATTTAAGGTGGGATGAGTTTCGAGAAAACCTTCGTGTCGTATCCTCGGAGGACACTGAACATAAATACTTAGCTTGGTATTTAACCGACTTTTCGTTTCTTAGTTATGCTGTTCACAGACATAGGACCTTTTCTAAAATTGCTTTTCTTTTGGAATGAGGGGACTTCAATGATGGGACTGGTGTATTTCCAGTAAAATCTCAATATCGAATTTTTATATGGAATGCTATAAATACTCTTCTTACTATAGATAAACAGTACAGAAAATAAATAGGAACATTGTGTCGCAGTGGCTGATCCGGAATTTGGCGCCGACATACCGGGCAGTTGGAGAGATAAACAGAGATAAGTAGACAGGATAGCGCCCTCGCCCATCCATCGTAAACACCAGAAACGCTATAGAGAGATATATACAATCTTCTGGAAGTTTCTCTCCCTTCGCATCCAGAACGTTCTAGAATGATCTGTGGAAAATTCCAGTGGCTATAGTATAAGCGAGCGTCCTCACGAGTCAGGCAGTAAGTGAGCTAGTAAGTAGGACAAAAAGTCCTGTTATTCGAGCGAGTTTGTGACGAGTGCTGCTACTGCAAGAGATTCGAGAGGTATTGTGTTCGACTCAGCAGCGTGCGTATTTCATTATGCCCCCAGTGTGAACTAAGCGAAGCCACAGTGAAAGTTGGGCTAGATCACATTAATGAAGTGATAGTTAAAAACTGGTTTAGTCACGTCATTATCAACCATTTTGTTAGAAACTGATGAAAAATATGAAGCAACTGAAAGAAGTCTATATACTGGTTTCGGTAACTGTTGAATTTCTTTTCGAAATTACATTACGATTGTTATGGGGTCCTGATCAAGCGAGATGACTCCGTGGTCCCGGAGGTCCCGGGTTCGATTCCCTTCGACCACCCTCCTTGACCTTGGGTTTTTCGTGGTTTTCCCTTGTCGGTAGGTGAACGGTGAGATGGTTTCTCATCTAGAAAGATTTCCTTTCCAGCATTTTCCTTTATTCCAATTCCTTCTCATCTTTTAGGCGTGCCTCTAGGTTTCGTAGCGTGTGGCGGTGCCGGACATCTGGCGCGGATGCTTGCTCAAAGACACGAGGCCGCTTGGTCGACAGGTCGTTCATCGCTCTCTCTAGGAGGCCCAGCAGTGGGACGGTTTTAGAGTCTGGAACTGTTAGGAACTTCCGCGCGTCTTTGTGGCCTGTAGGCTCTTGTGGTTCCTTCACTTCATCCCTTGCTCCTGAGGGACGTCAGCCACAATAGATCTATGTAGGTGGCAGTGCGCGAGGTGTCCTGTCAACTAGGGCACCCCTCAACTCAATGCAGTGCATACATTTGGTATGTATCTAAGTAAATGTTCACAAGTACTGAACCAGTTTCTCGTTGGTAAAATTTGAGTGGCGTAAATAAATGCAATAGCGTAAAGTTGCATTTACCGCGCGAAGTAAGAAGTTTGACCGTGTGCAGGGGACTCTAGTGGCAGTAGCACCTGCTGTTCGACATATGGCACATCTCGTCCATAGCGATATTATTGTCTTAACAATCTTTGTTAACGTATCACTGCGCTTCCTTATTCAACAAGGACCCCCCTAACAATTTTCTTATCTTCCTTAATTTATCCGAGTTTCCTTCCGTTCCTTCTTCGTCACGCAAGGGTTTAAATGTCTTGGGCGGGCGGTACAGTTCCTCCCTCGCCATACTGCGAGGTATCGGCAATATGCGCACCATTCTGCAGTATTAGGTCGGGCGTTGTCGTATTTAGGAAGATTCAGGTTCACAGGCGCAATATTCCAAGCAAACTTTGGGAGGGGGATCTGATGTCCAACATTCATACTACTTTCTCTAACCATCACTATTGCACACGTATGCGTTTATATGATGATATTAATATAACAAATGATTATTCTAAATCTCCAAGAGAAGACGCACATCGACATAGAAAGTGTGAGAATATCGTCGTCTCTAACGCTCCCCATACCGTGGACTCAGGACAACGTTGGGCCTTGGGGATACTTCACTTGAGCAATCTGAGCCGGGAATCGAATCCGGGACCCTCAGTACGAGAGCCGGAAACGAAACCACTAAGCTACCTCGGTGCCCTAGTACGAGAATATAATGTGGAGTATCTCCAAAACGGCTAATGCTAAGAAAAAAGATTTGATGTATTGTATTCACATGACTTTTTTTAGCTACTACAGACTATTGTTACAAAAGCTTATTGTTCTGTCTACCTACTTCTTGTTCATCGGAATAAACTTTCATTACACATTTTTTGCAGGTACCTACAGTAGGCTCAAGCTACAGTCACGTTTTTAAAAAGCGGATCGCTGTGTGATGCCTTTCAAATTCACGAGAAAAAATCAATACCGACTTACCACCTGAAAAAAGCATAAAATTCAAGCCAATAACGAAGAATGTCTGGGAAATGGTTAAAGCCACAAAAATGTTTATTTGACATAAATTGTATGCTTAAACGAGATTTACATTTTTGGTGTAGAAAGATTTTGTCTATCTCTTACGGTTTACCAATTATGCAAAAGTCATTCAGAATGAAGAGGACTTCAGAGGTTCTTTCCTGAAAAGATATACGTTTTACTGTCATGAAAATAACTTAAACATATAATTATTTTAATCAAAATCGTTATTTTCGAGAAAATTAAAATAACGAAATTTTTCCATGTAAAGGGCATAGTTTGAGATGGGTTTTCTTGAAAAACTTCGTGTTTCAATCTTGGAAGATACTGAACTCAAATACCAAATTTCGTATTTAATCGACTTTTCGTTTTTTGAGTTATGCTGTTCACATGCAGAACTTTTTCTGAAAAATGCATCTTTTTTTATTCAAGGAACCTCAAAAGTGTATTTCCGGTGAAATGCCAATATCGAAGTAAGAGCTGGAGCTTTCCTATATGTTCCTGGCGACATATATACTCTACAATGTTCTCAAGCTTCAAGCCAGATGAATTGTTGATGAAACACCAACGTTTCAGGATCGTGTAAAGCAGCAATCTTCAAGGTGCTGAAACGTCGATGTTCCACCAACAATTCACTGGGTTTGAAGCCTGAGAACATCTGGAGTACCTCGCTATTCTATATTTGGGAGGCAATGCAATATTTTCCTTACTTATTACAAGTTAATGGCAGAGATAGTAAAAATGCTTTGTGGGGGAGGATTAATGAGGCCTTAAAACTTGAGTCGAATTAAATACTTCTTTTATTTTAGTGGAGAAGAAAGAAATGTAAGTAAACAAGTTTTGGGACTATGGCTGAATATTTCTTTTTGGGCAGTAAATGAACAGATCCACATGTTTCAAGTAAAGTCTTGAACTGCAACCATGCGAACGGATACTGTCCAGTGGTTTTGTGGGCAACATATGGCGAAGATATCGCAGCCGCGACAGAAGAGGGCTGTTTCTCAAGACGGCGACGTATGGTTTCCGTGAGAACCCTTCCGGAAAAGAAAAGAACAATGCGATTTGCTTGGCTGAACTCCCTGCTAGGGTGAATTCGTTTCTCATTTTGGGTGAGAAAATCTCTGGGGTTGTAGTATTACGCTTACTAGAGTATTTCCATGTTCTTTGTCTGCAGAGGAGAGATTTTCAATTATCGACTACAGCCAAGTCGATATGCATCTCTCGGTAACGCGGTAGCTGCCAAGATTTCTATCTGCATTCCACTACATAATAACATCGGCGCTTTGATAAACGACTGGTCTCCTCCCGAGGGGGTGTATTGTCTTCATTTGATAGGGCAGGGGAGAGCAAGGTCTAGAGGTGGATGAGAATACCTTCATAAGAGTACTCAAGAAGAAAGAAGTAAATATGAGAAGAACATTGGAAAAGTATAGACGAAAGAATAAGATAAAAAATATTGTGTTACAGTTACATGATTTTCCCACTCTTTTTGAACTATTGTTACAAAGCTTATTCTCCCATCTACTATATGTTAATCAAGATAAACGTATGCAGAATGGCTGTATTACATATCTCCTTATAGATCATTGGTATTAGAGGAATGCAGTCAGAAATACAGAGCTGATCACTATGTGAGGCTTTGAAATGCCGTTCTCTTTGCATGATCACGAGAAAAAAATTGCGATGTGATACATTGACATGACTTTTTCTACCCTATATCGTTTATTAGTGGGTATACAAACTAGTCTTGCTAAATGTTATTTTTATATCTACTTCATTTTAATCCAATTAAACTTTTACAGAAATAGCTACATTACACATTTCGTTATAGATACAAAGGGAACAGCGATAGTCAAATGTTTTAGAATTGGACGCTATATGCTGGCCTTAAAATTCCATACTGTTCCCATGACATCGTAAGAAACAACTGAATGTTACAAGGCCAAGTATTGAACAATTCAAACCATTAATAACGGATACCTCGGAAATGGCTGATGCTACCAAAAAAAGTTATTCGAAATAAATTGTTTGCTTTAAAGAGACCTAGATGTTTTTGTCTATCGCTTAAAGTTTACCAGTTATGTAAAGGTCTTCCAGAATAAAGAGGACTTCACAGGCTATCCCTAGAAAATTCAAGATATACATTTTATGTGGTATTTTAATCAAAATCGTTAGAGCCACTTTTGAAAATGATAAAAATTACGAAAAGTTATCCATGTAAAGGAAACTTTGCGGTGAGGGAATTTTCTTCAAAATCTTCGTGTCGCATCCTTGGAGGACGCTGAACTTAAATGCCAAGTTTCGTTTTTAACCGACTTTTCGTTTTTTAGTTGTGTGTTCACCCACACATACACACGCACCTTTTTCTAAAAATGCGTTTTTTATCTATTCAGGGAACCTCAAAACGCGCATTTTCGGTGAAACCTCTGTATCGAATTTTTGGGTGGAATGCAATACTTCCCCTACTTAAGCAGGAGAAAAAGGAACAGTGTAAAAGAGCAGAAGAAAACAAGTGGACATAAAGGGCGAGAAGAAAGAAGAAAGGAAAAGCGAAGACGAGTGATGTGTGAAGCCTAGATAAGAGGAACAGAGAAGATAATGAAACAAGAAAGAGAAGACAAGAGGAGCAAAGAGGAGAGAAAATGAGAAAAGAAACACACTAAACTGAAGACCGTAGGAAATCAATTAAATGTAAGTAAAAGAAGAAAGAGAAAGAAAAATTATAAGGAGATCTGATGTGTTACATTCACATTACTTTCTCTGCCTATTTGAATTGCACATAATTCCTTATATATTATAGTTAAAAGTGATTCTCCTACCCTCGCTACGTTAATAATGATAAAGCTTCTTCTTCTTTCTTTTCTTTTTCTTCCACTGTTGAGTCCATGTGGAAAAAGTACAGAACCACATATTTTCAAACATTTTTCATAAATATCAAATCAAAATTCAACTTAAGAAATGCTACAAAAAGCTGCATTTTTATGTAATAAATTTTTGTTAATCTTTTATGATTTAACCCTTATACAAAATTATACAAAATTCGTTCCGAATGAAGAGGGCTTCACAGATTATTCCCATAAAATTCAAGATATACATTTAATTTGTTATGAAAAAAATTTTAAAGTCAGGTATTTTTATCAAAATTGTCAGAGCAATTTTTGAATAAATAAAAAATTTCGAAAAAATTCCATGTTAAAGGGTAGATTGCGATGGAAGGGATTCCCTAAAAATTTCGTGTTGCACTTTTAACAGATGCTGAACTTAATACGAGATTTGGATTTGTTCTACATTTTGTTTAGGTGTTATGCTGCTGAAAAACACGAACTTTTTTCTAATTTTTTTATGGGATCTCAAACGTGTATTTACGCTGAAATCTCTATTTCGAATTAATGAGTGGAATAAAATGCTAAAGAAGGCAAGGGCTAAAGAAAATAAACGGAGAGAGGAGGATGGGAAGAGACAGAATCAATCGTTTTCCTCTCTCAAATCTTGTACATAAAGGGTATTTTAAAATCTTTTCCCAATCAAACACTGGAAGATTGGGTATAATTACTCGACACCAGGTGGGACATTGCGGTTTGAGTGACGTAGGTATACCAAGCCGATCTGCTATCTGCAGCACAAAGGCCCCTACAGACGGACACCAATTATAAGGACCGATGATGAGATATCTGATCGCATTGTGTATACCGGCTCCTGTCGACCGTTTCCATGGAGATAAGGATAAGATATGTGTGTGTATATCTCGGTGAATACCTGTAGCAAGAGGGGGCGTCATACAGTTCAAAGATTATCATCGTCTACGTGATCAACCGACTTCTTCCGGTCTTCTTTTTCGTTACACAATATCAGTTCTGTAACGTCAATGACAAAGAAACGACTTGCAGGGAGGTAACTTGCTGTTACTCCTCAAGTCATTGTATCCCCTTTTCGAGTAAAGCTTCTGTTGGTGATGCCGAACCAACGCTTGTGTCAAGTCGCGAAGGTTACTTCTAGGTGTTTGGATAGTCATGTGCCCTTAGTTGAGTAGTTGCCTTCCCTGATAGCCTTATTTTTCTATCTACTTCATGTTAAGGATTCTCGCAGGTGAAATTCTAAATGTTGCAATGTTTATATACATTGTTGTCGCATGTTGCCTTATCACAATTATAAACGTGTTTTAAATTCCATGCACATATCTTTAGTATTTGTTTTTTTTTTAGAAAAAACGTATTTCACTTTTATTATACTTTGACGCAGCTTATCGGGAGTTAGATATGTAGCGCTCTCGCCCAGCGTGAACACCAGAAGTGCAATCGTCGGATAACCAGTTTCCCTTCTTCCCGCTTCTCGAACATTCTGGAACTCTTTGGAAATTTCCATCCTATATAAGCGAACGCTCTCGCGAGTCAGTCAGTTGTCCTGTCTTGTCTTGTTCGATACAGACGCACTTCAGCCTTGGGCTTGTGCTACCTGTATTGTTTTAAAGCCAATTCATTATTCCTGCATCCTTTACCAAGGAATACAGCCTCATAATAGACATGGCTTCAAATTCTTCGATTCTTAAAATATTTCCCCAAAAGCAACCTATCTCCCGTGAACCTCACAGAAGCATATAATGTGCTGGGGTTTTTCAGTTTCTTTCTTACACAACCTGTCATCTAAGTTACCTTGAAACACTCCCATCGTGTTAAGATGCTTTTTCACAGGAGCATGTCCTGTGAGAAATGCAATATTTACTCTCAGCTCAAGTCTGTTATATTTAAGTAAGCTTTCGGCTCTTTTCTTACATGGTTTTCTAATGAATAGTTTACCATGTTTGTTTCCTGGAGTTTTCAGCCAGGTTTTATAATGTTCCACTTTGGACCAGTTCTTAATAGCCTGTCTTAGTAAACATCGAGGTGTTCCTAGGGTCGGCTCTGGCCCAATAAATTGTGAAGCTGCTGCGTATCTTGCAAGTTCATCAGCTTTTACATTTTCCCTCTATGCCGCTATGACCCGGCACCCAGATGAGTTGAACTTCGTTCTGTTCTGAAAATTGTGAGAAGGTTTAAACAGTTTAAAACCAGTCCTGGCGTTACCTCTTGACTACTTAGAGCCTTAAGTGCAGCCTGGTTATCTGACAAAATAAGGATTTGTTTAGCAGGTAAGCTCTATTTATGTTTTCATGTATGCATTAAATAATAGCACACATTTCTGTTTCAAAAACAGTGTTTATTCTCGCAAGGGAAAACATCTTTGCACCTTGGGATTGTGCCATATGCTCCAGATCCTGTCCCTAGCCGTCTGTAAACCACATCAAAATTTTCTGAGGCGTTCCCAGAGTTCATAAGATCATTTATTGTTTCTGGCTTGTTGACATACACTCGAGATTTAACATAACCCCATAAGAAGTAATCCAACGGCGTTAAATCACATCACCTCGGGGGCCAGTTAACATCACCACGGGAAATGGTGAAACCTCTGAACTTCTCCTTTAAAAGATCGATTGTTTCGAGAGCAGTATGACATATGGCACCATTTTGCTGGGACCAGATGTTTCTGAGATCCATACCACCCAATTGAGGCCAAAAATAGTCCCTTATAAGAGCCCGGTATCTCTCTCCATTGTCAGAGCTTCTCCATCTTCATCTTGGAAAAAATATGGACCAATGATTCCACCATACCAAAATCCACACCACACAGTAACCGTTTGGGGATGAAGTGGTCGTACTTGAATCTGCATTGGATTGCGATTGCTCCAATAGCGGCAATTTTGTTTGTTAACACAACCATCCATCCGAAAGTGGGCTTCGTCGCTGAAGATGATTTTTCGACAAAAATCCCGGTCAACTTCCAATTGCCCCATAGCCCAGTCAGCGAATACACGGCGCAACCTATGGTACTTGGGCTTTAGTTCTTGAGTTAACACCATTTTGTAAGCGTGAAACTTCAAGTCCAGATGCAGAATTCGCCAAGTTGTGAAAACTGATTTTTTAATTTTTTTTTGAAAACGTTGACCAAGATTTAACTACGGGTACCCTTAATCGAGTTAAGCGTTTACAGAAATAGTTTCATTACACATTTCGTTGCAGGTGGAAGAGGGATAGAGGAGAATGAAATGTTTAAAACCTGGCCTGTATGTGCTGCCTTTGAAACTCCACGCTCTTCGCATGACATCGCGAGAAACACAATAACGGTGGCATAGCATATTAAAAGTATGTTGTATAATATTTTACCAGTTGTACAACATTTATTTGGAAAGAAGAGGACCTCACAGGCTATTCACAGCAAATTGCAAAATCTATACTTTAATAGTTATGTAAATAGTATATGGTGTTTCAATTAAAATCCTTGGAACCATTTTTGAGAAAGTCAAAAACAACGAAATACTGCTTAAGTAAAGGGCACTTCAAGTGGAGGATTTTATCAAACATTTTCGTATTGCATCACTGGAAGATGCTGAATTTAAATATGAAGTTTGGTACTTATCCGAAATTTCGTTTTTGAGTTCGCTGTTCAGACACACGGACCTTAATCTAATTTTTTTTATTTATTCAGGAGACTTCAAACCATGTATCACCCATATCCTACCTTGATTTCATTTATTTTCTCTTCTTTTCACACTTATGTCCTCACTCTTCATCTCTGTCATCTTCTCGTCTATCCTAGTGTAAGTTGTAACCCTCAAATTCTTCCTTTCTTTCTGCATTTTCTTTCTTTTTTCTTGCACTTCTATTTTTCTTCTGACTATTGTCTACAGCGCCTAAAGATCTTGATCGTGCACTATCACTAAGGTAGTGCATGAGTGCAAGGAAACGTTTTGTCAAAAGCGCACGGAACAGACTATTGTGCTGGTCAAGGCAAATAGAGGATGTATCTTCACTGCCATTGTAATCTTAATATTGCTCAGGTCATACTACACAGACATACTTGCAGGTACATATCAAATAAATTGAGATAAGGGACACAGAATAGAAGTTTCAAATTCACACATTTCAAAAGGATGTGCACACCACTGACATCTCTGGAGCCCGCAATGCTAGGAAGAGTGTTGTATAATAACATTTCAGAAACATTTAAAAAATACTTTATCTCGCTTAAAAGAAGTATTTTGCTTGACATTTTTGGAAAGAACAGGTTATTTTATTGTTAGTGATTTTGTCTGTTCATTCTCTCTGAGAATGTCACGTATTACAACTTCGAGAGCAGAACACTCCAGAAAGAGTCTGGGCGCAAAAAGTTGAGGCCAATGTTGGAAGTTTAGTTTCGAGCACGCTCTGCAGAGTTCAGTTCTGTAGTTTGTGAGGACACAAAGCGATTTCGGCGCAGAAGAGGAGAAAAGAAGAAAAAAGCAAACGTTACTGTATAATTTAAAGGCACCAAAGGTTTCTGCGCTTTCTTCCTCTTTATTGATACGGTTAGCTGCACCAGGACCGTTCTCCCTCGTTAAGGTTTTTCCTAGGTATTCCTCAGTCCTCATAAGTGCCAAATGTCTCGGAGGTACCCTAAACTTAGGCCTGGAACGTTTGCATTCTCAATTATCATTTCATGATTCATCAGTGTCCACCACCTGTGGTGCCGTATATAGTGAACTCGGGCGATAAACAAAACACCACAAATAAATGCCACACGAAGAGTTTCAAGAAAGTCCTGCTGCCCCAAACTACCCTTCAGATGCACCATTTTCTGTTATTTTTTTATTTTCTCAAGAATAGCTATCAATTTTGATTCAAACGCCACATGGCATTTACATGGCAAACAAAATGTGTATGTTAAATTTTCTGGAAATAGTTCGTGATAATTTTGTGTAACCGGTAAACCTTAAGAGATATACAAAATAAGCTTGTGTAAAACGTATCATGTGGAATATAATCTTTTGCCAGAGCACCATTGTTGTAATGTTTGTGTATTTAGGCCTCTTGTATTGTTTTACGAAAGGCAGGCTAGCAACGTCACAGTAAGGTTCTTTTGTTAATCATTAACCTGTCTTATTAAGCTTAAAAAAAACATTTTTAACTCACTTGCAGTTTGCGTGGCGTGTTTCCTCTTTGCAAAGTTCTGCTTTTGGTCTCTCGTGTTTTCTTTATTAACATCTGCCACTTCATCCACTCTCTTCTTTGTTTTGGCGCGCAGACACGCGTCTTTTGTTTTCCGTTACCTAGTAACGAATCTCTCTGGCAAAGTTATGTGATCGTAATAGTTACAAGCACAAGTGTTTCTCTAAGTTTTATCATTTAGTTTATCTAGTAGTCTACCAATTATTCACGCAAAAAGTTATTTTGCTCTCTGTTGTGATAACTACTTATCATAAATACTGCAGCTACACAAGAATTCAAGACAAAGTAAAGTGTTTAAAATCAGGCAGACGACCTGTAACAGTAATTTATTTAAGAAAATACGAAGGTGAAGGGTACATATTACGGCGGCAGAGCACCGTGAATAGGCCGCAAAGGCACTTTTTGCTTCTAACGTGACCCCTGGGAGGGAGGGATGAAGGGACAGACACGAAGGGCGACTAGATCCGGGTGACAACGGGTGCAAGCATCGACGGGGTCCCTAACGTTTCCAGATAGAACACTTCCCGTGAGGCCCACTTCGGAGGCGGGTTCCGACTGGACAAGGGACAGGAAGTGAGGAACAGGAAAAGGCCTGTCAACCCGGAGAAACCACGAAAAACCCATGGGACAGAGTGAGCGGTCGTCGAGAATCGAACCCGGTGCCATCTCTCTGAGTAATACGGCATTAAAGTTTTCGACAAAAAATATTTATGAGTAAATCACATGTAAACCTTCACTTGTGCTTGAATTCATCAATCATCTATAACCAGAAGTGGGCACAAATAGTACTCTTTAAGCAAAAATCTTATGTGTTACATTCACATGACTTGCTCTTACCATTCTTCAATAAACCATTAAGCATATAGTGTTCAATCAGTTTGATTAGTTATAGTGCCACAATTTTCTACACTGGTTCATTGTAATGTTTTAAAACTGCCAGTTTGTTAAATAACATCGTTGTTTTATTGTTAAATATTTATTTTATAAAAAAGTTGTAAAGTCGCGATATGACTAAATTGTTAAAGCGACTACAAACTTTCAAAATAAAATTAAAAAAAACTTGTTCTTCTTTCTACTTCATGCTAATCGAAACATTTACAGAAATAGTTTTATTACATATTTCCTTCTAGAACATAATGGGAGTAGGGTAATAAAGTAGTTTTATGCGATAGTAAAATATTTTAAGAGCTGTTCGCTATGTGATGGCTTTGGAATTCCATTTTCTTTGTATGACCAGCTGGGGGGGATGATCACCGATTTTACAGTTGAAAATGCATAAAGTACTTGACAATTAAAACTTGTAATAAAACCTTGGAAGAGGTTAACGCCACTAAAAGAATTATTTGTCATTAACTGTGTGATTTAACGAGATCTACCATTTTTGTGTAGTAAATTTTTGTTTATCTCTTATGATTTAAAGGTCATAAAAACTTCATTCAGAATAAAGAGGACTTCAAAGGCTATCAATGCAAGATATACATTTATTTGTTATGTAAATATGTTTAATATATAGTATTTTAATCTAAATCGGTAGAGCTATTTTTGAGAAAATAAAAAATAACGAAACGTTTCTGTAAGGAGTAGTTTGGGGTGGAAGGATTTTCTAAGACACTTCGATTCGTATCGTTTTAGAACGCAAACCTAATTTGGTGTTTAAGCAACTGTTCGTCTTTAAGTTATCCTGTTCAGACACGCGCGCGCGGACCTTTTTCTAAAACCGCTGTTTTTAAGCACGGGATGTCAAAACCCGTAATTCCAGTGAAATCTTGGTATCGAATTTTTGGGTGGAATACAATACCTTCTGTATTTATAATCGGTAAATAAAAATCACCGTTGCAGTGATGGTCGCTTCTATCTGTACTCCCGTGGTTAGAGACCACGTGATGTTTAACATGTGATGCAAAATATGTTTTGACAAATTTTGCTCTGGTTTCGACCAATATTCTATTACGAACTATAAGAGTAGTAAAAGTACACAGCTATCAAAACCGAAAAATGTTTTTAATACATTTTGTTTGTTCTTGAAGAAAAGTGTGTTTTAAATGTGAAAATTCACTTGTGTTTTCTAGCGTTACATTCGCTTAGAGGAATAACATATTACATGTGTTTAATGCTGATAGCAAAGCAGGCTTTAAAAATCTTGCGAAAACAAATCCTGGAGTTTCCAAAGAAAGGAGAGGATAAAAACAGGCAAGTGGAATAATGAAGATATATGTAGAGAAAGAAACAATTACAATAAATAACTTTATTCTACGCCAGACGGAACGAAATAAAAGATAAATACTGCATAAAAAACGGGCAGGCAACAATTTAGATGGAAGTAAATGAACTGGAAATAATTATTATTAAGGCTCATGCAGAAACATACGGGATTCAGTGTCGGAATGGCTACTACAAATCATTATGCCTTGTTCATATGAGACTGCAGGAAGCAATATGTGGATATCAGTGGCGGAATGGCTAATTCAATTCTTTTTATTTTTTTATGTACTTATAGTAGATAGATAAGGTATCTTTATTAATTTAAAATTATTGAAGTTATTACATAAGTATTTATTACATGGGTCATTGACCGTATATGCATATTTAAGATACAAGGTGTGGTGACAGAATAAACAACAGAAAAAGAAAACAAAATAAACAAAACAAGAAAAAGGAAAATACAGATAAATTTCCTTTGACTAACTGAACAGATTTGACATAGCTTCGCGCACTTTAGCCAAGAAACTGCCGATGTTTAGCCAGTTCTTCTGGTCAGCCAGTAGATCCCAACATGCCAATCTCCTTCTAGATGGGCTTAAGAATTTTTCTTTGGGTTTAATTGTTCGCTGGTTCTCCCACTGTGCACATTCCGCCAAAATATGTACCCAGTTATCATACAAATCACAGAATGGGCAGATTCTCCTGCCAGAATCGTCAGTCATTTTCTGTGCCCTCCAGCCCCCCCAGTCTAAACCAAGCCATTCTGATCTTTCCTTTCTTCCTAGGTTAAGTATATATGCCTCTTTACCCCAATTCAATTTTATTTCATTTGCTAGACTAAGAGAAGGTTTAATTTTGCAATACGATTCTATTTCCTGTTGGTTGACATCTCTTAGTCTTCTTTTAACACCTTTCCATATGTTTTTGTCATTTCTTTCAGCTCTTTGCCATACTGACCCCATTCCTATTCTCCACAAACCTTTTTCCAAATCAGCTGCCTAAAACTTAGGAGACAGGGTTTCTCTCCACCCAAAACATTTCATATCGATATATATTTCACCGGAAATATCTACATTTTGGGACTCCCTGACCACAAAGTAAAGCATAACTCAAAAATGAAAAGTGGGATAAACACT
Source organism: Deroplatys truncata (assembly GCA_030765065.1). NCBI lineage: Eukaryota > Metazoa > Arthropoda > Insecta > Mantodea > Mantidae > Deroplatys > Deroplatys truncata. Next base: position 22,975,035 of record CM060983.1, read on the forward strand.
AAACTTTGTATATATCGTAAATTCAGTCTCCTCCAAAGATGCAAAACTAAGAAATCCCCATTATAAACTACACTTTACAAGAAACATTTTTTGTTATTTCTGATTTTCTCAAAAATAGCTCTGAGAATTTTTATTGAAATGTCATATGTTTCTGATACTTGGATAACTAATAAAATGTATATCTTAAATTTTCTCTGAATAGCATGTGAAGTCTGCTTTATTTGTCTAAATTGTATAATTTTGTATAACTGGGAAGCTATAAAAGAAAAATGTAAAGCTCATTAAAATAGACAATCTATGTTAAAATTTTTCGTAGCGTTAGCCGTTTCCATAGTATTCCATGTTCCAAGTTTTCACTTTTCACAAATATGAGTGCGTCATCTGTCGGAAATGCTTCGAAATTTGCGACTGTTCTTTTTTTACTTTCTCTACCACGTACACAGTAGAAAAGGTGTTGCATTCCACCCAAAAATTCGATACCGTGATTTCACAGAAAAAGCATACTTTGAGGCCTCTTGAATAAATAAAGAATTTTTAAACAAAGGTCCATGTGTTTGTGTATTTGTGTGTCTGTGAATAGTATAACTCAAAAACAAACAGTCGGATAAATACCAAATTTGGTATTTAGATTTAGTACCTTTCAAAGATATGACAAAAAAGCTTCATGAAAATCTCCCACCTCAAACTACCCTTTTCGTGGAACATTTTTCGAAATGTTTTGTTTTGCAAAAAATGACGCTAATGTTTTTATTAACATACCACATGGTAAAGATATTTACACGATAAATAAAATTTATATCTGAAATTTTCTGGGAATAGTCTATGAAGCCCGTTCATTCGGAAGGAATTTTACGTAATCTTGTATAACTGATAAACGTTAAGCAATAGACGAAAACGTACTGCACAAAAAAGTAGATCTCTTTAAAATTGACAATTTATTTAAATTATGTTTTTTGTGGGATCAGCCATTTCCGAGATATATGTTATTAATGATTCGAATCTGAATATCTTGTCACTCCTTTTAAGTCCCGTCGATTTTCAGTTGTTTCTCGTGATGTTAAGGAAAGAGTATGGAATTTCAAGGCCAGCTTATAGCGCCCATTGCAAGAGATTGTTACCACGAAAAAGCATTTGAATATTGTTTTCGCATGCTATAACTAAGCACGTTTTGCTTAATTTGAAATCATTCCTACCGAAAAGTATAGGATCTTGATTAACATAACATGGATAGTGGAATCACTTTCTTGGTAGATAAAATTACTTCTGCTTAGCTTTAGTTCAAAAGGAAATAATATTTAAAAGCTAGGAATGTAAAATTCTATTTCTTTAAACTCCATTATTGCTTTACAATAAATAAAAAAACACTCAAAAACCATCGCCATACACAAAATTTATTTGATAAATTTAAATATGTGCATTTTTTGCGATGTACATGGAAAATTTCAGAAGACCCGAATGAAGACTCTATTGCGGTTAGATATATTTGGAGGAAAAAGATTACTAAAACTCAAATTTTAAAATGAAACTAGTTTTTATTACAAATTTACATGTTAATAAAGAGAGGCAACCACAATATCGAAAGTGAAAATGGATTTTGAAATTATGGACTGTAAGTGCTTACTTTTCTTTGATATGCAGTTCCCCCCGGGATGTTTTATAAATTTTCAGGGTTGCATTTGTTTAAAGACACTGAAGCAAGGACTCTGAAGATATGTCTCCTGATCTGTTCCAGCGATGAACGAAACATTGCTTGAGAGGGTTTTATAATTCACCATTATAAGTCTATACAAATGCTCTATATAAATGGAGATCTCTACTACGTTATGGGAGATTTCAATGCGTGATAGAGAAACGAGCTTGCATAACTGTGTTGAAGTGTAATTTTTACTTTATTTACCGTTTACCTGTTGTTGGGTAGACAAAGTATTGTTGTACTTCACGCAAAGTTTCAGTATAAATATTTCACTGGAAATACACCTGAACCCTCCAGTTTAGTGTCTGTGAACAACATAACCCAAACACGAAGTTTTGGGTAAATATCAAACGTGGTATTTTAAGTTCAGTATCATCCATACATACGACGCGAAACTTTTCATGAAAATACCCCCTTCCAAACTACCCTTTACATGGAAAATTATTCGTTATATTTTATTTTCTCAAAATTGACTCAAAGGATATGATTAAAATTCCAAATGCCTGAGAGATTTGCTCTGCTAATAAAATGCATATAGGTATTTAATTTTCTGGGAATAATCTGTGAAGTCCTCTTCATTCGAAAGAAATTGTCTAACTTGCTACAGGAAATATGAAGAACTGTAAAAACATGCCATTAGCAAATAGGGTTTTTTTATAGCCGTTTTCAATGTATTGAATTTTTGCAGTTTTGGACCAGTGAGTGCTCACCCTAACGGTAATGAGAAAGATTGGCCCTCCATTTACCTTGTTACCATGATTTGAATGCTGTTCGCGCATGTTGAAGCCTTCCTGCGTAGTTTGAAACAATTCCTAAGTAAAAATATAACGTGAGCAACGCAACGATGTTAAATCCGCAATGTTAGAGTCTCGAATTGTGAAACCTGTAAACAAAAACACACTCTTGTACGGTACTAGTAACCGTCGCTAGGTGTGTCTGATGTGAAGCCTACTGGATGGTCTCATTTAGTATAATACGCGACAGTTTCTCATTGTGTACCATACTCATTAGTTGAGACAGTACATACAGTCGAGTGAACGTAAACGTGTCGATACTTCCAGTTTCCTACAGTGTTTTTCTTTATTTAGTGTTAGCAGAATCTCCTTATTGTATGTGTTACACACTATCATTAACCTATGAACAAAGCTCTGGCCTAGGTGAGCGGCGAAAGGGAAGGAATACGGAAACATTTCACCTGAGTGGCTGGCAGGCATGCTTCGCAACGACGGTTCATACAGACCTGTACGAGTCCATCTGGTATTGGCTTGATGTCAAAAATTTGGCACTGGAACATTACACAGTTCGGTTTCAGGCCCAGGAGCGAACGAAAAGGGCGCAATAAAGCAAACATTATTTGAAGTGCTAGAACCAGTTAAGAGGCGTAGTGTAGTATTTCTATACCAACATAAATCACTGCGCATTATATCGGCACAATTCCATGCACTTGTATTAATTGCATTTTATTTTGATATTTCATAAAGTTAGATTTCAATTATGTTCCTGTTATTTTATACTGCATCTGCGATCACTTGCCCGTAAACTCAAAATGCTTATTTCTGCACATTGTTTTTCCCCATTCTGTATATTAAATGTATGGGAACGTGTCATTGGTAGAGAAAGTCGTGTGAATGTACCACATGAGAAAATGTTACATTTTTAAGATCTTGGCCATATTAAAAACTTCATAATTAGGCAGCGGAATGGATGCATAAAGCGCATCCAGTTGAAACTGACATATACGTAGTCCTTAATTGCACGAGTAAAACAATTATCAAAATCTGTAGAATAGTTTCATTGATTACTTTGCTCAGGTGAGAAGATCCCACACCTCTACTGTTAGATAATATTTAACTGGCAGGAAACTTCAGTAGCCGTCCTAAAGCACTCTTGTCAAATCCAAAATTAATGGAACAAGTTGATGTGGCTGACAATTATTTCAACTACAGGTTTTGGAAAATATGGCACAGAGAGATCAAAAGTACGAGATGGACCACGTCTCTATACCTACCACACTCATTCCAACAAATACCTGTCGTATCGTTCAATCATTTCATTACCTGTATGGAAAAAAAATCTTATGTGTTACATTCACATGGCTTTCTCACCCACTCTTCTACTGGCTATTTTAACGAAAGTTTATTTTTCTACCTACTTCATGTTGATCGAGATAAACTTTTGCAGAAATAGTTTCGTTACACATTTCGTTGTAAGTACACGAGGGGTACAGGAGAGTTAAGTGATAGTTTAATGTTTAAAAAACGGGTCGTTACATACCGGCTTTGAAATTCCATATTATGTCCATGGCATTGCGAGAAATAAAAGAATATTAAGTTAGGAGTTCACAAAACCGGAAAATTCAAGAGATAAATTTTATTAGTCATGTAAACATCTTAAAATCAAAATCAACGAAGCATTTTCCATAGAAAGAGAACATTTTCTTGAAAGTTTTCTAGTCACATCCAAGGTATATGTTGAACTTATATACCCAGGTTTATATTTAGCAGACATTTTGTTTTTGAGTTATGCTATTCATTTACAAACCTTCTTCCAAAACTAACTTTTCTTATTCAGGGGATCATCGGTGATACATTGATAGCGAGTTTTTGCATGGAATGCAATACTTCCTCTACCTAGTATAGGTGTGTGGTAGAGACAGTAAATATGTGGGTGGCGTCTATCTTACCTGGCGCTGTATTGGGGGGGGTTTAGGTGCGTTATCCAACTGCCAGTATGTATTCGGGTATGAAGTTAAGAATAGAAATGTTTCAAATGTTATTGAAATCATAATTAAATTAAGAGAAACTTATGTACAGAACCTTTATGGTAATGAAACAAACGTTCGGAGGTCAACATGTTGAAGCAATGCCATCACAGAGGAGTTCGCATGCAGATACGTCCGTCACTTTCTGGAAGAAGAGGATCATAAATCCTCCTATCTGTTGGTTAATAAGAATTTATTTCTGTGACAGGGAATCAAGATTGAAATTCAGGTATGTGCTTTGTACTTCGGTTTTATCCCATAAATTAAAAATTACTTGAAAATAGTAATGCAATTATAATAAATACGATGCATTGATTACTTTGCAAACATTTTTCGTACCATAGTTAGAAAGCATTTCTATTGGGTATTTCGTCAATTTAAAACACAATAGCTTGGAACTTTTTAATACAAACGACACATCACATCTCTCCTATGGTGAGTACATCAGTAAACAGGAGTGACCTTGAGCTGGGTCGCGGACCACCAGTTGAGTCACTCTCTTTACAGATGCTATGTAATAGATTTCTATAATTGCTGCTGATACGGGAGCCGTGACCTTGAGCTGGACCGCGCACCACTAGTTGAGACACACTCGTTAGAGATGCTGTGTGGTTGTTACACATAAGTAGCATCTCTGAGACTCTGCCTTCTATAATTGCTGCTGATACGAATACGGGAGCCGGGTAATGACGCCTGCGTTTGGTGCCTTAGGGGGCCATTCTCAGCTGGGGCGAACGGAAAGTAACCGGCTTCTAACTCCCATTTTATTTGCTACATTCATCTCTACACAAATCAAACATTCTGATATGCTGCATTCACATTATCTTCTCTACTCGCTCTTCTGCAAATTATTTTTTTAAAAGCTTACTTCTCTATCTATTTCATGTTAACAGAGACAGACGCACATTTCCTTGTAGGTACAAGAGAGATACAGGACCCGGAAGTGATCGCGAGAAACAAAACAATGGTGACTTAACACTTCGAAAATGTATAATAAAGTGCTGGAAAATTCAAACAAATAGCAACGAATATATGGAAAATGACAAGTGGTACAAACATATTTGACATACATTGTAGGTTTTTAAAGATATCTATATTGTGTAATAAGTTTTTTGTTCCACATTTTATGGTTTATCAGTTGTACAAAGTTATACAAATTCGTCCAGAATGAAGAGGGCTTCACAGGCTATTTACAGAAAATCCAAGATATACATTTTACCTGTCTAAGAATTATCGAAACAGTTTACGAAACATCTTGCAAGCAAACGGCAATTTGTGGTTGGGCGATTTTCTTGGCTATCTTCGTGTTATATCGTTAGAAGTTGCTGAATTTAAATACCAAATTTAGTATTTCTTCCATATTTCGTTTTTGATTTATATTGTGCGTACACATTGTTTTCTAAAATAACTTTTTGGCTTCAGGGGACCTCAAAACGAATGTATAGGTGAAATAACGATATAGAATTTTTGGGTGCAACACAATACTTCCTCTACCTACTATACGTAAGTGGCAAAGAAAGTAAAACTCTATCTGTGGATCTAACTGGGTTTTTGTCGTAGTTATTCTGGATATTCATTCCATCCACAGAATATATAAGAAACAGAAATAAAATAGATGGCACAGGAAGGGGAATATGCAATAAGACTAAGCAACCAATGCTGTCTGTCCACGGCACACTGGATCATGTGAATTAAACCAAAGGTAATGGTCGGTATATGACGTTAAAACACTAGTACGAAAGCGACGTCAGTTACTTTCCGACCGGTCCTCATCTCGCTGAGAGTGTCTAATGGCGGCAAGCTGTACTCAAAGCAGTGGAGCGTGGTGAATCTGTGTTTGGATGAGACGTCAGAGGGGGGAGAGAGGGCGATGAAAAATGTGGAGATTGCATGATCCCGGTCTTCGCTATTGGTTTAGAATCCTCGGCCACCTGCTCTCACAATATCGCCTAATAGATCTGCTCTAAAAATGAATGAACCAATCAACAGCCGCGTGCATTTGCAATTATTGCTTCCATTTTAAATATCCGGATAATAAAATGTGGTGTTACAACCTGATCATGGAGTTGCAGCCGCTACGTTGCACTATCTTCTGGGTTATCCGAAGATTCGAGAACATGGCATTCTGTATTGATTATGGAATTTGCTTGCCAGGAAGATCCGGTACAGAGAAAAGCTCCGCTGTGTCAAAACTAAAACTGCTTTAGCGTTTCACGAGTGAGGTGGATACTTCTCAGGAAATGAAACGATTTTGCAAGTTTTTTAGGGTTGAAGTTCGAGCGGCCAACCTTGTTCACGGCGTGCAAGCCAGCGATGTTAAAGACACCGAAAAGCTAGCGCTCTAGTTACTGGTTCAAAACGCCCAAAACCAAGCTAAATATCGAGGATACGGGTTGGCAGGATTAGAAACAGAGGACTATTGCGTGAGGTTTTCAGCTTTTTTTGCGGTTTTCCCTGGTCGGTAGGTAAATGATAGTGTGGGTATATACTGCCGAAAATTTTCCTGACCCCATTCCCTGTCATTTCATTTCCTTATAATATTTCAGGATCGAAGAATCAGGCAGTGGGTGGTAGTTGAGGTATATGGCGTTGGACTTTGCTTTGAAAAACTGGCGTTTGGTGAAGAACTGGCCCTGGAGTTCGGTGTGCGACCTCTCCGTGGGAAGAGGTACGCCTGTGGAGGGCACCGCTTGCGTAAATATGTAATATCTGGAGGCGTTAAAGACCCCGCCTGTGTCCGAACCTGTCGCCCTGGATCTAATTGCCCATTTCCTTCTGGAATTTCCAGGTCACATTAACTGAATATGCGCTTAAGTGCCGAAATCTTCCTCCGCTTCCTGATAAGCAATAACCAAACAGTCGGAAGGAAGAGATGAGGCGAGAAAGTACGAAGGGCGGCCAGATCTGATGACGACCGCCCCTTCAGTCTCCCCCCCTATCTTCATGGACAAAAGGTTACGTGGCATGTAAGAAACAGTTCCCTCCTAAAAACACATCCCCAACATGTGCAGCACAACACCGTCCACCGCGCTTAATCCTGTAAGATGAAGGCCCGGTTTCACCGTTTACGCTTAAGCTTCAAATCGGGCTTAAGCGGTGGCTTAAACTACAGTGGAGTTTTACAGTTTGTAGTACAAGCGATAAACTGAGCTTACCCATAGCTTGGCTTAAACCGTACTGGACTGTGGTTTTAGATAAGGAGTCCCCACGTTATCTGAAGAAGACGATAGTAATGATGAGGAAATGCAAATTATTTTAACCCATATGCACAAGAGAAGACAATCTAGAATGTTTAGAATGCGTCCAAACCATTTTGACGCAAGCAATGACCGAGATTTCCACGAGAGATTTCGATTAAGTAAACAGTTGGCAAAGGTGGTACCAAAAATGATAGATGATACTGGTAAACAACACGTATTACTTTATAATTCAGCAACAAAGCCTCTCATCAGAGCCAATGTTTCTCTTCACATTGGGGTGAAGCATGCTAATAATTGCACCTGGACATTTTCCCGACATCTAAAAATCCACAGCGTGCAGATCTGCCAAAATTGTTTCACACCATTCTTATTCACTTCTCGCATCGCAATTTCCCCCCACGTATGTGTCCGATTGCTTGCACACTATTACACGCTTATGCTGCTTCACAAATTCTAGGAGAATGCTGCCGTTTTGAGAAGCAAAGTTCTACGTTTTCACTCTGATTTTTCGGTCACTTTATTAACTATATGTTTAACCTACAAAATCTGATCTTAGGAACAGCGTCGCCATAAACAAGCGATGGGAACTTACTCGATGCGCAGGCGTTACCAACTTTACTGTTCCATGGAATGGCTCAGCTCAGTAAAGCCGAACGTGGTTTGCCATACTGTGAGATTTGCAAAGCTTAAACCAAAGCCGTCTGTGGTTTACTAAAGCTTCGGCTTCAGCTGAAACTGTGAAACCGGACCTAAAGAAAACGAAATGACGCACATCCATCCCAAGATCAGGGTGACCAGCCCTTTGGGAATCGAAGCCAATACCTCCCGAAAGCGAGCCTCAGAAACTACCGCCTGAGCCATCCCAATCGGTCATTTTGTGCTTCAATTTCTTGGAAACACACCACCTAAATCAGCTAACCTTATACAGTCAGAAGGAAACTTCCTTCTTGAACTCGCTGCCTTGCCACAGCCCTTGCCAGGCAATGTTTCATCAAGCTTGAAATGACGGATAATTTGGCAAACATTTTTGGAAAAAGAATTCATCCTGTACGATGTCATAGTGAGTTGAAGCGTAGTGCACCAGTTTCCTACCACAGAATGCGCCTTGGTTCGAACACACCCTTGGGAGTACGGAATTTTCGGACCGATTTCCACTCAGCATCTTGAGGAATATGACGAACCACAATTTGATAGCCATTTTGGGTTCAGTAAAGCATAGCGTGGTGGTGACTATCTTTCTGTGTCGTTTGGGTATTAGTCCAGTTCTACTAGAAGTTGGGTTGGTCGGCTATGGCCTGTCAAAACTGTCGTGTCACACATGACGAAGAGAATTTCTCTTTCAACTATAGTTTTTAATAAAAGCTACAAAAATATGTTTCTCAAGGAAAAAGAAAACGTTGAAACCTACAGCCAAGGAAGAACGGTACTGAGATCGTCCAACCTGAACTACCGAACACTCTCATCAAGGTAATTCTAGCACGACAATTACAAATTCACTACACCTTATTAAGCATCCTCCACACAGTACAGGATTCTCTTAGCTGGAGTAAGGGTTGAGAGGTGAGCATTTTGAGGACGATGTCGTGGTAGAAGTATTCATTTGCAACTGGATGCAGATATAGGAAGGGTATCACTAAAGTAGTCTGATTTTCTGCATTCACATCAGTTTCTCTAATTCTCATACAAAGGCTCTTTCTTGCAACTACATCTTGATAATCGGGATAAAGTTTCAATGTATACACATTTACTCATTTTGTCGTGGGTATAGGGAGAATACAGTAGGCTAAAGAGAGTCAGATTTTTAAAACACGGACTGCTGTGTGATGGCTTTGAAATATCATTCTCTTTGCATGACCACAAGAGGAAACGAATAGCGACTTACCACTTGAAAAAAACATCTATAAGTATTTGAAAATTCAAACCAATAACAAAGAATATCTCGAAAATGGTTAAAGCCACAAAACATTTTACTTGGCATAATTTGTATGCTTTCACGAGATCTATATACTGTAGTATGATTTTGTCTATCTCTTACAGTTTACCAATTTATACAAAAGTCATTCAGAATGAAGAGGATCTTCACAGGTTATTCCCAGAAAATTCAAGATATACGTTTTGTCATGCAAATATCTTAAAAATTATACTATTTTAATCACAATTTTAGAGCCAGTTTTGAGAAAATCCAAAACACGTAAAAACTGTCCATGTAAAGCAGGGGTGGCCAAACCTTTCATTAACCGTCAGAGAATGAATCGCGGGCGAAGTCGCACAAGCTTAGCATAAGAACAATAAACTCACAGGCACGAGGAGCAATGATTGCATTAGTATTCAAACACAGTGGTTTGTTGAACTAAAGTCTACTTACACATTAATAACCGATGTAATTAAATACTCAACAAATTATTAGTGTTTCATTAAGTCTCATGACAATGTAACTCAGTTACTACGTAGAGTAAGAAGGGGAACTATTGCATTCCACCCAAAAATTTGACACCAAAATTTCACCGGAAATAGATGTTTTGAGGTGCCCTGATTCCAAATAAAGAATTTTTGGAAACATGTCCGTGTGTGTGTATGTGTATGTGTGTATGTGTGTGTGTGTGTGTGTGTGTGTGTGTGTGTGTGAGTCTGTGAACAGCATAACTCAAAACGAAAAGTCGGATAAATATCAAACTTGGTATTTGAGTTTAGTATTTTCCAAGGGAGCGACACGATTTTCAAGAAAATCTTCCACACCAGACTACCCTTTACTTGGAACATTTTTCGAAAATTTTTATTTTCTCAAAAATGACTAACGATTTTGATTAAAAAATATCATATGTTTAAGATTTTTTCAGGAAAATGAAACGTATTTCATGAATTTTCTGGGAATGTCCCCAAAAGTCCTCTTTATTCTGAATGACTTTTGCATAACTGGTAAACAGTAAGAGATAGAATTTTATTACACAAGAAATGTAGATCTCGTTAAAACACACAATTATGTCTTTTTTTCTGGCGGAGTGGACTATTTAAAAGATATTCGTTGTTATTCGTTTGAATTTTCCAATACTTATACTTTTTCTCAAATAGGAATTCCTTATTCGTTTTCTTTTATGTCCTGGACATACAAAGAGAATGAAACGCTCAACATAGCAACCAGCTTTTAAAATATTTGACTATCGCTTAAAGCCTAACATATTCCCCTTGCACCTACAAGAAAATTAGCAATAACATCTCGATTAACATGAAGTAGATGGAGAACAAGCGTTTGTAAACATAGTTTGTACAGGAGTAGAGAAAGTCATGTGAGTGTAACACGTCAGAATTTTTTTTTTGCATAGGTAATTTACGAGATATCCTTTGTTATTGGTTTGAGTGTTTCAATACTTTTGTCATATTTTGAAGTGTTCTCGACCCGTTTTAAAAGCATTTGACTATCAAATCAAGCCTCCTTTGTCCATCTTGCATCTACAAGGAAACGTGTAATGAAACGTTTATCTCAATTAACATGAAGTAGACAGGAAAATGAACATTTGTAAGAATTTTTGTGGAAGCTAAAGAAAAGTATAAGATTAATGCATACAGAAAGTTATGTGAAAGTTATTTTCTTGGAAACTCGGGTATAACTGTAAATTATTAATTTCGTATAAGCAGCAGTTCGTGCAAGTATAACACACAGAGCTGAAGATATCGGAGCGGTGAGATCGCCCAATTAACTTGGGGACGGAGGGATATGGTCCCAACATAAAACAATAATTACGGGGGGTGACAGACCGGACGATAAATTAAGCGGCAGGTGACTCAAACAGTAAATGTCTTCGTTTCTTATCCTCTACAGTTTTTCGCTATTAAAAGCCGCTTCCCTAACGAACCACGAGTTTTGTAATAAAATGCAGCAGCCAACACAAGGTGTCCCGTAAACTGCTGCCTTGGTTACACACTGTCCAGAGATTGACTTCTCCGGTACGGTACCCTTCATTAGTATTCCCAGCTTAAGTCTTAGGGAGATTAAATCTGCCCTTGTCAAGTCTGCTAAATTCATGAACCATTACCTCAGAAACTACAGGGGGATTTATGAAGAACTGACACACTTCTTTCTTTAATTATTCTGTTCGAAATTCACCCAATGCTACAATTTAGCACCAAATTAAGCAGAAGTTCTAGAGTTTCGATTGCCTGTCACTAGATGTGCAGATGTTCATGTTTTATTCTAATTGTTAGTTTTACTGTTTGAGATTTTGTTCTAGTCAACGTGAAAATGGAGTACACATTAAATGAACGACTCTTCCTTATAAAGCAATACTGGATTACGAATTCAATTACAGCTACTCAAAGGCCATACCAGAGAGAATTTGGCGTTCGGATCCTCCCCACAATAACACAATACTGGGACTGGTAAACAAATTGGAAACAACGGGATCTCTGGTGAGTGAAAAAGGCAAAACTCGTTCATCTAGGCTTCCCACGGTTGTTGTTGACGTAAGAGCCCGACTGGATCAGTCACCCAAAAAAATCATTAAGACGTTTGTCGTAGGAGACAGGGTACAGCTACTCAATGTGTCAGAGAGCTGTGAAAAGTGCAGGCCTAAAGCCGTATAGAATTACGGTTGTCCATCAGTTACAGGAACCAGACAAGGATAGACGACTAAATTATTGTCGTTGGTTTCAGGCGTTTATTGTGCAAAATCCTGCCATATTGTCCATCACATGGTTCACAGATGAAGCACGGTTCCATTTATCCGGCCGGCTATGTGAACTCAAATAACTCACGCTATTGGGCCAGCGAAAATCCACATGTTATTCATGAAGCACCTATACACCGGTTAAAATCGGAGTTTGGTGCGAATATCCGCACAGAGAATAGTGGGACCAATTCTTTTTTTAAACAATGTGAACACTGCAGAGTACCGACGGGTTTTCATGGAGTTTGCTGAGCAACTAAACGATGTAGAGCTGAGTCAAGGATGTTTTCAGCAGGACAGCGCTATGAATCCATGGCCCTAATTGCAAGTTTCTTTGACGACCGGATAATTTCCAAGAACCTGTGGCCACCGAGATCTCCGGATTTGACATCGCCGGACTTCTTTCTATGGGGTTACTTATAAGGGTTTATGCCACACGTCCCCAGACATTGGACGATCTGAAGCACAACATTACACAGGAGATTCAGTCTATTGACAACATGGAACGACGTGTTGAGTTGTGCCTTATGCAGGACGGAGGACATTTTCAACATTTGCTATAGAGGTAAATAATCTCCCCAAATTCCTCTGCATTTCACGTATAGTAAGTTGTCGCTAGCATAACTCGTTTTGAAACAACTAAAGAAATAAATGTGTCAGTTCTTCATAAATCACTGAACTTTTTACAGGATGTAGATGAACGGCTTCACTGATCTAGGAAACCTAACAGGCTGCGGGGTAACCTTTTTAAACTCGAATGATGAATTTATTAATTTCGTTTGCTTTTCACCCAATTCTTTATGAAATTATTGTAGAACGATCTAGAAGTTTTTTTTATGGTGAATCCTCCCCTTTGCCCCTTATAATTATAATTTCGCACAGACCCGGCTGTTCTTAATAACGGATGAAACATTCCCTGATATTAACGGACAAGGATGTGAAACATCGACGGAACGTCCGACTTCCTTAACCTCCTCCGACACTCTTCCAAGTTCTGGAAATGCTGCATAGTGTATAAGTATCCTTTGGTGCTGGGACAATCATCGTCGGAATTGTGAAGTAACTTATCAGATAGTTTGAGGCAGTATTTTTAACACTTGAATTATATAATATGTAATTTCAATAACCCCACGCCTTGAAGCAATATGTATGTAATAATTTGTAAAAATGTATGTAACAGTCATTGCAAATGCTTATATTATTGTAAACATGTTCAATAGTTATATGTGAATGCATTAGGTAATTTAATAATGCAAGAGCTGTGAGAATAATAAGTTTAAAGTTGCTAACAATGAGGTAACAATGAGGTAACCTTGAGGCAATAATGAATTTGAGAGCTTGAATACTACTAGTCATTTAATTAAATGCAGGTATTCTATTGGACTAGGATTAGCCAATCAGAGACTTGAAATACAGAAGCTTACGGGTTTTGACGGTTGAAAAATGTTCAGTTGCCTGTAGACCTTGGTAGTGACCGGATGGAAGATGTTCTCTCTAAAGAAATATTACGTATTCGTGTGTAACGAAAATTAAGTATACCTACGCATTAACAAAGTGCAAGTTTTAAATTAAAGGATCTCACAGCTCTTAGTATCAGTGTAATGCTATTTAATTTGTGCCAAGGATTAATAAAAAGAAGTGAATTTAAACTTAAAATGTGTGTAAGCCTACATTCTTGTCGTACCACGCCCTGCCTAAGAGATACGTGACTCTAAAACAATACTGACGCAGCCGAGGCAAACATAAACATAAATACTACTTATAGAAGCAGTTTAATAACAAAGTTAATATAATGTTTTAAAACTTGGAGCGTAACAACAAAAATACATGTTCAAAAATCGGCTTCTCATACGTAGCAGCATATTGCGTAATAAACAATCCATTTCAAAATTGACGTTCATACAGGGAGCTGATTAAATAAATAAACTCCAAGACAATAACTACTTCAAGTTGGCTTCCCAAGCGTGTGGCTAACAACAACAATAAACTCCAAACGTGGAGCTAAATAACTTCTTCAAGTTGGCTCCCATACGTGGGGCAGTAAAGAATAAATAACTACTTCAAGTTATAGTAGGTGACCTTTTCTATGGTCCCATAGTTATTTGATAACATAGAAGCCAGATTGTTTTCACATAATACAGAAACTCTTAACACATACAACCACTGGTGATTATGAAGATTCACCACTCCCAGGTCACCAAGTTAACCTCTTTGGAAAAGATACACAGTCTCCGACTATGCAGAAAAAACATTTTCTCAATTGTTAATTATAAAATATCGGTTCACTCATTTCTAGTACTAACAAATTCCTCTCTCTGTACAATTATTTAGTATGCCCAGCTAAGGAACTTGATTACTACACAAGAACCAAGTAAAGAAAACAAAAAATGTTCTTACGTGAGGGTTACTAGAAGATTTTGGCATCCAGAAAATTCGTGCTTATATCTATAGAATTAGAGTAAAGGCTAGTCAAAGGTTTTGACACTTGGATAGCACACACATCTGCAATTAAAGAAATGAATTGGTGTTTTATAGCTCATGTCCGTCAGAAAGGATATGGCTCTTCAAGGTGCAAGAATTATCAAAATCAGTTGATTGGTTTTTGAGACTGCTGAACATGTATATAAATACATATAAACATAAATACATACATAAAGACATACACATTTTCTTCCTTTTTATTAGCATGGATAAAAAGGAGGTGGGCAGAAAAGTAAGCTTTGTAGACTAGATATATGTATCTACAAATAAATTGTAATAGGTGAAGAAATTGGTGTGTATGTTACGGATTAGAAATGTTCTTGTGTATTTTGAAGTTGCTTGCCAGCACATTAAAGAGCAGCGCTGGAGTAAACAATTGTTTGGAGCTTATGCAATATTGAAGTTTGTTTGCATTAGGACCTGATGAGGAAATTTTCTTGAGGATGTTCCTGGGTTTAGAAACAGCGAGCTACGTCACATTCGGGGGTGATGAACTGTCTCCCAATAAACGAAACGGGATGAGGTTGGCAATTATTTTCACGGCTGGACGATCTCCACAACACTAGGAATGGATGTCGCCGCAGAGGACGACAAAAACGCTCACCCACACCCGATACACTGGTTCGGTTCTTACTTGGGGAAATTGAACAACGTTCACTCTCTGTTAATTCCAGCAATGAATCACTTGACCGGAAAATTCCTTGAAAATACTCACCATAAGTTAAACATCGTAAACAGAAATCCATTCAGAATTGAAACAAAAATAAAAAATTGAAGGTCGTAATGTTATCAACCAGGTAATTCGAAGACAGTAACAACCGTTGAGAATGAAGAAGCTGATATGTTGCACTCACATAACTTTCTCTATCCACTCTTCTACAAAGGCTACTTTTTTCTATCCACTTCGTGTTAATCGACATGAACATTTACAAAAAACAGTTTCATTCCACATTTATTTGTAGGTTCAGGAGGGATAGAGGGGACTAAACGATAGTCAAATGCTTTTTGTAATTCCATACTCTTGGTATGACATCACGAGAAACAAACGAATGCTGAATTGAATGTCTGAAGCCACAAAAAAGTTATATGAAATAAATTGTGTGTTTAAAGAGATCTACATTTTTCGAGTAACTAGCCTTTGTTATGGTTTACCACTTGCACAAAGTTGCGCACAATTACCTCAGAATGAAGAGGACTTCACAGACTATTCGCAGAAAATTAAAACTACATTCTATTAACCATGTAAACGTTTTAAACATATGGCGTTTTAATCAACATCGCCACGAGCCATTTTTGAGAAAACAGAAAATGACGAAAGCCTTTCTATGTATAGGGTATTTTGGGGAGGGTGTCCCTCATGTCGAATCTTCAGAAAATACTGAAGTTAAATGCCAAGCTTGGTATTCATCGGTAATTTGGTTTTTGAATTATGCTGTTCAGACACTTTCTGGATGTTTTTAGTATAGATATTACAATATACGAAAGGTTACTAAAGCGCCACAATTACGGGATAAGGCACTAGAATCTGGTGATATTCGGGTTGTTACGTTCCATTCATAACCGGTAGCTCCTCCGCAAATACACACCTGTTACATGTTTAGTTATATTGTATCTGTTAGGTAGGGACCCTGTTTTTATATTCACAAGCTTTGCACGCCGACCACTTTGTCGCTCACTGACGCACTGATTATAATATTAGGTTACTATTTATATCAGATGAGTTATAAATATAGCTATTAATTATGCTAATCACTAAAGTATTTAATTATTATTCGCTTATGATATTACTAATAACTAGAAATTCGAACCGTTTCTGCAATGTTTGGTGTAAGCGTTATCTGTGTGGGGATTTATTACTTTCTCTACTACGTATAGTAAGTAGGGGAAGTATTGTATTCCACCCAAAATTTCGATAGCGAGATTTCACCGGAAATACATGTTTTGAGACCCCTGAATCCAAAAAAACCATTTTTGGAAACATGTCCGTGTGTCTGTGTGTCTGTGAACAGCATAACTCAGAAATGAACAGTCGGATAAACACCAAACTTGGTATTTAGGTTCAGTATCTTCCAGAGATGCGACACGAAGGTTTTCAAGAAAATCCCCCCACCCCAGATTACCCTTTACATGGAACATTTTTCGAAAATTTTAATTTTCTCAAAAATGGCTCTAACGATTTTGATTAAAATATCATATGTTTAAGATACTTTCATGACAAATGAAATGTATATCTCGAATTTTCTGGGAATGTCTCCAAAAGTATTCTTCATTGTGAACGACTTTTGCATAACTGGTAAACCATAAGAGATAGACAAATTTTCACTATACAAAAATTGTAGATCGCATTAAAATACACAATTATGTCATTTACATTTTTTGTTGTTGAGTGAATCATTTTCGAGATATTGCTTGTTATTGCCTTACATTTTTCAATACTTATTTTCTCAAATGGGAATTCGTTATTCATTTTTTTGTCTTGGATATGCAAAGAGTATTAATCTGTGGCAAAGGGAATGGTGCTGCACATAGCAACCAGCTATTAAGAGATATGTATGTGCTTAAAGGCTACTGTATTTCTATATTGCCCTTGCAAATACAAAACAAGGGGAACATATTAGGCCTTAAGCGATAGTCAAATATTTTTAGAACTGGTCGCTATGTGTAAAATGTAATTCTCTTTGCAAGTCAAAACATCGTTTCTGCAATTGTTTATCTCGATTAATATGAAATAGATGGAGACTAAGAGTTTGTAAAAATAGTTTGTACAAGAGTAGAGAAAGTCATGTGAGTGTAACACATCAGATTTTTTTAGAGGAAGATTTGCGCAGAAAAAAACAAGAAATGTGATTGTTTGGTTTAGGTGAGTACGGCCAAATACCATTAAAACATAACTATGAGTTGTTCTACATGCTATTACAGTACAGTAATTTGCATGTTATATAAATTAAGCCAATTGCATGGTTCAGTGCTTTAAGCAGCATCCAGGCTATAGGTAATAATCAGCGATTATGGCGGGGAAGAAATGTGACGAGTAAACCTTTGCAGCGAAGAAAATATTACAGGGCAGTATATATGATGTGACAATGAGTGATAATACAACAGTGTGTCTTTCTAAATACGCTGCTGGTGATTTCTCTAGTTATATATTTAGTGACTCAAGTTAGAACGTTGACCGCCCTGACATCTTTATTTTTTTAGTAATATGAGTTATGTTTCGTACCCTATAGTATTTAATGCCCGTTCTTAATACATACGGCACCACAGGAAACATTCCAAGCCTAGGTTTAGGGTATCTCCCGGGATTTGCCAGTTATGAGGACTAAGGAAAACCTGGAAAAAACCTCAGTTAGGGAGGAGGATCCAGGAGGGATTTGAACCGCAGACCATCTGATCATGAGTCCATGCTTTAGCGACCTCGGCTTCCTGAGTCATCTTTCTGGATTTAAGGCACCGCAAAACGTGTAGGTAACAAGGCGTGAATTAACCTATATATCTGAAAAAAATAATATATGAAATAGCTGCAGACTTTTTTTTTTAATTTAGGAATCATCTACCATACAGTAGTTTTCCTACAACTCATCTCCAGAAATCCCTACCCTCTGTATCTTTCTCTACTAGTCCTCTAGACGCCATGCTTCTTCGGGAAGCATCCATCCATTGTTCTCTTGTCTTCCCCGTCCTTCAGCACCATTCTTAGTATTCTATCGTTTCTCATTCTTTTCACATGGCCGAAGTATTTAATCTTCTCTCTTCTATTATTTCCGATACGTTCTATTTTATATCCATTATTTCCCAAACGTTTGTACTTCTAATTTTACTCCTTCCTTCTTGAGATTCGAGAAGCCCTCCGCCGAAAGTCCATCTCTGCTGTTAGTAATTTTCTTTCTTGTCGCCTATTCATTGTTCACGTTTCTTCTGCACAGAGTAATACATTGTGCACTATTGAATTATAAATGAGCCATTGTTTCTGTTCCATAATATTAAGTTGAACATTCCAATTATTTTGTTTCCTTCACTTGATCTTTTTTTCTATTTCTAATCTACTAATTCCATCTGCTTCTATGCCTGATCCTAAATACTTCAATTTATTGACCATTCTAATTTCCTCATTCACAACCTCTAATTCCTCACCCGTGTTCATTGTTGATAATAAATATTCTGTTTTGCTAAAGTTTAAGTCCCCATATTTTGTGTTATTACTACTTGATCGTCTGCAAAATGTAACTGATGTGAAAACGTTATTTCCAAAGAGTAATAAATCGTCAAAACTTGTCCTATTCAACTGTCAAATGTTCCTTAACTGTGCCAGCGTTTATTAATATTATCATTATCATCATTATTATTAATCGTCAGCGTAATTATCAAGACACTGTTCAAATAATAAACTTCATTGACCACTAAGGACGCCACAAACACGGAGCATCTAAATTAAAGTACAAGCAATGGAGGTTAAGTTGGCAGAAACGGAACCTGCGCTAAGTAGCCACTAGGATCGCTAATGAGGCGTGGAGCTGGAACAACAACAATAATTAAAAAATAAAAACCGCTCCCACAAGAAGAGAGACGTTACGCTGACATCTGCCCGTAAAAAGACACGATACATGTGTCGTTAAGTAAAAATCTTGTTCGAGGCGGTAAAATATGTTTTGACAAGTGCTATGAAAAATTCCGCTTCGTAATGAGAACACTCGCGGAACGATAAAAAAACAACAACACAAGACGCAATAATTCCTCTCCAACCGCACTCTTTTGTTTCTGCTAGAGAAAAAGTTAATGGCGCTGTTGCTCGGTAGAGTGCGGTAATGAGTGCAACAGTAATCGTAAAGGCATTGTCTGCGAAATGGGACCAATGCCACTGAAGCTTTTGCTTCAACTGTTTTACCTCGGTTGCCATGGGAAATAACAAATCAGCAAATTATTCGTTGATGTCATTCACAAAATATGGAATCTTCAAACTAACTGAAATTTCCAAAATTATTTTACATAGACAATTTGACTTTAACTGCAATTAGACCTCAAAATTTTCGAAAAAAAAAGATCTCGTGTTGGGTTGTTATTTTTAAACTAACATACTTTCACTTTCTCTGCCGCATACTTGTGGTAGGTGTAGATTTAATCGCAAATACAAATTTGAGGTTTCCTGAACAGAAAAAAAACCTGATACATTGACACAAATTTTTCTAACAATGACAAGTTTAGATACAGCCCTTACATATTATAGTATTAATATAAAAAATGTTTCTTCCATGCTCGTCATGTTACTCACAATAAATGTTTACCAAGGAATTGTTTGAAATTAAGCAGGAAGGGTTCAACATACGGAAACAGCATTCAATTGTTTATTCCTGGCAATGAGCTCTTGCGATGGAAAGAAAAGAAACGAGAGAAAAAAAATGCAAGAATCGCAAATTTTGAAGTATATCCGTAAGGTGACGCTTAGGAAAGGTCTGAACTTGCAATGGAATATTTCGAAAACGGCTAACGCTACGAATAAATTTGTCACAAATGGCGTATTTTAATGAGCTCTACATTTTCCTATAGTAAGATTCTGTCTATCTGTTATAGACGAAGTTCAATCAAATAAGAATAAGTTACAGGATATTCACAGAAAATTATAGACATATATTTTATTTCTCTTGGTAATATATTGAACATGTGAAAACCAAAATCGCATTTTTGAGGAAATAAATAACGAAGTAGGCGGTTTTCTTGAGAATCTTCGTGTCGTATCCTTGAAATGCGCTGAACTTAAAAATCAAGTTTGATATTTAATCAAATTTTCGTTTTTGAGTTATGCTGTCCATAAGCTTTCTTCAGGATCAAGGGGATGCCAAAACGTGTATTTCCGGTGAAATTTCATTATGGACATTTTTGTAAAGTACAATAGTTCTCCTACTTACCAATAACAAACGGTAGAGAAAATAATTACAGATAGTCAACAGTCTATAAGCCCAGCTATTGCATCTGCGCATGCGTTGTGCGGTAACCACACAAACAAAGGAACAATGTATATCGTTTCGCACGGTGGCGGGCGGCTTGTGGCACCCCTGACTGGAACAATCTCGTTCACGACGATAACGCCGTATTGCACTTTGGGAGCCCGTGATGAGCTCGTTATGCGGGAAAGAAACAAGAACAAAAACCGAGAACCTGTCCCGTACCAGCTACGTGAATACCGAAAAACTGTGTCCGGTCCCTAATTGGATCACATTCCTCCGGCAGCAGTGGCGGCTGGTATCGGCCATGGCGCCATACGCAACTACTGTGTAGTGAGATGCAATGGAGGATGTGGAGTGGGCGCCATGCGACTGTTACTACAGCTAGGCTGGTAGTATAGGTCATGGAGGATGTGGAGTGGTCGTCACCCAGTGTTAGTGAAGCTAGGCCGGCAGTGTAGGTCATGGAGGATAAATTGAAATTTATTTATGGACGCTCTTTAACTGCTGTGGTCCTTACCGTCCCATTCCATATTGGGGGTGAAAGACCGGTAATTTTGCTCAGAGGCCTCTTTATCAGGCTTCAGGTTCTTTTACGTGCCGTAAATCTACGACACGGGACCACCGGCTTTACTTCTCTTCCGAAGGAAGCCATGCTAAGGATTTTTACGCCCGAAAAAATTCATCGCCCTCCACCGGGTTTGAACCCGCGACCTCGGGAACTAGAGGCTAGCATGGTAACCACTACACCACGCAGGACGACGTCATGGAGGATGTGGAGAGGACGTCACCCAACTGTTGCTGAAGCTAGATTGGTAGCATAGGTCATGGAGGATGTGGAGTAGACGCCACCCAAGGTTACAAGCTAGACTGGTAGTATTAATTCATGGACGATGTGGAGTGGACGCCCCCCAAGTGTTACTAAAGCTAGGCTGGTATTATAGGTCACGCTAGTGATAATCAAGCTAAGCTAGGCGGCTATGGCGCCAATGCGAATAATTACTGTATAGTCAGGTTTTATGGAGGGTGTGGGATGGACTTCAAGTGAGTGTTAGACGACTACTATAGGTCATGGTGGAAACAATGGACGTCAAACGAGTATTACTGAAGCTAAACTAGGCGAATACTAATTATGGTACGCTGAAGTTTCATGGAGGATGTGGAGTGGGCATTACACAAATGCTACTGTATGTAGTTCTAGCAGAGGCTTGATTCACTTAACATACCGAGGGAAAGCCGAGTTAGTCTGTGTATGAGTTCACAGACGCAAAAAATAGTTTCCGGCAACCCAGACCTTGACCTTAGGTTTGAGATAATAACCGCTGTGGGCACTTTAGTTTGAGGCAGTATTTTATATCACAACACTGTGAATGCCAGAGTGATTGTAGTGTAAATTAACATTATTGTATGACAATGATTTGATAAGTTTGTTATTTATAAGCTTTGTTAGGAAATAAGTTTACACGGCCTCACTGAAACTGACAATAGGAGCGGGTAACAATGTAGCGAGGAGGTGAGTTGTTTATCAATTAGAAGAGGCAAACAAATGACATCAGAGTAGCGTGCTTTTCTTTAGAAATGGAGGGAATATCTTCCCTAGAGCATATGTGTTCGTAATTTTGATTGGATAAAAAATAGACGCTGATGTTGGCGCGTTTTATTAACCAATAGCAGCTATGTTATAATGTTTAGGCATATCGGGGTGAGGGAGTATAAATTCTGAAGCCAGAGACAGGTATCGCGCAGTTCAACAGAATCATTCACAGGTTACACGTCGCACAGTTCTACAGAATCTTTCGCGTCGTAAAGTTAGTTACGAAATGTGAAATACGCGAATTAATAATGCGCGGCAAATAAGTGATTATAGTTACATTCGAAAATATAACAGTTTCAGTCAGGCGTGTATCAAGAGTAAATATGTGAAATTAATAAAGTGTGACGGCAATAAAAGTGTAAAAACAAATTCTTTTATCAGTGTTATCTCTTAGTAACAACTCCTTTCCGTTTACACACCATGTTCAAGAGATTTGCTCGACTGAGTAATAATAGCTAGCCGGAGGACAAAGAACCCAAAATTCAAAATAGTAAAACAATAACAGGCGCTCAGAAAATAAGATAACACGAACGACACCGCGAGAAGTTTCTTTTAGAAAACATTATTATGGTTATTTTAGATGTGTGTCTCTTGATCATTTTGACATAATAAGATTTTTGTGAAAGAAATAACTATTTTGTCAGCCCACTATATATATATATATATATATATATATATATATATATATATCTGAATTATCCTACAACATTGATATCCAGTACTTAATAATGCACACTCCAGAGATTGGAACCAAAATAGTTACTTAGTTGTAGCTGTAAAAGTGACAGCCTGGTTGCAATATTCCAATATTTATTTGAAATTTCAAATACGTTTCATATGACCTTGTTGACATAGTGTGACATGTTTTTGCAAACAAGTGAGCTAAATGGCAAATTGCATCTTTCATCCAAAACTTAAATGTTTCTAATTTCATTTGTTTAAAACTCAAAACGTTTCTATAAGAATGTTTAAGCTGGAAAGCCTTTTTCTATAAGTAACATATCCCGAATGGCTGGGTCAAATCTGTTACAAAGACAACTAGAGACTTTTGGAGATATGACAACATATAGAATACTTTACTATTTAAGAGATATCCCTCATCCGGTTGGTGTGCAAAAGCAGCTGGCAACCGTTTATCCAATGCCACTTCCATGATCCTCAGATATCAACAAAAATGATTCCTTAACTAAAATATACTATCTGCCAAGAAATTCCACATATTATAAGATATTGTTTGCCGACTGATTTGCATAATATTTACAGAAAGAATGTTTATTAAAAGGAGAACACCGAAGAGAAATTGTCATTAAAGTTGTTAAAGTAATTTGGTGGTACTGCATATTCTTTATTTTCATTACTGCCTGAATGAAGACGATCCAAAGTTTCTCTCAGTGGCAAGCATGTTATCAGTAAGCTATAATTCAGCTGAAAAGGTTAAGAAAACTTAATTTATATGCCTGTGTATGCACATTCGGTGGGTTTTAAAATGTTTTTGGCGCACACAAATCGAAAATTAGAATTAAATTACATCGAAGAGGACATCCAATACTTTCAACGAGTTTTCAAGATGGCAAAATCAAGTTTGCGTTTACGTACATTTGAAAGGACAACAAAAAGTGACATACAATAAAAATAAACATAATTATAAAAAAAGGAAACCTTTGATGTGTGATGAAATGTCTGACAGTAGACGCTTCAGAAATTGTGTTGTTTGGCATGGCAACAATTTTGGGCAATGCTCGATTCACTTCTGTAAGTGTTTCCGGTGTTACTGCAGTAGTAATACGGTCTTTCATGTCTTGGGAATAGCATCGGGCAGTATACGTAAGAAGATTGGGTCAACAATTACGTTCGGTCCTCCCAATGACACACAAGCAGCCATCAAGTTGTAAATTTCATCAGGCATATGCAACTCAACCTTTACGATAGGTTTGTATATTACTTTCTCTACTACGTATAGTAAGTAGGGGAAGTATTGCATTCCACCCAAAAATTCGATACCGAGATTTCACCGGAAATACATGTTTTGAGACCCCCTGAATCCAAAAAAAGCATTTTTGGAAACATGTCCGTGTGTGTGTCTGTGTGTCTGTGTGTCTGTGTGTATGTGTGTCTGTCTGTGTGTGTGTCTGTCTGTGAACAGCATAACTCAGAAACGAACAGTCGGATAAACACCAAACTTGGTATTTAGGTTCAGTATCTTCCAGAGATACGAGACGAAGGTTTTCAAGAAAATCCCCGCACCCCAGATTACCCTTTACATGGAACATTTTTCGAAAATTTTAATTTTCTCAAAAATGGCTCTAACGATTTTGATTAAAATATCATATGTTTAAGATATGTTTATGACAAATAAAATGTATATCTTGAATTTCCTGGGAATGTCTCCAAAAGTGTTCTTCATTCTGAACGACTTTTGCATAACTGGTAAACCATAAGAGATAGACAAAATTTTACTACACCAAAAATGTAGATCGCGTTAAAATACACAATTTATGTCATATATATTTTTTTTGTTGAGTGAACCATTTTCAAGATATTACTTGTTATTCCCTTAAATTTTTCAATACTTATTTTCTCGAATGGGAATTCGTTATTCATTTTTTTGTCTTGGATATTCAAAGAGTATTAATCTGTGGGAAAGGGAATGGTGCTGCACCTAGCAACCAGCTATTAAGAGATATGTATGTGCTTAAAGGCTACTGCATTTCTATATTGCCCTTGTAAATATATATTCCCCTTACATCTACAAGAAAATTAGCAATAAGATAGAGTCTGCAAATGTTTATCTCATTAACATGAAGTAGATGGAGAATAAGGGTTTGTAGAAATAGTTTGTACAAGAGTAGAGAAAGTCATGTGAGTGAACACATCAGATTTTTTTTGTTTTGTCCTGGTAATGTAAAGAGAATGGAATACTCCACATAGCAACTAACTCTTAAAATATTTGACTATCGCTTAAATCCTACCAATTCCCCTTGTATCTACAAGAAAATTAGCAATAAGATTAACATCTCGATATCTCGATTAACATGAAGTATATGGAGAATAAGCTTTTGTAAAAATAGTTTGTACAAGAGTAGAGAAAGTCATGTGAGTGTAACACATCAGATTTTTTTTAATTGTATTAAAAACCATATATTATGTCTCACATATTACATCTATGGAGCGAACTAATTTTGTGTACATCAAAAATGCTTAAAATGCTCTCGGAGGTGAAAAAGCTTGAGTCACTCAGCATGTTTTCCATAAGTGCCTGGATCACTGGATACCAACAAGCAACAACGGTCCGTCCTACAGGCATGAGAATGCACTTAGACTGAGAGAATAAATGAATATCACTGATCAAGGGTGGTGCAGAAGTGATTCACCATCGACATGAACAAGTCAGCTAGAGTACCCCAACCACCCTATGGGTATGGAACCACTCTCCCACCAGATGCATGTCAGTAAATAAACCTTTGTCACCCGAAGGTGAAACACGCGGTCTCCTAACTGGCAATAAGCAAAACCCTCATAAAGCTGGTCGTAATTGGGCAAACATTCCACAGAGCGATCGTGTCCCAGGGTTACACAGACCTCATTAGCAAGTCGTACACAGGAGACCAGAACAGGGGCTCTTACCCTAACAGTAAGAGGAATATTGCCAACATAAATATATACCCCAGTAGTTCTATTTGCTTGTTAGCACGTTATTTCATCTAAATATTACCTTCTCTATCGTTTGTGCTTGATTCTCGGCAAATAATGAACCAATACTACATCATATCGGGATAAGCAGAATTTATTTTTTTACAAAAGAGTTTATGGCAGTTGGAAAGTATTTTTATATGTAACAATCACATGGCGTTTTCTATTAAAATTTCACAGCAATTCTACAAACGATTAATGGAAAGCATTAGTGTTTTCCCTACCACTTACCTATGTTAATTAGAGGAAGCATTGTATTCCATACAAAACTCCGATATAAAGATTTAACTGAAATACATGTTTTGAGATCCCTGAATCTAATGAAAATCCTTTTAGGAAA